>QNUK01001481.1:0-52049 GCA_013621035.1 Clarias magur | reverse complement strand
CAAAGGAGCTGATAGTGGACTTCAACACTAAGCAGGAGAGGAACTACCAGACCCCCGTCATCAACGAGAGCCCAGTGGAGAGAGGTGTTCACATCACGCAGGACCTGTCATGGTCCTGTCACATCAACACCGTGGTGAAAAGGCCCGACAGCGTCTCTACCACCTCAGACGCCTGAGAGATCTCACTGCCTCCAAGGTGCTCAGGAACTTACTCCTGCACCATAGAGAGCATCCTGACGGAAAGCACGATCCTGAACTGAACACCATGCAGACAGACGAAATGGGCAGGCAGCACCACGAGCATCATCCAACTGATTCCTCGACCTGCACTCTGACCACAGCAAGCTGTGTGCTGGACCAAGGTCAGAAGATCGCGAAGAATCCGCCACCCCAGCATTGGACTGTTCTCTCTGTTGGCACCAGCTGCTCAGCCTCAAGGCCAATACAGAGAGACTGAGAAGGAGCTTCTTCCCGCAGGCGATACGGTCTCTCAATCAAACCAATACACTGAACTAAACACCTTTGCATTTTCTTGCACACACAGAACGGACAATTATGTCAATGCACATTGCACATATATGCACATATGCACATTTTGCACACTTCAAGGACTTCTTTTCACCCCCCCCTCATCTCATAAAAAAAAAAAAAAACTACCTCAAGTTTTCACAGACTATAGTCGCAATATATTACATCACATCCCACTTCTGACAAGAGCACATTCTTTCATACTTCAGATTTTATGTATATATATATATTTTGTAACTTTGTTGGAATCCGTTTTATAGGTTCCTTTTGTAATAATTATTTAAGGTCACGGAGCGGTCGTATAAGCATTTCACTGCATATCGTACTGTGTATGACTGTGTATGTGACAAATAAAATTTGAATTTGATTTGAATTTGAATTTCTTGCATACACACACACACTGCGCACACAGTGGAAGCTGCGCCGACAGCAGATCACACCTAACAAGGGGGCGGGCCATTACAATATATACTATATATAGTACTTTATATATATATAGCATAGAATATATAAACACACACATACAGTACACACAGTTTATACAGTAATTGCAGTTGATGGATTGCTCAAAAACTGAACAATCCATCATGCAACTCAAAGAGAAAAAACATCTGAATATTATAAAAACTATAAATCACATCACTACCTGTCTAGCCCTATAATAATATAAATATATATTCACAACACACTTATATGTTTTCTTTTGTTTGTTTGAGGTCCTTTTGCCAGCATTAGCAGGAGGAGGCTTACAATTTCTACGCTTCAAACGCTGTTGTGTATCCATGTTGTCAAACTTTAATTGATAATCTGGCAGACACAAGAGAGAATGAGTTTGGAAAGAGTAGAGGATTGGTAAATGCATATTAATCAATAAAGATATGGCTTGATCTAAATAAAACTTTTTTTTTTAACAGAGTTGTAGAAATACTGTAGTTTTAAAGGTTACTCAGAGTAGGGTAAACACATGTCAAAGGAGTGCAAATGATGTGTGTAAAGGGTAGTCAAAGGAGGTTAAACACTAGTCTGATGTGGATAAAGTCTAGTTAGTTGAGGGTAAATGCTAGTCATAGGAGGCGAAACACTTGTCTGAAGTGGATAAAGGCTAGTCAGAGGAGGGTAAATGCTACTCAGAACTGGGTAAAGGTTAGTCAGAGGAGCATAAACGCTACTTAGAGGTGGGTAATGGCTAGTCAGAGGAGGGTAAACACTAGTCTGAGGTGGGTAAAGCCTAGTCACAAGAGGGTAAATGCTACTTAGAAGTGGGTAAAGGCTTGTCTGAAGAGGGTAAACACTACTCAGAGGTGGGTAAAGGCCAGTCAGAGGTGGGTAAACACTAGTCTGAGGTGAGTAAAGGCTAGTCAGTGGGGGTGTAAACACTTGTCTGAGGTGGGTAAAGGCTAGTCAGTGGGGGGGTAAACACTTGTCTGAGGTGGGTAAAGGCTAGTCAGTGGGGGGGTAAACACTTGTCTGAGGTGGGTAAAGGCTAGTCAGTGGGGGGGTAAACACTAGTCTGAGGTGGGTAAAGGCTAGTCAGTGGGAGGGGTAAACACTTGTCTGAGGTGGGTAAAGGCTAGTCAGTGGGGGGGTAAACACTTGTCTGAGGTGGGTAAAGGCTAGTCAGTGGGGGGGTAAACACTTGTCTGAGGTGGGTAAAGGCTAGTCATTGGGGGCGGGTAAACACTTGTCTGAGGTGGGTAAAGGCTAGTCAGTGGGGGGGGTAAACACTTGTCTGAAGAGGGTAAACGCTACTCAGAGGTGGGAAATGGCTAGTCAGAGGAGGGTAAACACTTTTAGAATTTTTTTGGAGGTGTGTAAACTTTTTTTAATGTGATTTTAGCCTTCAATACAGCCATGACGACTGAGTAACTTAGTAACATGCTAATTGGCCAACTTTAGTGATAACTGTAATGATTAAAACGATCAATGTTATAGGTACAGAGAAGTGTAAATACTAGTCAGTGGAGGGTAAATGATAGAGATGTGTAAAGGGTAGTCAGAGGTGGGTATGGCAAGTCAGAGGAGGACAAAAACGCTAGTTTTGACAAAAGTATTTGGCCAAACTTAAATTTATGAATTGTGTTTCAATCAGTCCCCTTATCTCCAGGAAAGGGCGATCTAAATGCCTCCAACAGTCCACAGATATCTTGTACAATGCTATATTTCCAACTTTGTGGGAACAGTTTGGGGGAAGCTCCATTTCTATTTCAACATGACTGTTTAGGAAGAGTGCACAAAGCATGTACTATAAAACACACCATAGTTTGATGTGTGTGGAAGAACTTGACTGGCCCGCACACAGCCCTGACCTCAACCTCATCGAGCACCTTTGGGATGAACTGAAACAGAAATTGCGAGCCTGGCCTTCTCGTGCAACATAAATGCTCTAAAGAACGAATGGACACAAATTTCCACATGAACACTCCAACATCTTGTGGACAGCCTTCCAAGATGAGTGCAAGCTGTTACAGCTGAAAAAAAGAGACCAAACTCCATATTGAAGTATACAGTAGGAGACCAATTCACATGGTCTCTAAATGTGCACAGATCATGTCATAGGTCAGATTATAAGCGTTAAGGTGAGTATCGGGGTGGGTTTGTGATCACATGTCTCATGCCTTCATTCAAGCAAGAATTAGATTTTTTTTTTTTTGTAGGATTCAGATACTTATATTGCTTTTAATGTATATGCGTACTGAGTGATGATTGATATAGGGACAATCTAATAGGAAACTTGCACAAAGGCAATGGTCCGACTTGAAATTTGAGTATTGAGCATATTCGAGTATTTAAGAATTTGGGAAAGTGAATAAAAATGGCACTTTGAACTTTAAGCAACATGCTACCGGCACGAGGAATAATTAAATCATTTCCTTTTTTTTTCATTAATTAATTTAAAACTTATTCACTTAAAATAGTACTTAAATAAAAAGCAACTGACAGAAAGGAATATATTTTCTTTCCGGCATGGTTTAGCATTTACAGTCGAATCCAACCAGGTGTACTGTTTAATATTTAATATAGCTGAGTGTAATAGGAAGGCTCAATTTGAAGGTCCTCTGGCATTCATTTCAGAAGTATGAAATATGAATACTTATGGTTTAAAGTCTAAAAAAAAAAAAAAAAAAAGGTCCGCTATGCCAGGTAAGACGGATATTCAAGGGCTCTTCTGAAAAAGTTAGGGCTATCTTTTTAAAAAGTTGTGTAAAACATAACGATTTAACTTACACTATTATCCACTGAACTGCAGAGTTCTGTGAATCTGAAAAGACAGTCTTTGCAAGACATTGATTAACTCAAGCCTTGAACTGTTTATCAATAATATAATGCAAGGCAGCCATTGTGTCTGACTTTATAAAGCTATAAAAAAAGAACCAATGATTATAATTGCCACATAATAATTTACATCTGAATCCAGACTCTTTGTACGATGAGCATTTTTGTCAACATATTATTCATTAAACACAATGTTGTCTGACTGCTTGATTAAAATGGTGCAATGGGTTTAAACTCTTTCTCTCAACCTACCTGTAAAAAGCCATAAATACCATTAGTGACATCATATGTGCCAACTAGTGGCACTGACTTCAGTCATGACTTCTTTGCGATTGTTGATTAAGGTTTTTCTGTTAAATACCATTGCAATTGCAGGAAACATTTTTCAGATACAGTGTAGATTGTAGTTGTTGAAGGTTCTGTAATTTTTATCATTTTAAAAAATCCAGAACAAAGCACATGATACAATGGTTATGAATTGATTTGCATTTCAATGAGAAAAATAAGTATTTGATTTCCTAAGCAAAATGTGACTTTGTACTTGGAGGAGAAACACTTGCTGGCAAGCTCCTACTGTAGGTAAGACGTTTCTTGTAATTGATAACCAGGCTTGCAGACATACAGTACAGTATAAGGAGGGATCTGTATTCTTTACAGATCTTCTCTATATCCTTACGTTTTCTTGCCTGTCACTTGGTAACTTGAAGTTTTAGCTCCCTCCATAAGTTTTCAGTAGGATTAAGGTCTGAAAACTCCATGACCTTAATGGTCTCCTTGAGCCATTTTAGTTGCCTTGGTCATTGTTATGCTGGAAAATCCATCTTCAGGTTCTCTTCCAAGATTTGACAACACATGGACACGTTCATTAGCCTGTACCTTTAGCGGAAAAACAGCCCCAAAGCATCGAGCTTCCGCCTCCATGCTTGACTGGTGGAATTGTGTTCCTTAATCAGTTTTTTTCTGAGTTGAGTTGATGCTAAAGTGTTAAATTTTGCTCTCATCTGACCACAACACTTTCTCTCAATCCTTCTCTGTCCATTGGAAAACTTTAAATAGGCCTGTAAATATGGGAGGATGTAAATCCCTATCAGGGTACTGTGTTTACAATGGTTTGTTTGGTGACAGAGGTCCCAGCTGAATTGAGATCATTCCTTAACCCATGAGGTGAATTGATGCACTCCCATGCAATTGACGGTTAATTTTAGGGGCGCGCCGATCAGGATTTTTGGACCCGATCACCGATTTCCCATTGCTAGAAACTGTATCGGCCGATACCGATCACCAAGGTCTAGTTGAAGCCTTATTATGTAGCATTATTTCTTAAACTATATGTAACAACAACAATGTAAATTAAGTATTGAAATTACAAGAAGAGGAATATCATGAATTGACAGCTGTATTTATTGGCAAGCAACATGTGCAACATGTCAACTTAAAACATAGCAGCCTGTGCTTGGTTAGTAATTGGGAACAGCTTAACACAACTTTCCTGCAGATTGTATAAAATTAAATAAAATAACAGACAGTCGCCGGAAGTTCTGCAAGGACCACCAAAAAATTAAACATGTTTAGTGTAATTCAATGTTCAGTTTCATTAAACATGTTTCATTTTTTCGCGCGGAAAGATGAAAACGTAATCACAGCGCCCGAACTCGCGGTGAATCATGACGAACCGTACTTACGGCCACCGAGAGAAACCGCGTAGGTGAGATATGGGTATTACTGACAGCTAAGTAAAGTAAAGTAAAGTAAAGCCTTTATTTTGTCACATATACATTACAGCACAGCGAAATTCCTTCTTCGCATATGCCAGTGTAACTGGGGTCAGAGCGCAGGGTCAGCCATGGTACAGCGCCCTACAAGGGCCCAACAATGGCAACCTGGCTGAGCTGGGAACCGAACCGCCGATCTTCCGATCAGTAACTCAGTGCCTTAGCCCTCTGAGCCACCACTGCCCCTAAGTGAGTGGCGGCGTGCGAGTTGCGGAGCTCTCCCGCTTTCTTAGCCCTTGACAACTTTGAAAACTGCTCATGTTTCTTTACGTGACTAACCTTCACATGTCTGATGAGGTTCGTGGCTTGTTACACAGGTTGTAGATTGCTAATGTATTGTCTTTTTCACACAACACGTGGAATTGCCAGACCGGTGAAGCGATTTTAGCAGCGCGGAAAAAAATGTCCTGCAAATTTTGCGTCATCTGATCGGCTTTTCTATATCGGCCGTTATAGAGACTCCCGATCAAACTTCCCAAAGCAATTATCGGGCGATTATGAACGGCGACCGATCAATCGGAGCGCCCCTAGATAATTTGTATTACTTCAATTTGTGCATAATGGCTCCAACAGAAGTCTCCTTCTCACCGAGCTTTTTACATGGCCTTGTAGTTCATTCCTCCCTTGTGCAAGGTCTACAATCAAACCAGACATCCTTTGACGGCTCTTTGGTCTTGCCCATTCTGGTGAGGTTTGAATGGATTCCGGCTGGTGAGAGTTCATTCATTCTTTTTATTAGAAGCACCTTCTTAAATTAATCTGGATATGGTTGTCAGAGTCCTTCAAAAGTTGCCATGATCTAATTTCAGCTTTGTAGAATCAAATCATTGGCATGGGCTTATACACAGCCTATACTCCCACTCTGAATGCTGTCTCATGGCTCTACAGACCTGGAGTAAATTCAGAAACCTTGCTGAACTGGAAATACCCTGAGACTGCACTGAACAATTGCACCAAACTCCTTTCTTTAAAAAAAAGAAAAGAAAAGAAAAGAAAAAAATCAATCATGGGACATAGAAAGTGATCAGACACTGCAATCTAACCGCGGTGAGCAGGCAGACAGACACAAGGATCAAGGGTAATCTGATGCTTAAAGACTGGAGTTCCACTTCAAAAGACAAGTGGAAAAAGAACAAAAACAAATGATCTAAAACATAAAAAAAGAAAAAAAAGAGAAAAAAAGAAAAGGAAAGGAGATTTTTTTTTTTTTTACACCCATCTAACCCAAACATAGAATTTTTCTTTTTCTTTTTTTCTTTTTCTCCATTACACGATTTATATTTTAGGATTGATTTGAATTCATGAATTATCCATTCTACTTTCACAGCACAAGCTTTCATCTCTGACCCAAAAGCTGAAACTTCAAGCGCCCTGTCTGCAAGTGCACACAACTTGGCTTTTTCATATTTGGCTTTCGTTTTTGTTAAATCTGTGGAGTCAGTATACCAGAAGCAATAAACTTTCCCAAAAGGTCTGCGAGGCCATTTTTAAAAATAAGACGTAATTACATCAGATGCTATAGTACTCCCAGGTTACCTACATGGTACAACTCTCTGAATTTTAAAATCACACAGAAATAGAGTAGAAGTCTATATAAATGGTGCTATGTGCTTTCACTAAATGCCTCTCTAATTCCATCAGTGTCCAGTACATGTTTATCAGTATTGCACTTTGGAGCCCTTAAAACTCTGAGAATTTTACCCCTTTTTGCATTACAGTGGAACCTCGTATTGCGTCTAACATGATTTGCGAGTGTTCCGCAAGACAAGCAAAATTTTAAAATAAATTTTAACTTGAAAAAACGAGCAAATCTTGGTTTACGAGTACCGAGTATCATGTCTCACGCATGCGCTTCTTGTTTTGACGGCAAGCGTCACATGATCACAACTGAGCCAATGGTTTATCGCTCGCTTGCGCTGCTGGATTGTGGGTAATCACAAATCACACACACACACACACACACCTACACACACACTCTTTATCAAATTTACACCCTCCCCCCCTCAGCTTCACACACACATACAGACACACAACCTCTGCTCTACACAGAAACTCTGCTCTAAAGGTAAAGTGCAGGTTAATTATTTATTTATTTTTACTTTACAGCAGTGATTCCGTTAGTATGCGCTCAAGCGAGTGTCATTAGCGATTTTTTCGATGAAACAGTCTGTCCGGTAACACACACACACACACACACCACCTACGCGAACAAACAGAAACAGTTATCTGTCAGGATTTATTTTTACTTTTAAAGTACATGACAAAAAAAAATTATAAAGTGCAGGTTAATTTGTTTTATTTTTACTTTATATATTGTATTAATAATCTTTATGTATTTTACTTTTTTGGGCTGTGGAACAAATAATTTGCATCTTCATTATTTCTTATTGGAAAATTTGATTTGGTTTTGGAATACAATCCTGCGTCTGGAACGAATTATGCTCGTAATCCAAGGCTTTGTTGTAATAAATATTTATAGTGGTCACATGGGCAAAGAAATAGCACAGATATATATCTGTATAATTTTTATATATCATACACATTTGCATGATTTTTTTTTCTGGCTGTTTCTATGATTAATATTGCTACTACTACTACTACTACTACTACTACTACTAATAATAATAATAATATGGGCCTTTCGTGAGTTCAACATTTTTGCAATATCAATCCCATATTTCATATTACTAGACAGGTCAAATTTATGCTAAAAGTAATGCTTTCTGTACTTTTGTTTTACCTGACTTATCCAAAATCCCAAATGAACACACTAATGTCAGAAGCCTCCCCCATTGACACACACTGAAATTAACTCAGCCACCCACTCATTGTCTAAATTATTATAAAATTTGAATTTCATTTGCAATTTAGTAGTCATTGCAGCTATTCCATCAGCCTAAAGCCTCCCCTTACAAAAATAATAATTGAATGTTTTCATATAGTACTCTGTCATTATCAAAAAAAAATGCTTTAATTATAGAATGATGATGTTAGGATAAATTGTGGCCTATAATTATGCCCATGATTGATGAGTCTGTTTATTCATCACCTGACCTTTTTTTTTTTTTTTTTTTGCATACTGTATGTATTTGGATCCATTTGCTTGTTGTTGTTTTATTGGGAATTTCTTTCTCAATCCCAGCCAATGTGGCTTGGAGCTCACTCCAGCTTAATTGTATGCGTGGCTACAAGAATAACGATCTGAAATTACAGCAATAACGATCTTAAAACTGACCACACATCGAAATGAAAATTATTATTATTATTATTATTATTATTATTATTAAAGTAACACAGTAATTGTACCTTCATGTCAGAATTATGGTAATTACAAACTGATTTGTATTCAGAGTATTTGCATTGAGTTGTCTGTGTACTTATACTTGGAATTTCCTTTAATATTATAATAATAATATAATAATATTATTATTATTATTATTTGTTTTTATGGCAACATACTCAACACATTACCATCTTTGCTTAAAATAATAAATTATACTAGAAAATAGTAGGAGATGTTTGACTTACACATACTGTATATCCTGTCATTACACTTCTTATTTTTCTGTCGCTTTTGTTTATAATATAGTGACACATTCTTAAGCCTGAGGTTTGAAACTGGGAACTTTAACAGACACTTGGGCATTTTTTTTTTTTTTTGCAAGCCAAGAGCAAGTAATTACTATAAGTTTGCAATGCACTTGATCATACTTGAGTTTATACTGTAGGTTGTCCATTCAGATGAACAAAATCTTCCTAATTCCTAATCCTGGGACAAACTACGTAGAATCAGCCCACAACACAAGGATAAAAGATTAGCATGCTCAATCTGCCCAGTGACTGTTGCTTTAACCAGTGACATACGTCCAACTTTCTGTGTAGAAAAATCGCTTTTGAGACTTTTCAAAACTGGCTTTCTGGGCCAGTTGGCTTTCAATGGAGACCACTGCCCAAGTGTTGAGCTGCTCTTGGCACATGGTGAAATGCAAATGAAAAACGGATCACTGGATGGAATGAGGAAAATCTAAACCCTAATACCCAACACCAATCCATATCTGGCCAAAAAAAAGTTGCAGATTTTCTTCTTATTTTAGCTTAGATTGTGGCAGGCAACATGGTGGCCAGTTTATATCTGAAACTGATTCATCATCCTCCCAGAACCACAATTTAAGTCCTGAAATATCCCCTGATGAGCAGGAAAGGGGGGATGGGGGGGGAACCCTCCATAGAAAGAAACCTGGTCTTTCATTTAGGTACATTTAGGTTGTCAGCTGATTTAATATTTTGCCACGTACAATTGCTGAGTGTAGCCCTGACCAACTGAACCAACCCCAGATCCTAGCACTGCCTCCAATACTGCCTGTCACTCAATGAATGGTAAAACCAAAACGGTACAAAATAGAAAGTTATCTGATGAGTTTACATCAGAAAACTCTACATCATTTTACATCAGTAATCTACTAGGTCTTCCTGGGACTCTTACTGTACATGACCTGGATTATTATTATTATGGATATTATTCCTGGTTGTCCTACTGTATTGACAGGGCAGGTGGAGATTATACAGATTAACAAAACAAAAAACAAAAACAAAAAACCTCTTCCCCATGTGTAGAAATTGCAAAAGCGTAAAAATTTTTTATTTATTTATTTATTTATTTATTTTGGGGGGGGGGATAAACGCATTGCTTCTCACACTAGGCATGCACAGATGTTTGCGACTTGGTGGAAACATCTAATTACAATGCAATTAGCTGCCAGTGGCTCTTGGGAGTGTTTGTATTCACAAGAATGCATGCACTGCCTCTATTAAACCGACAAAGGAAAAAAAAAACAAAAAAAAAAACATTTCACTTTTATTAAACAGGTGGCTAGAAATAGGAGATGACACTGCAGAGGTAGGAGGTGACGCTGAGGATACTAACAATACATGCATGATGGTTTCGAAAGACATTTATATCTTCAGAAACACAAGGATCGTGGTTTTGAATTAAATCGAAGAATGTGAGAATGTGCAAATGATTTATTTGCCCCCCATTGAAGAACACGCAGCTTGTCTCTTTTTCAAAGTAATCAAATCTACAGTAAGTGTTAAATGTGGAAATGCTCCCCTGGGAAACTTTAATAAACAGCCGGGAGCACATCAGCATGTCTGTCTGTGACGCATCCATCCTGCTCTCTACAGGACAGTGACCTGTCAGCCATGACAGCGAGACTTCATCATCATCACAGGGTGCACACTGGGAATGCTAGTGGCCAAATCCATTATTATCCATTATTCCAGAGTTAACAAAAAGAGAACAATGGAAGCACGAGGAAGAGGACGAGAACTGAACATGAAGGAGAAATCTTATGAATAATGATATCTATTAACATCCGCTAAGACTACAGACAGCCGCAGAGGACGGGGATAAGAATGAGGGGCTCTTCATCCATCCATGTCTGGACAGGTGTGGGTGTGATATGAAAGCGTGTCTGTGTGTGACTTAGCGTCTGTCCATTTCTGAGCCATGTATTTCTATGTATTTCATCACATTACAGGTAGATCCAACAAAGGAAGGTTTTACATTTTAGCGTGAAAAGAATAATGAGTTTTCATTAAAACCAAATCAAACATTTTTAAATACTGTATGACATTTTTGCACGTTTTAAAAGGCAAACATAAAGGTGACTGACGTAAAAGGTGGTTTAAAAAAAAAAAAAAAAGTTTTATGCTTTTCACTTTCACATTTGACCCTTTTTAGAATGTGTTGAATATTTTTCTCTGTAAGCAAGGTCAAGCTCCCTGGGATCATTATATCATGAAAACATTTTATGCCTTAATTATACTGTAGATCTTACATCTGTATAGCGCATCAGGCCAAATTCTCTCTTATTTATTCATTTGTAATATACGGCTGTATCTTTCATTCCCTTGTATCTATTCGTCAAACATTAATTATTAATATTTTTTTAGCCCAGCCTTCTTTTTCACAATTCACCGTGACATTTGTTCTGTTCTTGATTAAAATCATTTTCCTCATCTGTTTCATTTATGTGCCATCTGGCTTGGATCAGGTAACAGCCTGGGGAACAAAAGACCATTTTTTTTTCCCTCTAAAAAGCTGAGTTTAAGAATTAGAAACTCTTAACCCTGACCATACATTAATCCTAATTCTCTTGCAAGTAAGTCAAGACTATCAATTGACAGATTTCTTTTTTATTTATTTATTTATTTATTTATTTATTTATTTATCAACCATGGTAACCCTTTGGGACCTTGTTGTGTACACTGCAATTTCTCCTAAACTTTTCCTTTCATTATCACCTGATAGCAATAACCTTAATCAATGACTTCAAAAAAAAAAAAAAAAGTTTGGCAAAACAATTATACCTAACATTCCTCATATGAGGATCGTACAAGGATATGTCGGGAGAAAATGTCATGCCCTCATATTCGGGTCTCCAGAAAAGGAGAACCAGCTACAGAGTTGAAGAGTTGACTTATATACAGTACACAGAGCTATAATTTAGAGGCCCGGGATGTCCCAGAGACCCCTAGGAGCTATACTGTCAGGGGCGTACAGTAGCTTTTAGCAGGTGTAACCAAGTCCAGTTCCAGGGTAGAGACCAAACAAAAATCAGCATCCAGGTTTGGGGAATGGTTAATGGTTCAATCCCATCATGTTACAAAAATATAAGCCTCCAGCAGGAAGTCAGAAATATGAAAGTTAGGCTACTCGGGCCAAATACCAGCATCCTCCTATGGTAGGAGCACGAAATGCTTAAGACATCAAAAACAGCACAGGTGAGATGGAGAGATACAGACTGGACATTCTCAGAATAAATGAATGTTGATGCATAGTCTCCGGATGGCAACTGACAACTGATTAAGCCATTAACCTGAAATCTGGAATTCACCGCTAAGCACTACAAGCTTACCATCTTACAGACTCATGTACCAATAAATCAAGAAGATAAGGATGACTGATATGAGGAGTCCTAACAGGCAGTCTCCAAAGTCCCACAGCATGATATACTGATCATAGGATAAACGAATGCCAAGGTCAGAGCTGATAACCTCAACAGTGATAGAGCGATGGGATACGTCGCGATAAATGATAAATACAAGCATCTGAGTGAATTCCGAAAGCAGCAACAACTATGTAATGTTGCTGGTACCATCCGCACAAAAATGCCCATAAGCTCACATGAATGTATCCTGACGGAAAGAGGATTCAAGAAAGTTGAGTCAGTTATGTTGACAAGGTTTACTGTAATCGCTACTTTGTTACAGACACCATCAAGCTAAAACTTGTCAGGCCAGAAAACACCTTAAAGTTTCCTAATAATTATTGTGACAAAAATAATGACATAGCTTTGCTGCTCTGCCTGAAGGTGATGATGAAGCCCCCAGTCTCATGCTCAAGTTGAAAGCAATTAAGGACACACCGGTAAATACAGCCACCAATGTTTTGGGCTATTAAAACACCTCAGATGGGAAAAAAAAAAAAAATGAACGAGAACATGGTGAGCACAAAGTCACCAAGGCTCTAACAGCAGGTCTATGGATCTTACAACATTAAAGACAAGTAGGTAAAGAGGAGCAGCAGGAGGGACAAATGAGTCTTTGTTGAGAAGTTGGCATGTGCAGCTGATTGCGCTGGTGCAACAGGTGAAATGAGATCTGCTGTACTTACGAGCTTACAAAGCAACTCAATGGCCATAACACTAGCCAGTCTGGCTACCTCAACCACCCAGTATCAGGTGCCCACCCTCCACCAGCAGATAATATTCTCGACATTGCCATTGACCCCCCAACTGAAGCAGAAGTCTGTCCATCAATGCCATGAAAAAAGGAAAAACTTACGGGCATTGACTCTGCCCACAGTGAAATGCTGAAAGCTTTTCAGAAACATCTGGGTGAAGGGCATAATACCTGGAACAAAGGCTTCACAAGAATGGCACGCTTCAGAATTGTGAGAACTGCCAAGGCATCGCGCTGCTCTTAAACCTGTCCAAAGTTGTTGCATGAGTCATCCTGTTAGAATTAATGCAGCCATTTACCCCAAGATCAGCCAGGAACAGGCAAGATTTCAAAGAGGCCAGGGGTGAATGGACCATATCTTAGAAACATCATAAAAGTATGTGTACATCAACTTTTACAAAACTGCTGACAATGTGCAACATGGTACTCCATAAAAGATAGTGCTGTCATATGGAGTTTCCCTAAATACGTCATACTAATGGCAATGCATAATTGAAAGGCTACAGTAAGTACAGCGTCATAGCAGCTACTTTAGAAATCTGTCAGAAAGGTTTTCTGTGAGGTCTGGTGTATTAAAGGAATGTGTCATCTCTCCTATCGTCTTCCTACTTGACATTGACTGGATCATATTTAAGACAATGGCCACCAGACTCAGAGGCATGCAGTCGCGAGTTCGATCCCCGGGTGACAGCCGAAGGCCTAGAGAGAGCGGATTGGCCGAGCTCTCTCAGAGGGGCGGGATGAAAGCTACTTAGGGCACTTCCACATTAATCACGGCTCTACACAGTGTGTTACGCCGCCCACAACGGAGAGTGAGCGAGCAGTTCGAAAAGATGCGGTCGGCTGGCGTCACGTGGTTCGGAGGAAACACGTGATAGTCTTCGGCCCTCCCGGCTGAGTGGTAGTAGTAGCCTTAATGTGGAGCCCCCTAGTGACGGGGAGGAATTGGACACGACTAAATTAGGGAGAAAATCGGGGGGGGGGGGAACAAACAATAATAATGATAGCAAAAATTATTTTGACTTTGTTGATAGCATGCTTCTCTTGCCACAAAACTTTGACACCTATAGGACGAAAAATGACTGGCTATAAACAGCTTTGCTAAGCAGACTGGCTTGAACACTAGTGCCTCCAGGACCCAAGTTTTCTGCACAGTGTATGGTGAACTATTTGACTTTGTTGAGGACTTTATAGTTCCTACCTGGGAAGCCTTGTCAGTGAAGACAACGCAGTAAAGGAAATGAAAGCAAGACTTTTTGCAAAAGAAAGTTCGCAGAGCATTTGCAAGAATGTCGACTATCTGGTAGTCAAATAAATACAACATTAGGACAGAGTATTAAAAGACGAAATAAACAAAACCTTTCACAACAGATGCCTCAAGAGAATTTGCCACATTTTTTGGCCTGGACAAATGTTTGATACCAAAAAAAAAAAAAAAAGAAAAAGAAAAAAATATTTGCGGCGCTGGAAATCAAATATAATGCATCCATGGCTTGGGATTTTTTTTTTTTTTTTGGAAAAGATGAAGACTTTATCAATATGAATGCTTTTAGATGGACACCACCTGACATAAAGAAAAAAAGACGAGCCCCAAACAAGCTGGAATCATGGAGTGACAGGTGAGTTGAATGAATTGTGATTGGCATGAGGTACAGTACATGGAAGGCACAGCACACTGCGCTAGATAATTCCTGACAGAGGCAAATTGTTGATACCTTTGTCCCACTGCGGGCAAATGTTTTGAAGGGAGCCCGGCCACAGAGAGTGACTTATTCTTTAAACTTGAAATTAATTTGAGTACAGAGAAAGAAACGGATAGGAGACATGGCTAGGTGCGACAGATGGCGTTTCTGTCCTTGGTGGAAATGATCGAGGGTTGTTGATAAAAATTATAAAAGCAGACCCAACATCTAAAAGCATCTTCAAAGTCAGTTGTATTAGCGTCATGAGGGCGGTGCTGTATACCCCAATTTATAGATGTCTCTTTAATCGCCTTCATGAAAGATGCACTGCCTTGCTTCATATCTCAGTGACAGATAATAATGGATAAGTCATATTCAATAACACATGGGTAATAAAATCTATAGTAACAATAGATAACAGTGTCTTTTCCTGGTTGTCCCTGTTGTCCCAAGCCCACACCCGTTCAAACCCTCTCATAACTCCTTCTCACATACCTTTTCAAAATTGTGTGATCAATGTCAGGCAGTGTCAGGTTACTTGCTTTTTCCCCCCCTTTCTCAGTCTGATTATAGATTGACACTGACGTTCATACATCATATTCTCCTCTTTTAATATCTCTTGCTACTGAGCTGGCTTTCTGGCCTGTTATATCTTTCCTTTGCAATCCTGGAAGTTTTTTGTGCTTAGATTTTTGGGTTTTGGCTCTCGTTCTTCTACTGGAAACATGAAAACAAATCTTGACTATGCACAGATTGAGGATATTAAAAGATTCAAGAACCTTATAATAATAAAAAAATAAATAAATAAGAAAATGGTTCTGGAGTTTTTAGGAAGCATAATGGTTCCCTGGAAAACTTTCTACTTGTCCTGGACCATAAAAATGTACAAAAAATGTAATGTACTGTACTTTCTGAAATTTAGAATGATTTCGCTAAAATGGCGTTGAGATAATGAAAGACCCAAACTTACAATTGAAGAACAACTCTTTAAACTCTTATTTGGAGCATTGATGCTGATTAACATCCCTTAGCCCAACGTCTGAACACATTTATGGTCCCTTAGGTTTCTAACAAGGAATTTTGGAGTTTGGATCAGTGATTGGAACAGTCGAATTATCTCACATAGTACCCCATGTCACATATGTCTTAGTTTTGTTACCACTCTTTTTCATTTTCTTTTAGAAATATTACCGTTAGGTGGCCCATACCAACAAGTCCTGCTCAGACCATCGGTTTGATATTAATTATTATCGAATCATTCTTGCAACATTGTGTCAGCGGCATTTGTTATCCCATCATCATACAGTATAGTCAACATTGATCCAACACCATTTCATCAATGTAATTCTAAACCTTCGAAATCAACCTAATGCCAACATTTTCCAATGTGAATAATGTCGCCAACGTTTTGACAACCAAACTATGAGTGGCACTGCGTTGGTTGAACTGATATTGTGCTTGTTGTTTGTCTTTACCGGTTTTAATTTGCTGTACAAATACAATAAGACACGATATTTTAATTGACTCATTTTGAATGATAAAAGTAGTCTAAATTGGCCATGCTGTGTTATAATGGAAAGCCATCGATCCATCCATCTAGTAACCTTTTTAGTCAACTAGGGACCGTAGAGGCCAATGGTGACCAGTGTATTTATGCCCATTTGTACAACCTTGGTAGGACAGTGGGAGGAAACCCACCAAGCATGGGGAGAACATGCTAATGCCATGCACAGGAATCAAACCCAGGAGGTGCACGGCAACAGTGCTACCCACTAAGCCATTGTATCACCATACTGTATTGAAAGCAAGCTTAAGTACTTGCATAAATGTTTAAAAAATGGCAAGTCAGTAATTTTGTGAAGCTTGTATTTTACCAAATGGCACCAGTCTAGTCTCTTCACTCAAGAACATCATAAAATTTGTTCTGGAACTACAACCAAAAAAAAAAAATAATAAAAAAAAACTGAGTCTGCTTTCTCTGGTGAAAATTCAAATAAACACTTCTAATCTTATAGAAAATTTCCCTGAACCATAAGAATCAAATATCCCTTAAGTGAGTCAGCATTCCCACCTAGAAGCTTAGTTTCAGGAATATTACCTACTAAAAACACAGAAATGAGAATGAGACGCTCACTCCATCTTCATCTTCCTACTCTTTGTGCAGACTGCGCTTAGTACAACTACCCTCCAGCTTGCCCCTGAGCCACCCGTAGCCTGTTCACCGAGACTCATTGTACTGTTAGAGCATCAGGTGCAACTCGACGACAGTGTCTTCAGAGCACTCAACGAAGCCAGACAGACTACACTCCTTTTTCTTTTCTTTCTATTTCTACAATAAAAATAATAATAAAAATCCTTCATGGTACAAGCATCTTCTATAGGCTGAGTAAAGTATTTTGTGTTCACACTTGTCCCAAATAAGTATTGTTTCCTAGATTTGCATTCAGAAAAAAAAATGTCCAAGTGGAACCTCCAAGGCATGAAGGTCTGCAACAGCACTCATCATGTATTTATTTATACCTTACTCGTCTTTGTTGTAGTGGTTTTACACCAAATTTCTAGACATACTACAGCAGCCTCATTTACTATTAGTATTATTTTGTAAATAAAAATGGGTTGCATGTTTACGGACATACAAAAAAAAAATATGCACAGTAACATTATGATTCATTATATTTGTAAACATATACTCACTACATTTTGCATACTCACTAGTTCTGGAGTGACCAGTGGTACTGATTTCACTCTTACATCCTGGTCATTGCAAAGTCTTGCCAATCCCTGTGTTCGGGTAAATTTGTAGCCTTCTTGTTCCTGACTGCATTTATTTGCTTTCAACCACCCGAACCATCCACGATTATTTGGATGTCAAAACCTTGTGGTGATGTTAATGTGTATGGCAATGTGATGGACTTTGCAAAAACAGTGGTATTAGCTCGTTTTTGAAACTTAAGAATTACTTTGATGAAATGACATTGGAACAATATTGACTACAGTCGATGAAGACAGGATAACGTGAAACAAATGCCACTGCATTATCCTATGAAGCAGCAGATGGTCTTTAGCATGTTACCCTTAAGAGTACATGGAAAGGGTGGACAACCCTGATCCTCATAAATTTGACCTGCATGTTTTCTAATGATCTCTGCACTACTTACCGCTTATTACCTGGATCAGTTATATTCCAGGTTTCAGCTTTCAGCTTCTAAAGGACAATGGATAAATAGATAGACCTTTATTGTCATTGCGTAGTACAGTTTAGCATCTACAGTACCAAAACTGCAAATAGAGTAGGCGTGTATACTGTATACATGAAAGCAAATTTTGGCATTGGGCAAATTGCCAATTTATATACTAAATTTGCAATTTGCAAATATTATTGGCTGTATTTTTCGTTATTTTGTGGGGACAATAGATTTACACTGCTATACAAACTTTACACTACTACTACTCTTTTCATTGTGTCAAAGAGTCATTTATGCAGTGTTGTCCTATGAAAAGATATAACTAAATATTTGCAGAGATGTGAGAGATGTGACATACAGTACTGTATATATATATATATATATATATATATATATATATATATATATATATATATACACACACACACACCACACCACACCACACCACAGCCAATGCATCGCAGGGCACACACACATACACATACACACACTGCGGGCAATTTGGGAATGCCAATTAGCCTAATCTGCATGTCTTTGGACTGTGGAAGTTAAACAGAGTACCCAGAGAAAACCATGCTTCGGTCAAATACCCCTGTATATATACATCTCACTCATCATCTATACCGTTTTATATTGTAAGACGATACAGTATACTAAGGAGACTTAGGGCAATGGACATGCAATGGACATACTGGGTTAAAACCACATCGGTTCCAGGTAATCAGCAGTGAGTATTGCAGGAATAATTTGAAAACATACAGGCTTGTGGATTTCGAGGACAAGGGTTGGCCATCCGGGTTTGTTTATTATTTGAATGTAATCATGAGCATGCTTCTGCATTAAATCAAGGAAGGGTAATGTATATTAAAATAATAATAATACATTTTTTAAAAAGTTTTTTTTTTTTTTTTCAGTAAAAAAAGAACTTTCATTAGTTCACAATCTATGCAAATGACTGTATGTCTGGTTACAAGTTAATAAATGAAAGACCTGGAGGAAAGATGGAGCACCCCACTGTCCAATACATGTTCAGTTCTCTGGCAAGTCATCACTCACTATGTAATCACTTTCTCAGTCTACATTTCATATCTGATGATCGTTTTTATACTGGCAATGTAGAGGGCAGCTGCTGGTTTGTTTATAGCCCGAGGTCTTCTCACAAAGTCAGTGTGTTTTCTCTGCATAAACTAATGTATATGCAAAACCCAACGGACATACACAGGGAAATGCACTGACTATTTGCTCTACGTAGGTCACAAAAAGGTCAGTGAAGAAAAGCCATGCAACTATGCAATCAGTAAAAGGTGACATTTATGGCGAGACTTCAGGGAGTGTATGATTATGGGGAAAGCACAGTGCTTTCACAACACACCAATAACAGCCAAATGTTCTGCGGTGCTGCACAGACTCCGGTTTAATAGCATGATCCTGTTATGTAACAAAGGAAAACATTCAGTCATGGATAATTTATTTATTTATTTATTTTAACAGTAATGTCAGGAACCCCAGTGTCAGTGTGCTGTAACCAGAGGTGGAAAGAGGAGTAAAATTTTGTACTCAAGTAAAAGTACTGTTACTTCAGTGAAATTTTACTGAAGTACAAGTAAAGTTACCATTATAAAAATCTACTCAAGTAAAAAGTAGAGTTACTTTTTAAAATAAAATTATTTAACAGCGGGGTGGGATGAGGCATTCTAGTGTAGTTCAAATAGGATGAGCAGATATAAAATCTCAAACTAGTTGTTTTTAGATGAAGGAACATCGTTGCATAATAAAGCTGTTGTCTTTCTTATGCTTGAAAATCAAAGTGGTCACTTAAATATGGCGTTACGTCCCAGTCTAGTGTCGGGCCGAACAGCAAAAGAACGGTTCAGGGTTCTGTTTTAAACTGTATGGAAATGGTGGTATATGGCAGAAAGAACTAGATCCAGTCATTAACTGATGAAATAATGAGGTTTGTATTGCTTTACAACACACACACACACACACACACACACACACACACACACACAACAGGAGGAGGATCAGATTCAGGGTGGACCCAGGCCGAAATAATAAACTAAATGGTATTTATATTTAGTAGCTAGATTACCTGCAACAACAACAACAAAAAAAACCTCCAGTACCTTCTCTGACTCCCTAAACCAAAAACAGTGAATAACTTCCCTCTTCCCCAAAATAAATGTCAGCCACGTCCCTGCTACTGCTGAGTGCACAAACATACAGTGAAATTATCTACAAATATATACAAAGACCAACCAAAGCAAAGGGGCAAAAAAAAAAAAAAATGAAAGTCAATGGGAGGCAAAAAGTCCAAACGAGACACCACAACCAACCGTCACAACGCCAAACTCACACTCTCTTTCCTCTTCCCCGCGTCTCTCTCCGGTTTATATCTGGTGGCGCGGGTTGATGACGTCACTCAGGGCGGAAGCGACCGTGTGGAAGGTCAGGTAGATGCCGATGTGGGGAAACCGTCAGAAAACCTGGAGTGGAGTTTGGAGCGGCGCGCGCGACCCGGACACGAGACACACACGCGCGCGCAGCGAAGCATTTATACCTGGGGTGTCCAAATCCAGTCCTGGAGGGCCAGTGAGCAGCACAGTTTGTAATTCACCAACACCTAAACACACCCACTGACCCTAGTAATGAACAGATTAGTGAAATCAGCTGTGTTTGAGAAGAAGAAGCATCACCAAACTGTGTTGCACACTGGCCCTTCAGGACTGGATTTGGACACCCCTGATTTATACAAAGCATAAGACTTGTATAATTTTTGCATTTTCATTTGTGTTACTCAGTAGCGAATATGATTTAAAATGTAGCGAAGTACAATACTTCAAACTAAGCAGACTTAAGTAAAAGTAAAATTACAGATTTTAAAAACTACTTTAAAAAGTAGAAGTACACACACACACACACACACAAAAAAAAAAAAACTACTCAATTACAGTAACGCGAGTAAAGGTCATTCGTTACTTTCCACCTCTGGCTGCAACAATAAAGCCCCTCTATTTACAAGAGACGACAATCTGGTTACATGAGCGTTTTTTTTTTTTTTTTTTTTTCCACTTCCATACTTTGTGAAGTTTTGTGTTATTAGACTTCAAAAACACAAAGCTGGTGAGGAGATAATGTTTATACCTCATATGTCATAAGTGATAACCGAAAATGACTTCTTTCGCAGATGTATTGTTAGCATGAAGTACAAAGCCTTGTTCTTCATTTAATAACAATGCTGGATAAAGCGGAATGAAACGCTTTAGGACTTGCGGTTAAGGGAACAAAATAAACTAACAACAAGTCTGTGTTAAATTGGCCTGCGTCACAGCACACTGTCATTGATTATTATTTCATACACGAGAGTCCTTACGGTATGTGTGCTATACACTTACAGGCACAATCACAGATGAGCTGACCTGTGACTGACAAGCACACATCAGATAAGAAGAGATAAAGAACAGAGGCCTATTTCCAAGGGTACCTGAAGCCAAGGTCAAACCCAGTGACTTTGACAGTACAACACAACCCAGTGGATGATGTTGAGGACAGAGCGTGGCATGTCAGTGTGCATGAAAAACATGAGAGTATATCCTAAACCTCCTGCTCTCTCTGACTTCAGTCAATGACACAGATCCTCATCTACTAATTGGCTCTTAAGTAGCATTGGATCTTTGTAAAATCAGCTCATTTATAACTGTGTGTGTGGGCGGCTGTCCTGAAATAGCAAAGAAACCACTGACATCAAACGTCCTTCATGCTTGAATTGTGCGTATTAAAAATAATAGTGCTAATAATATATATATATATATATATATATAGGAAGGCCCTTTTTCTATTCCAACATGACTGTGCTGCAGAATACAAAGCAAGGACTATAAAGACACGATTTGACGAGTTCGGTGTGGAAGAACTTGACCGGCCCTAACACGGAGCCCTGAATTCAAAAACATTGAGTACCTTTGGGATGAACTGGAAATGAGATTGAGAGCCAGACCTTCTCATCCAACATCGGTGCTTGACCTTACAGAATGAATGGGCACGCATACCCATAGAAAGATTGTAAAATCGTATGGACAGCCTCCTAAGAAGAGTGGAAACTGTTATACAGTAGCTGCAAAAGGGGACTAACTCTATATTGAAGTATATGAATTTGGATACAATGTCATTCCAAGTGTGGCCAAATACGTAAGTCCATATAATGGTCACGCTGACATTAGAAGCAAGATAGGGGTATAACTGAATGTAATTTCATAAATGATAGCGTTATAATGGCGTTAGCACTAAAGAAATAATAGAATCTTCAGTTTAATACAGATTAATCAAGAGGTCAATGTCACAGCATAAGCGCTGCACAGGTGCACGAGTGCAAAACGACTTTAATGCCTTTCCATCTCCCTATCTTAGATCAGGCATGTCAGGTGCTTTCCTTTCCTCTAAAACACCAAATTGAACTCATGAAGGCCTTGGGAATTCCTGATGAGATGAATCAGATGTTAAATGAAGTGGAATGCTGCACTCTGCTGTGCTGTGGCCCTGCATGACCCAAGTCTCTCTCTCTCTCTCTCTCTCTCTCTCTCGCGCTCTCTCTCCCTCCGTCTCTCTACCTCTCTTTCTCTTTCTCAGATTCGGCTGTCAAAATAAATCTCCTGCTGCTTAGAACGGTGTGTCTGCATGCTGCTGCATCACGGGTCTCCAAGCTTTTCTGGTTAGAGCCAGATGCAGGAAAAAGAATAGATCCACCCACAGACTCTGTAATAATACAAATAAAGCAATAATAGGTCTACTCGAGTGCCACCTGATAGACGTGGCTTGATTGCAGGTGTTGTTTTAAGCACTTTTCTTGAACAGCGTAAACGTTTTGTAGACCTTATGCGCCTCTTCCCTTTTGCCTCCGAATGGATACTTGCGTCTGCACGAAGTTGATTGTTCGCTTGAGGTTCACTCAGCTGAAATCCGTCCACATTATTAGAGAAAATGTCTGCTGATATTATAGAATACATGGAGCCTAACAAATGAACAGCTGAGCAGTGTGTGTGTGTGTGTGTGTGGCATCAGTGATCTCATCAGATGTGACTGGATAAAAATCAAATTATGATTTCCTTCCAAGACTAATGCTGTTAGATTCTTACATATTTTCTGGCACATTTTAGCTGTGATTTTTGGCAAGGCACTCTTTTATAAAATCACCCTGCAGAAAAAAAAAAAAAAAAGTCTTTCTGTATTGGGCTTTAAGCGGTGCCACCACATACAGTACAGTACATTAGACCTTGTAGTATTTTGATCACTTGGAAAAAGACAGGCTAGCAGGGTCGCTGTCATGTGGTTCATCTTTGGTTCTTGTGTAACTTCAGTGCACAAACCGCAAAGAGTAATGACTGTGATAAAGTAAAGAATAAGATGCTGCATGGTTAAATGACAAAATTTCAAGATTTGCATGCCACATATAATGGTCGCTTTCACCATACATCCTCCTTCAGGTGCCTCAAAACCTGGCAGTAGGATTTGCTATTGCTGGTCTCGTTGCATATTGCTGCGAATGTCAACAAAGACATTGGTTAAGCTAGGGACTTGCCTCGCCTTTTTTGGTCGTGGGGGTGATGGGCTCTTCCACTGTAAAGACTGTTGCTTCGTCTCAGAATTAGACCCATCACCCATCCACGGCATGCTGACCGAGTTCTTGGCAGACGTCGATGCGATGTTCCTTCTGCTTCTGAGTGAGTAGCCTGGGGATGACCTGGGCGGCAACACGGGTTATGTGTGAGGATTGCTTGGACTGTTCCGTATGACACACCGACAATGGCAGTAGTGTTGTGGATTGTTCTCCGACAATCATCATGCACAAGTTGCCGGATTTTTTTTTTTCTTCCTTTATCTAAGGTTGAGCTTGTTGAAGGTCTTCCTGATCTCTCGTTGTCTTCCAGTGATGTCCTTCTGCTCTTGAAGTGTGCATGCCACTCAGAACACCTCGAATGACTCATTCAGCAAGTTTAAGGAGCTGCTGCAATCATGTCAAACATCTCTGTGGCAGATTTGCCCAGTTTAACGCAGAATTTCTTGCTGTCTATGATAAATAGCAGATGTGGTAATGCTCGTGGTCAGAATAGCTCCAGTTTCACAACTCATGATGTACACAGGACAATGTCTTTTGGCACACTGACTTATGAAGGTCGGTGCTCCCTGTGATTCGTGCAGCCTTTTGCTTCCATCTGTTTCCGGGTTACAAAAAGAATCTCAAATCTTTTTGATACCACCTTGAATGAGAATGATCCATGTGATTACCACTGCAAAGGTGGACTATATTCGTTTAAAATGAGTTCCGACCGAATAATGTGTTTGGAGGAAAGAGTGGTGATAATTGACATCAATAACTCTGTAATGTCTCATAGTATTACACTACTTCATTGTTTCAAATATTAGCCTACAAACTGACCATTCTCTATTCTGCTTATCCTGTAAAAAAAAAAATCACAGGAGGTCTGGAGCCCAGGGGACAATGCTATGCTTCCAACTTTGTGGCAACAGTCTGGGGAAGACTCTTTTCTATTCCAACATGACTGTGCCCCAGTGCACAAATCAAAGACTATAAAGACATGGTTTGATGAGTTTGGTGTGGAAGAACTTGACTGGCCCTAACACAGAGCCCTGACCTCAACCCCATTTTGCACCTTTGGGATGAACTGGAAATGAGATCGTGAGCCAGATCTCCTCATCCAACAAGAGTTCCTGACCTCATAAATGCTCTACAGAATGAATGGGCACGGATCCCCACAGAAACACTCCAAAATCTTATGAACAGCCTTCCAAGAAAAGTGGACGCTGTTATAGCTGTGAAAGGAGGACAAATCCCATATTGAAGTGTATGTATTTGGATACAATATCGATGCAGATTTGGCCAAATACTTTTGTCCATATAGTTTTTTAATTATCAATTGGATAATGAGAGGCAAAGCAACACCACTGCTATCCTGCTTGTTTCCAACCATCCATCCATTCTTCCAATCATCCATGCATCCATGCCGACATCATTAGCCAACCCAGCATCACTATGCAACATGCAAACTCCAAGCAGAGAGACCATAAGCAAGGTTTGAGCCCCATGAAGGCATGAGGCAACCATGCTAACCGTTTTTTTATTATTTACAGTGTTTAAAAAAAAAAAAAAAAAAAAAAACTCATTACAAATCGGTTGTAACTGAGAAATCCCTAGTGATATGTTAAGACTTGGTAAGCCTTTTGTGAAAACCCTGACACTTCCCTGATATTCTGCACCACTCGTTCTCATCCCAGTCGCTATGGACTGACCAGATGTCTGTGTAGGTGGAAGATGATGAGAATAATGGTGGTGTGATGGTTATCACACATCGCTTTACACTTAACAATATAACACATGCTCCCGGTCTGGCATTTCACTGCATTCACCTTCTAATTTAAGTAGGCCTCACTATGTGCTCATCTGTAAACTCTACATAATTCACATAATCTACATAATTTGCCTCAACAATATGTGTACACCTCCCGGAACAACCTCATAATCTTGTTCTGGGCTAACAGGCGTGGAAGACAATGTGATCTTATGCTATTCTACTGTAGCTGATCCACCTTAAGTTTAAAAGGTTTTTGTATGCGCAAAAACAAACAAACAAACAAACAAACAAACAAACAAACAAACAAACAAACAAAAACAACTTAGCAAGCTAAATATTTTTTAATCTAGTCAAATTATCTGGAATTTCATCAGATAAGGCTACAATAAACCAGACCTAAGATTATTAAGATTACTTTAAAAGTATTTATTATTGTTTAATTTATTATTTATTTTGAAAATAAATTCCTAAAATAAATAAATTCCTAACACTAGTAAAACTGGTTGACAATAGAACCATGTTTTTAAGGATATGATTTTGCTTGTCTTGAAATGCGCTTAACAATCTTACAGTATATTTGGTTTGCTGTAATCTTATTTTAAGAAAGTGTGCATGAAAATAACTATATTTGATATTTAAAAGTTTCGGTGATTAAAGTGCTAAAAAAAATGAATAAAAGTATTAAAAGCCTGGTTTCATATAGAAGTGTGATATTCCATTTTCTCCAATGACCCTAACAACACTTTCACAGAAAGCAACATCACAAGTTGAACCACTCACATGACTTGGAGCACAGCACTGAGAGCAGATAGCTTCCACACGTGGTGCAGGCCACATTACAGTTCGATGAAAGCAAGCATCAGGCTATCACTTTAGTTCTTTGAACCTCTCCTGGGCTTTAAAAAAGCTTTCACATTCCACTAAACATAGTCCTGAGAAAAGCTGAGGTGTGAAAGTAACATTAAAAGTCGCTGGTCAATAATTTCTACATTTAGGAAAATATTCTTGAGAGAACTTAATGAAAACTCTGAATATATTGAATGAAACTTGAGAATATTGAATGAATTCTGAATATATGGATTGAAAACTGATATATTGAATGGAAAGTCTGAATATATGGAATGAAAAGTCTGAATATATTGAATGAAACATGACGTCATCAAAACAGCGCCATCTTTAGAGAGGATGAGTGAGTCGGCGAGAAACTTGGTTGCTGCAATTGTGAGAAATGAAGAGATGGTGAACACATTGATGAGTGCGTGTCCGGCCCAAAGTGGTGACACAAGCCGCACTCAGTATCAGACGACGGATGAAGAAATATATTCGCTATTTCACCGCGGAAGACCGGTGTTATGCGCTAAAATGCCCCCCTGCCACAGATTGCACCCCCTATTTAATCTCCGTCGAATATTATATTAGAACAGAAATTTCTAGGTTTATGATTTAGAAATTACAAATTAGACCAAATGGATTTGATTATAAAATAAGCATTATAAAAAATTGCATGTAGTATAGGGAAAAAATATAAATTATTATTTTTTATATACAAGATATATTTTTGATATTGTTTATTTAATAATGAAAATCATTTCGTTAAATTTTTCATCATAAATATTTATTTAGTGCAAGCATTTTTGTATTACATGACAAATCCCTGTAAAATAAATGTGCCACAAAATAAACATTCTATGAGAATTTGTATTCATGGTCTCGACACCTGTCACGTGCCAAGGGTTAATTATAATAGTTATATCATATTTGATAACAATAAACCTATGAATTTATGTTGTAATATAATATTTGATAGAGATTATGTAGGGGTGCAATCTGTGGCAGGGGAGCATTTTAGCGCATAACACCGGTCTTCCGGTGAAATAGCGAATAAAAGTCTTCATCCGTCGTCTGATACTGAGTGCTGCTTGTGCCACCACTTTGGGCCGTACACGCACTCATCAATGTGTTCACTCTCTTCATTTCTCACAATTGCAGCAACCAAGTTTCTCGCCGACTCACTCATCCTTTCTAAAGATGGCTGTGCTTTCGATGACGTCATGTTTCATTCAATATATTCAGACTTTTCATTCCATATATTCAGACTTTTCATTCAATATATCAGTTTTCAATCCATATATTCAGAATTCATTCAATATATATATATTTTCAATCAATATATTCGGAATCCATTCAATATTCTCACAGTTCATTCAATATATTCAGAATCTTCATTCAATATATATAGAGTTTCAATCCATATAATGAAAATTTTCCTAACGGCATATATATATATATATATATATATATATATATATATATATATATATATATATATATATATACCGTTTTGCTGAATGAATTACAATAATATATATTATTCTTAATATATAAATCATGTTCACATTCATGACACATAACTCACCTGTGACTTCATCAGGAAGCCCTGTTTGCTGCTTCTTAATGCAAATATCTAACCATATCATGTACAACCAAACATATGGTGCAACTCAACGCATTTAGTCATGTAGACATCGTCAGTAACATCCGCTGAAGTTTGAAATTTCGAAAGTAAAAAGTGAAACTCAGCATCAGAATGGGGAAAAAAGGCGATTTCAGTGACTTTGATCGTGGCATGGCTGTTGGTGCCAAGAAAGGCTGGTCTGAGTATTTCCAATACTGCTGATCTACTGAGATTTTCGAACACATCCATCTCCGGGGTTTATAGAGAATATTCTGAAAAAAGGAGAAAATATCCACTAAGTGTCAGGTTTCTCTGTTGATGCCAGAGGTCAGAGGAGAATGGTCAAGCTGGTTTAAGCTGATAGAAAGGCAATAGTAATTCAAATAACAGTACCTTGTTACAAACACGGTATGCCAAAGGGGTATGCCATCAACACGCAACACATTGAACCTTGAACCGTTGAACAGCAGCAGAAGACCACACCAGGTACCACTCCGGTCAGTTAAGTACAGGAAAATGAGGCTACAATTTGTAGGAGCTCGCCAAAACTGGATCTTGATTTTGTGATGCGACATTCAGATGGTTCGGATGTCTTTCATATAACAATCGAGACTGGTGGTGGTGGTGTAATGGTGTAGGGAATAATTTCTTGGTGAACTTTTCGTATCTGAGTATTGTTGTCCATCCATTTATGGCCACATTGTCACAAAATGAAAATAATTTCAGACTCTTTTTGTTGAACATGACAATGAGGTCACTGTACCCAAATGACCTGCACAAGTCACCAGATCTCAAGCCAATGGAACATCAATTGGATTTGATGGAATAGGAGATTAGCATCTTGGATGTGTCGCCAACAAATATCCTGCAACTGTATGATGCCATCATGTCAATATGGTCTGAGAGTTTTCAGTACCTAAGGTGCCTGTGAGTGTATGACTATATTAATTCTTAATTCCTGCTGATGGTGTGTTACAGATGTTCCAAAAACATCAGCCCAATTGAAGTTGGCAAGACAGCCATTACCCTGTGACATGATGTATCTTTCTGGGTATTTTTCTTTGTTGAGCATGGTTCTACGAAATAATTCATCTTATAAGAAAGTCCCAGATGAAACTATGGCTCCCAGCCTTAAAACTATGACTTGACTCAAGTCTCACATCTACATTTCCATCTATATATATATATATATATATATATATATATATATATATATATATATATATATATAGGGGGGTTTGATAGGTTTGATTTAAGTCTTGAGGGTTTCATGGAAGAGTGATGCTATCTCAGGGTGACTTCATGCCTCTGCTTCATTCCTTCATTTTTAGTTAAGCTGTCAAAGCCAGACTTGCCTTGAGTCCCTGCTTGCGCTATGATTACCAAACATACACACCCCATCAGATAGTCCTATCACAACTTATAACGTGGGATTTCTATCTGTTGTGCAATACCTGCGCTTCGTCTGCCTGACGTGATCTTGGTGCAAGAACCAGACGTTGACGTAAGACCCTGATATGCTGCCCCTGCTCTGGTTTCTACTGTGCTCTGCCATATTACTCCTGATATGCTAGCCCGGCTATGATTCTTTGTGTTTGAGCATGTCTTATTTGCACAAACAATTCACTTGTGTGTTATAGTATATAACGACACGTTCCAAGAACTACTGCTGGGACTTTTGACTTTGATTTCAGTCAAAAGTTTGGACACAAGTTTGCTTTTATTTCCAACGTTCCAGAACAATATTGGAGATTTCAAAACTGTGAAATAGCACATATGACACAAGTCAGTTGTTATTTTAAGACATGAAAGTCAACTGTTCTGGAAAAGTTCTTGCAAGAACAGTATTGTCAAGTGCATTTTCCAAACCTATCAAGCACCATGAAACTGGCTCTCATGAAGACCTTCCCAGGAAAGCAAGACCAAAATTTATCTCTGATGCAGAGGAGACGTTAATTTTAGAGTTACCAGCTTTAGAAATCACCGATTACAAACCAGCACCTCAGATTAGATCCGTTATGAAGCTTTACAGAGCATAAGTAGCAGATACATCTCAATATCAACTGTTCAAAAGAGATTATTGGAGATTTTGGATAAACACATTCAGTACTGATTTACTGTGTGGAAAGAACGAAAAATCAGGAAAGACCATCGAATTAGAAGGTGTGTCCAAACTTTTGACTGGTAGAGCATGGTAGTGATGTCATAGAACCTGACCAGTTCTAGAAGAATATTTTTGTTTGTTAAGCCACACAGAGACCTATGAATCATTTAAGCATAAACATAATCTTACATAAGGCATGAAACGGTGAGAAACAGGTGCAGATGATGACAAATGATCAGGCCGGTGATTAGTACATTGGTGATGCTGAGTGGTTGGAGAGGGGAAATGAGGTTGCTGCTGAGGCACTTTGTAGTGTTTCACAATGAACCATTTGTTCCCATTTCTTTCATGTAATCGATATAATTTAAATATACAGTGGAACCTTGGATTACGAGCATAATACGTTCAGGAAGTGGTCTCGTGTTCCAAAACACTCGTAAACCAAACCAGCATTTCCCATAAGAAATAATGAAAACTCAAATTATTCGTTCCACAGCTCCAAAAAATAAATACATAAAAATAATTAATACAATCTATAAAATGGAAATAAAACAAACGAATCTGAACTTTACAAATGAATCCCGACAGTTAAGTGTTTCCGTTGGTGCGCTCAGGCGCCGTGAAAAGAGTGACGCTCGGTGTCAAAATAAGAGTCGCATGCCTGATACATGATACTCGGCGCGCGTAAACTAATACTTGCTCAGTTTCCGATTAAAAAATGTATTAAAAATCTTTGCTCGGTTTGCAGAACACTCGTAAACCACGTTACTCGCAATCCGAGGTTCCACTGTATATACTCAAGACTTTTGCACAGTATACAATATACTTTTGCACAGTATTTTTGGAAGCTCTGAGAAAACCAGTGAACCTTTATTAATGCATAATGACTCTTGGAGAACAAGTGACTCTTGGAGAACATTACACAAGAGACAGAATGCCCAGCTCAGGATCGAACAAGGACTCTGGAGACATTATACTACTCACTTTGCCTTTGTGTCACCCCTGCTTTGTGAATATATTGGTGTTATAAGTGCAAAACACTCACCAAGATACCGAGAATGCCCACACTAGTTATTACATATTGGAGTGAGAGGTGTTCCTTAGCTGCCAGCTCTAGGCTGACATGGAAAGAGGTAAGTGTGGAGAACAAGCGATAAGGTCACGAGTGAAGACTCTCCAGACACGCATCATAACCCAATCACTACCAACGTGACGGCAGCATCCTGGTTCTAATTCTGGGAACCATGATGACATACAGTACTGAGATTATGAAATTGTACGTACTGTATTTGTGCATGTGATTATATATATTCATTGCATTTTCACCTGTACTCCATCTTAGAACAGCATGACTATAATACATCCGTTTGTCCGAAGCATGTCGATAGCAGTCTTTCCGTGCGTGCAGCATCAGCACTTGAAGCAAATATCCACTATTTAGTATGCGTGAGCGTTGTCGCTCCAGACAAATACAGCGCTGACATGGGCAAACAACAATTTCCTGCTCCATCAGTTTCTGTCTGTCTCTCTGTTTCCTTCTTTGTATACTCCTCCGTCCTCACATGCTCACTGCTCTGTACGACTTAACCCAGCACCCAGACACAGTGCAAGTTTTTAAGGCACAATAATTGAGAGAGAGAGAGAGAGACATGGAGGAATGGCATGTGTCTGAAAAGGCACAATTAGGCAGAATTTCGGCACATTTGAAGTGAAGACCTAATAAGGCGGCTTGCAAGGACACCATGAAAGTACTCAAAGTAGGGTATTTTAAATCAGTTTTTTTTTAAATAGATTGCACAATTCTGCATGGCTTTTAGGCGGAGCAGCTCATTCAGAGAAAAGAGTGCGTACTGTATATACAGTTATTATTATTATTATTATTGTTATTATTATTACTATATATGTTCAACAAATTGACATTTACAGAGGACTGTAAGCAGAGTCCGGTGATGAGGCTCTTAGCTGCAGTAATACATTCGAATGGTACAACCGTTTTTAAAGAAGGACGTACATCCGTGAATGACGTGCAAATCCCACTGCGGTTGCTCCAGTGAACATTTGGCGAGTGCAACGCCTGATCCTTGAACTCTCGTAAGAGACACATCTGTCTGTGGGACTGTACACACAATCGTTCACTAACACCACTTGCACATTACACGAACTCGGCTGGGAGTTATTGCCACATCCCTCGTACATCCCAAGCCATTTCCAGATGTTTGCGCCATTATAGGAGTTCCTGGGAGGCCAGTGTTTTCAAAAATGAATCAGGCTTTCTACCTTGGTTTCCAAGCACTAGTGAAACTCTAGGATAAGTGCACTAGTGCGTATTACTCTCATAACTGTGTGTTCTTGTCAGGGATAACCCCTAGAGGGCGCCAAAGCGACCTGTGATTTTGTGTGTAGTTCCTTTTATTTTCACTTCATTTCCCATTAAGCACCTCGGTCAGGTGACGTGGGGCGCTCACCTGAACCGACTTGCTCATTAGTTTTATTATAAATGGTTTGTTTTAGTTCAGTTTAGCGTCTTGCATCTGTTGATTTTCACCTCATTCATGTCCGCTCATTGTGCTTCGTGTTTTGGGTCGTTTTATATTAAAGTCTATTTGTTTATTTCATTTCCCTGTTTTGTGTTTAAAATAATAAACATCGTTTCCTTTAAACACCTGGACCTCTGCGTTTATGCCCCGCACCTCGAAACGTGACAGTTCTGTTATTCTGCACAATCAAAAGTCCACATTTGCCTTGAACACCCATCTTCATCAAAATAGACTTGAGAGCATATGACATTATAAATGTATGCAAAAATGGTTGTTATTAAACCCCGAGATCATATCATGTTTGCTTTTTACTAGTTATAGAAAAGCATTTATTCAACCTTGAAGTCTTTGGAAATATTGCCACCCAAGCAACGGCTCACGGACAGCGAAAACTGCCTCGCTGAATCATTTACACCACATGAGCCTCATTCACGAATAGTCACCGAGCTGTCAAACAAATCCCCACATCCCACATTCTTTGTCAGTGTCAAGGAAATATGGCACTATGATACTGTTCTTACTTGCTGATATAGTACTGCACTGTGGTACTGTACATACCGCCATAGTTTTCCATAACGTCCTATGGTGTCTCCCATGGTAATGTCTGATGGGCCGTGGTAATAATATGGTGTAGTCGTACCATGGTACATACTTTGGGACAATGGTACTGTACGTGTAGTATAGATTGGTAACACGCTACTGTGGAACACCTACCGGGTACCCCAGTGTACTGTATATACCAGGTACCATGGTGGTAAATGTGCACTGGGTTTAAACAGGTAACAAATCCTAGAACATGTCAACAATGCCACATCTCTCAATCCTGACACTTACTGTACACCTCTGCTCATTTCTCACATCTCCATCTGCGCTGTGTCTCTTCAGATGAATTTACTAGAGTATCTTCTGTAAATCTGAACACCTGATTACGGAGATCTCCGGGCATTTTTCCTCCCGCGGTGATAAACACCAAAATGAATGATAACAAGAGACTCCCATTGAAAGCAGAAGAGTCTTTCTGGGAAACAGAGCTAGAGAGAGAGAGAGAAATGTACTTGATCTAATGTGTACAATTACGCTCTGTCTCAAAATTGCTGTCTGCCTGTGAGTGTTCCAGGCACCTGTGGGAAACAAAAAAGGTATTATGTGCATTCTCTAACCCGGAACAATGTTTTATAGCAGGTGTGTGAGCTGCAGGACAGTCACGCTACACAGGAAGCCAAAAAACAAGCCGACTTTCTTGAATTGCAACAGTCTTGAGTTTTGATTTTACTTGAGCTGTTGTTCTTGAGGAAAAGCTAATGTTGCTCATATGCTTTATGTCATTGTGTGTTGAAGAATAGTTTGGTAGAAAATTACATGTAGCATCATATATATAGCCCTGTAGCGTGGATGGTGACGTACTGTATATACACATGTGGACAAAATTGTTGGTACCCTTCGGTCAATGAAAGAAAAACTCACAATGGTCACAGAAATAACTTTAATCTGACAAAAGTAATCATTTTAAAAAATTCTATGAATGTTAACCAATGAAAGTCAGACATTGCTTTTCAACCATGCTTCAACAGAATTATTTAAAAACATAAACTCATGGAACAGGCCTGGACAAAAATGATGGTACCCCTAGAAAATACTGAAAATAATGTGACCAAAGGGACATGTTCATTCAAGGTGTGTCCACTAATTAGCATCACAGGTGTCTACAATCTTGTACTCAGTCAGTGGGCCTATATATAGGGCTCCAGGTCGTCACTGTGTTGTTTGGTGACATGGTATGTACCACACTCAACATGGACCAGAGGAAGCGAAGGAAAGAGTTGTCTCAGGAGATTCGAAAGAAAATTATAGACAAGCATGTTAAAGGTAAAGGCTATAAGACCATTTCCAAGCAGCTAGATGTTCCTGTGACTACAGTTGCACATATTATTCAGAAATTTAAGATCCATGGGACTGTAGCCAACCTCCCTGGACGTGGCCAACGAGGAAAATTCATGACAAATCAAAGAGACGGATAATCCGAATGGTAACAAAAGAGCCCAGAAAGACTTCTAAAGAGATCCAAGGTGAACTTCATGCTCAAGGAACATCAGTGTCAGATCGCACCATCCGTCGTTGTTTCAGCCAAAGTGGACTACATGGGAGACGACCAAGGAGGACACCATTGTTGAAAACAAATCAGAAAAAAGACAGACTGGAATATGCCAAACTACATGTTGACAAGCCACAAAGCTTCTGGGAGAATGTCCTATGGACAGATGAGACAAAAATGGAACTTTTTGCCAAGGCACATCAGCTCTATGTTCACAGATGGAAAAATGAAGCATATCAAGAAAAGAACACTGTCCCTACTGTGAAACATGGAGGAGGCTCTGTTATGTTCTGGGGCTGCTTTGCTGCATCTGGCACAGGGTGTCTTGAATCTGTGCAGGGTACAATGAAATCTCAAGACTATCAAGGGATTCTAGAGAGAAATGTGCCAAGTCTCATTGACAGTTACAGGAATCGTGTGATTGCAGTGATCGCCTCAAAAGGTTGTGCAACAAACTATTAAGTTAGGGGTACCATCATTTTTGTTCAGGCCTGTTCCATGAGTTTATGTTTTTAAATAATTCTGTTGAAGCATGGTTGAAAAGCAATGTCTGGCTTTCATTGGTTAACATTCATAGAATTCTTATTTATTATTACTTTTGTCAGATTAAAGTTATTTCTGCGACCATTGTGAGTTTTTCTTTCATTGACCGAAGGCTACCAACAACTTTGTCCACGTGTGTATATAGTAAATTAAGTTAACAAAATGAATTCTACAGCCAGAGCGCGGAAAATTTTCAACCTCACCCTTATAATTGTACCTCAGATTAGAGCCGTTATAAAGAAGCAGATGCATCTCAATATCGACGTCCGAAGGACATCATTGCATATTTTGGACGCCTTCAGTATTGTTTTCAAATATAAAAAGCAGTAAAAATCAAGAAAGACCATTGCATTGGAAGGTGTGTCCAAACCTTTGACTGGTAGTGTATCTGAAATGACATCAAATAAACAGAAATATCATTTGGTCCAATAAAAAAAATTGAGAGGCTTGCTGATTCACTTGCCCACATGATATTTTTTGATTCATAGTGTATCATTTTTATTAGATTTATTAGTTGCTTGACAACATTCAGCTATCATTCAGTAAACCTCACATTAAGTGCCAGATAAGTGACCCCTGTCCTAATCTTAAATCTTTAATAAACTGACATTAGACATCTGAGAAAGACTATTTTCCATAATTATTCCATAATTCACCTTGTTTTGTATCACCAGAGTAATATCCAGTACATTACATTGAGGCAGAAAGCGAATATTCACTGATGGATATCACTGTTTTATCACACTCACACACCATGCCTTATCCGCAGAACTGAATAAAAATGACTTTATTCATTTATTTGGAACAAATATTTAACTTAGATAAATCGTGTTTCAACAAACTGCATCACAATATCACACCTTTTGATGCTTCATTACTTGAAGACCGAATCTCAGCATCATGACATCTAGACAAAACTCCTTACCCATAAGAAATATTATCATGATCATACTGATGGTACCTTACTTTGGTAATATGGTACTGATTTGCTGATATAGTACCTATACAACACTATGGTACATACTTTGGTACAGTGGTACATGTACAGTAGTATATTATGGTGCATGGTTCTATCTTGTACCGGCGTATGTTATTGTAGAACACAAACCAGGAGACTCATGCATATTTATGTAAAATAATGGTATCTTTATATAGTAACCAGTATATGCAGTGCCATTTCACCTGTTATGGCGCCCCTCGAAAAATGACTACATGACACTTACACGGTACCACAGTGGCTGCCATTCAGTAGTTCAGCAGGTATTTAATATGGTGCTGTCTGTACAACAGTATATCATACTAGTAATATGTACTAACATATCTACTATCATAGAGTATGTAAAAAAAAAAAAAAAAACATACCATATTAGATACCTGCTGACCTTTGGTAGCCGCTCTGGTACACAATACGTTTCCACCAGAGTATTGCGGTGCACACCATAGTACTACAACAGTCCTATTGTGTCTGACGTGCCATGGTAACACTATGGTATATTATGGTATGTACTGTCCAATGGTGTATTATGGTATGAGTGGTAGGCATGCTCGATCATGGCAAAAATCATAATCCTAATTATTTAACGTAATAAGTCGTCGACTCTGGAAACAAATGAGTTTAGTGAAGGACGAAAGTGCATCATCGCCATAAAGTGAAAAGGCACGGTGGCTTTCTAACACAAAATGAGAACACCATATGCAAAAAAAAAAGAAAAAAAAAAAAAGGAATGCAGCACAATAACAATTTTATCTCAATCATCGTGCTTTCATAATCGTTGAAAGTCAGAATTGGAACAGAAATTGAAATCTGAAATGATTAATTGCACAATTGAGCTAATAAATGGTAGTTTATCAAAGTGCAGTAAATCATAGTAAAATTTCCCCTGGGTAATTAACTTTCGCATTTAAAACATCATCAATAATCTAAGTAGGGGAAATCTTGTCTAAGAAAGCAATGTCGAAGGGTAATATTTTGCACCTTGTGTTAAGAAATTGATTCCTAATTCTTGAATGATTTATAACTGTTATGGTGGACTGAAAGCATTAGGTGCGGTTTTATTTTAGATTATTTGACATGGATAAAGAAACATGGCTTAGAAGCAGTAATACACAGGGTGGGCCATTTGTATGGATACACCTTAATAAAATGGGAATAAAATGTGAATGGTTGGTGATATTAACATCCTGTCTGTGGCACATTAGTATATGTGAGGGGGCAAACTTTTCAAGATGGGTGGTGACCATGGTGGCCATTTGGAAGTCGGCCATCTTTGATCCAACTTTTGTTTTTTTTTTTCAATAGGAAGAGGGTCATGTGACACATCAAAGTTATTGGGAATTTCACAAGAACAACAATGGCGTGCTTGGTTTTAATGTAACTTTATTCTTTCATGAGTCATTTACAAGTTTCTCTTTGTTCACAGCCATTGACATGTCGATGAGGTTAACACGTGATGAGCGGATCGAAATTGTGTTGATATCTGGTGAACGCAGTAACCGGGTCATTGCAGCAGATTGCAATGCAAGACACCCTACGAGACCACCCATCTCCCATGCTGCAGTTAGCGAACTGCTCGCTAAGTTTCGTGAAACTGGTTCAGTGTTGGATTTGCCAAAATGTGGACGCATGAAAACTGTCACTAGTGAACAAACATCAGTGGCTGTCCTAGCTTCATTCATACTGGATATACATACAAGTCGATGAGTGAATGTTTAAAAAACATAAATAATAATAATTAAAAAAAAGCAAAGACACATTTAGCTTTAATTCCACATAATTCTCTAATTACCTTAATACCCAGTATATTGTCACACTTTGATTAAATTATTAATAACTCTACCCTGTGACCAAGCGGACAATCCAACACTGATTGCGAAAAATGTCCATGATGTCTCTGTGTTGTCACATTATGCTCACCAAAGCACATTAGAGCGCTCACACACTTACTCTGTTTGAAATGCTTTTAATGTTTTAACTAATTGAATTAAAGGAAATTTTGCCAAGAGAAAGAATGGGAACTGACGAATTTAATCAGCTTTTATTCCCCCAGCATAGTGAGTGTGAGCAAAGATCAGCACATAGAGCTTCGGGGCATTTCCCCTTTTTTTTGGAAAACAAATTACTGAAAAAAAAAAAAAAAAATGTGTGCAAGAGCTCTGTCATTCTCCGAAAAAAGATCTGGCCCGGAATTAGAAAGCTCAGAGCGTTGAAAGCGAGGGCATCTACTGAGTAATATGTGGCTAATGGCTTCATAGGGTGTGCGAACGGAAGAGAAATAAATCCGATAAAAGCGGTTTAAAGATAGAGTTCAGTCTGAGCTCCCTCACGGATGTGTAGCGCGTGATGAGAGCGCGAGGAGAGAAATGAGATTCCAACCTTCGAGCGAGAACAAGAGGCTTTTACGCGGCGGTTCGAAAGTTCCATTTAGTTGTAATTTGATGAGGAGTCGCTCGACGTTCCGAAACCCGAAAGCTCATTTATTTATCCCGTCTACAAGAAATGAGGAGCGGTCATGTCTTTTTTCTTTCGCCGAATTGATTTAATCCACGGCTTCATCCAGTGATTAAACTGCTGTAAATCGATTCCTTTCGGGTTCGGATCCAGTTTACGCTGCAGGGAGAGACTGTTTAGCCAGACACCACACTACACGTTTCCCCAGGGTAAGCATCTGCTCTGTCTTCTTGATCTGGAAGCCGGATCAGCTGAGGGAACCAAGGGAATCTGTACGCTCAACATATTTCGAAAATAATACCATGGCTGTATGCGCTTAGATGATCTTGGAGACTGACTTTTGGACGGAACAGAAGGAAAACGGCTCCATCTAAATTTGCTTGAAACTGGAAGTGTAACTTTCAGCAGATTTAAATGGATCAATTTAATCATGAAGGAAACCGTGAGAGGCGGAGGAAATAAAATAACCTCATGACAAACCAACCGAATGATGAAAATAACATGATACGGGTATAGAAGTAATCGTATCTACTCGTCTTCTTCATCATCATCCTCCTCCTCATCGACAACCTTATGACTGCACGGTGGATGTCGCAATAACTTCCAGTCGAGTCCCAGTATCATGCAAGTGGTGCTTGTGAATGATCGTATGGTCCACAAGCATCAGACAAACATCAGACGCTCCTCCCAAATGTCCAAAGAAACGGCTGCATTGGGCTCCACGGCGGGGATCCTTGTTCTCACAAGAAATTACATCACAAGCCTCAGTTTGGCTTGTACTGTACATGCTTTTAAGAAATCCAGTATAAAGATTTTGTAAGAACTACAACATGCATCCATCCTTCCATCCATTATTTCTCTTTATTCATCTGAGCGGTTGAGGCTTGCGAAATGAATTATTCCGATTAGGTCATTCTTTAGTTTAATATAGCAGGAAACGAAACACTTGGCTAAAAACTATACTAAAGAATGGATTTCTTCTTTCTTTGTATTTCTTTAACTATTGCTCCAAATATATTCCAGGGTTGCTAAAACTTTAAATCACCCAAGCTATGCCATTGTTTCTTTTTTTTTTTTTTCAACTTTAAACCTCCTTATCCTCCTTTTTCCCCTTTAGAGGATTCCCTTTCCACTATGAAACAAAATTTGTTATTATTATTATTATTATTATTATTATTATTATTATTATTATTATTATGACTATTATTATTTTGATACAATCCTATTACATACCCCTTAAAAAGAAAAGAAAATCAGCATATAGACTATTCAAAAGCAGAAAACTCCTCTTAAAACTCCTATCCCATTTCTATCTCCACGGGTAAATTGAAAATCATCTCATCTCCCTTCCTTGTTCACGCTTTCCTCTTTCCATTTCCTTTCCTGCGGTAAGCGCATTGATCTCAGGGGTCCTCCGCATCGATTGATTATGATAGGAAGCAGCTTAGGCTTAGAAGAGAACGCTGCCCTTTTCTTACATATTGCATTCTTTATTCAGAATTACACAACCGTGCGGCTGTATCGTCGGCACAGCTGCTCCCTCCGTCTGACACACGTTTCATGCCTCCTGATATTTAAGGAATGGACTCGAATAATTCCATGAGGCATCAGTGGGCAGAAAAAAAAACAAACAAACAAAAAAAAAAATACGGAGGTGCATTGTAGTATGATAAAAAGCGGAGGGGGGAACGGAGTCTAGAAACCATGTGTGTGAACAAGGGCCATTTTTAAACGTAGCAATAGTCGGAATCGCGGTCTAAGAATTTGCTGGCTTCCCGGGAATTCCATTCATATCCCAGACAGGTGGAGCGATTTCAGGACTGCACGGTGGATGTCGCAATAACTTCCAGTCGAGTCCCAGTATCATGCAAGTGGTGCTTGTGAACGATCGTATGGTCCACAAGCATCAGACAAACATCAGACGCTCCTCCCAAATGGGGGGGGGGGTGTACACGCATTCCACCTTGCTCTTGGTGTTCCCAGGATCGACCACAACACTTACGGTATTAAAATAAAGTGCTTAGTAAATATGAATAAATGAACAATTCTTTCCAAAGGAAAACAAAAAAAAAGACACATTATCTAAAATAAAATTAATGTAGCACTGTCACTAAATAAATCTAAATGACTCGAGTTTGGCTAGGCAAAGAAGAAGAAAAAATGTGACAGAAATGCTAATAAGCGCCGAGCCTAAGGTGATATATTTCCTGAAAAAAAAAAAAAAAAAAAAAACGAGAGAAAGCGGCTCTATGAATTGTTAAATCAATAACCACAGGGAGCTTGTGCACTGTAAAGCTTTCTCAAACACATTTACAGATCACCTCCGGACAGAGTGGGACAAGCCTCTACTGTAATGCGGTGGATTAAAGAGTCATGTGATTCGTCCCCGCAGGGATGCGAAGCGTCATTAAAAGTTTAGACTTCCAGGATCCCGGGGATCTGCTCTTAGAAAATAGAGCATGCTATAAAATCTACGGGAAATATGAAAATCAGAGAAATAAAGAAATGATGCACTGGTTTTCATGAACACAGCCTGATATTCAATTCAATTCAATTCAATTTTATTTCTATAGCGCTTTTAACAATGGTCATTGTCTCAAAGCAGCTTCACAGAAATGAAAAGAAGACTTATGGAAATGTATATATGTGTAAGAAAAATGTGACTAGATAATGAGATTGTCCCTGATGAGCAAGCCGAGGGTGACGGCGACAGTGGCAAGGAAAAACTCCCTGAGATGGCAACAGGAAGAAACCTTGAGAGGAACCAGACTCAACAGGGAACCCATCCTCATCCGGGTGATAACAGATAACAGAAATTGTATAACATCATGTGTGTTATGCAGATGAAAGTTCCATATAACAGAAGTTCATTTAAATTAACACAAAGTCCAATTCAGCACAGGGATGAGTCAGCAGGTGCAGAGGGCAGATGGGGGTCTGGATCACTGGGAGCTCAGGAGCAGCATGTGTAGCTCCAAACCAACATGAAGAAGAAATGACTTCATTGATATGACGCCTACGTTGTACAGCTATCCATCCATCGAGGAACCTCTGTAGTCCAACAGTTGATCCGTAGTCTACCTTCGGTCAGCTACCAGGGGTAGCTCAGTGGTTAAGGCATTCGGAAGGTTACGGTTCGGAAGGTCCCAGGTTCAAGTCCCACTACCACCAAGTTGTCCCTGTTGGGTCCTTGAGCAAGGCCCCAACCCCCCAACTGCTCAGTGCAAGAGCCCTTAACCCCCCAACTGCTCAGATGTAGAATGAGATAAAAATGTAAGTTGCTCTGGATGAGGGTGTCTGGATGTAGATTTACACGCTATGCACAATTTGTAAACGCCCCTGAGTCCAATATGCATGTGGAGGAAACCCACCAAAACACAGGGAGAACATGCAAACTCCATGCATGCAGACCCGACAGGGAAATCAAACCTAGGACGCGGAGGTGCAAGGTGACCGTGCTGACCACTAAGTCACTGTGCCGCCTGCTCTCTACATCAATCAGCTTCACGAACTAGGGAGGCGTACTGCTTAATTCGCGCAGGCGGCAGTTTGAGAGTCGCAATGATTAGGTGATTAACAGGTCCGTTTTTTTAATGTGAAGAAGTGTATCTTATTAATGCGAAAGTATATATCATAGTATATGCAGTTAATATCATTAAAGATAGGATCAAGTCAGGTCTCCATAACATAACGTATCGTTATAGCCACTGTAATCTTTCACTTTACCAGTCCTAATCTGCTGACACAGACAGATGCATCTCTCCTGTAAGCTGACGACCAATCATCTGTCAATTGTCAAGGATCAGGCGATCTCGCCGAATGTTTCTGGGAATCATGGCGTTCTCATTATCGTAGTGTGCTTAACGTCTTCTGTTAATGTCAGCCGGTTCTGTACGCCTTCATTCATGAGCAATTTCATCCCGAGTCCAAGTTTGACTTGAACGCCCCTCGTAGTTAATGCATTTATAATTTGCGTAATGTCATTTCCCCGAGAGTGCTGGATAACATAACAGATGGAAGGATTTTTTTTTTTTTTATTGTTTTTTTTTTTACAAGCGAATTCATGGTTGCTCAATCAGGCTTTGGGTGTTTATTCAGCAGGTTTGCAACCGTCTAGCCCCGAGAAGATCCTCATTAGTTGTTCAGTGTCGGCTTTTATCACACTGCAGCAGAATGACCAGAAACCGGTCACTCGGTTAATCATGAAAACACGGTGCCGAATCAGCCGAGTCCACTTGCTCTCCTGGACATCAAGCCAACGATCTCAAATGCCGGAGATTTTAGTGATGAAAGCCTGAAACTGGGTACCTATGGAATTTGAACTAAAAATAAATAAATAAATAAATAAATAAATAAATAAACAAAGATACTGTATACATACAGTACAGTAGCAATCAAATAATGAACACCTACTGCACTTGTAGCTGTACAAAAAGACATTTCTCCTTCAAGTAGTGAGGAGAATTTTGAATAGGCACTTGATCTTGGGTCTGAACTTCAACTATGCAGTACACGCAGACTAGCCGTATTTTTAGCTGTTCAGGTCTCCTTCATGGATACAGTATATGATATTCCGGATTCCTGTCTGATGGCATGTTTTAGGACTACTATACTGTAAGTATCTACTATGGTGTTTTCTCCTTTGCGCTTTGCTCCTTTTCTCCTTGAGTTCTCTACATCAATTCATTTAGTCTGCAAATTCCTGTACACCTTTTTAATGTGATATTCTCTTCCTGTCGTAACCCTCACCATATTCTAACCAGGCTTGGGTTCGATGATATGTACTGTAGGATTAAGAGCCGTGCCCAAGTCAAATTCCTCATACGCTCCAATCGGCAACCCAGAGCGTCAGCCACTTGAGCCACCGCTGCCCCATTAAGAGCAGCTTACTAAGATCAAGAGTACGATTATTTATTAAGACGTTTGAAGACTTTACATTTTTACTGCTCTTATGAGTCCTGAAGATGTTCGGACGTCCATTGAAATGCATCGGCATGCAAAGTAAGGGTTTTATAAGGACATCGTAGTTCAATCAAGAACCCTTCGGCCGATGCTACGTATTTGTCGTGCACAAATATAAATTTGCATTATGTAATGCGTCACAGAATTAATTCTTTTTTTCAGTGCAGAATTTAAAGAAGTGCCAACCTGCTTAAAGTACTTCAATGCACTTGTATCTGTTGAGCTGAACAAACACATTCTAACTCTACACTGATTCTAACACTGAGAGCACGCAGTCTGGAAGCTTCCTAGTAACAGACGAGCATGCCACGTACCGTATGCAGCAGCGTCTCGACTATATCTCACAAGTCTGGCTGAGCCGGCATCTGCCGCTGATCTGGCTCTAACCTATTTACACGAGATTGGATAGTGACATGCTCTGAAAGTGAGCTTTCACACATTGGTCATGGCAGATATCCACCTCATCACGGAACCTCTGTAACCCAACTATGGAGGCCAGCTGTATTTATTTCCATCATTTGTACCTGTGGTAGGACAGCCAGTCAACATTCGCATGTGCATTCACGCACTACAGGGAAGTTTGGAACGCCAGTTAACCTAATCTGCAAACCTTTGGACTGTGGGAGGAAACTGGGATACCTGGAGGAAACCCACCAAGCACAGGTAGAACATGCAAACTCCATGCACACATGGACTCCAAGGCGGGGATCAAACCTGGACACTGGTGGTGGCAGTCAACAGTCCTCACCACTATGCCACCGCGTGCCTCTGAAATTGAAACTGTCTTGTGCAATTGATTCAGTCTGAAATATTTCCAGGCCAAAAATCTTTAGGTCCTACAGCCCTGCCTAGTCAATTCAAGCTACCTTAAGTAGGCTAAGGCGCTTATATTTCAAGCAGCGCCGACCAATTGCTTCTATCAGTCTTCATTTATCTCGTGTCTGAGCGATGTCTGAGAAACATAAGAAGTATTTGTTATTGCTTTGACGGTATCAGTGTGCTCTGTGCGATGGCTGGATTCAAAAGATGGATACACACTTGACTCAGCTGTTTTGTGACCCTGTGCGCGCGTGTGTGTGCGCGTGTCTCCAGACTGAGTGTATGTTTTTAAGGAATCCTGTTGCACTTTATTTGATGGCTCTTGTTGAGCTTAGAGGACTTCCTGGGCTCTCTCTATCTGAAAGTTTCCCCAATATCTCTGTATATGTTTTCAACACATCCCTGAACTGGTTTCTAACTTGTGAGCTGGATGATGAACCAAACCATGTTTTAAATCATTTTAAGATGGTACGGTAAATGTTGTTTGGATTACATTGTATTATGATGATGACGATTATGATGATGATGATGATGGGTATTATTATTATTATTATTATTATTATTATTATTATTATTATAGGAATAATGGAAGGTGGCATAGTTGCTTCATAGCACTGTCATCTTTCACCTCCATGGTCTGGGTGCAAGTCCCCCCTTGCGGTCCCCCCTGTAATTTGTGGGTTTCCTCCACGTACGCTGGTTTTCTCCCACAGTCCAAAGACATGCACATTAGGCACTAACAGGTGATCCCAAATTGCGTGTAGAGTGTAAATAAGCATGTGTGTGTGTGTGTGTGTGTGTGTGTGTGTGTGTGTGTGTGTGTGTGTGTGTGTGTGTGTGTGTGTGTGTGTGTGTGTGTGTGTGTTTGTGTGCGCACTGCGATGGATTGGCACCCTGTCCAGGGTGTACCCCGCCTCGTGCGCTAAGCATCCTGGGATAAGCTCCAGGACATCCTTGACCCTGTATACAGGATAAAGTTTTACAGATAATGAATGAGTGAGAGTGAGTGAGTAGGAATAATAGAGGTAACATGTTGTTGTTAATCCTTTGGCGGCTCCTGTCGAGCGGTCGCCACAGCACAGCATTCGATCCGCACAACAACTTGGCACAGGTTTTACATCGGATGCCCTTTCTGACACAACCCTCCCATTTGAGCCGGGCTTGGTACTGGCACCGGATCCAGTGGCTGGGGTTTGTGCGTTGGCTGGGCTAATAGACTTTGATCAAGCGCATCAGCTACTGTAAAACATGCAGTTCAATCTTTGTGCCCTTGAAATTAACCATCAAATCTGGACCGAAAACAAACAAAAGAAAAACAATGAGAGAAACAAACAAAAAATGTTGTAATTATTCATTGCTTAAAGTCCAGATTGTATTCTGCTCATGAATGAATGCCTAAAGAACACAGCGATGTGAGTGAAGTTAATAAGAAGCGGAGGCATTTAGGTCAATGCAATGTAACTTCAGTAATTAGCCTGTGATCACATTTAGAATGCAAGAACATGGCCAGAAAACATGATGATTATGTGGAAATCAGAGAAACGCTGAGGTTATGCACTAAACAAGCCAGAAAGTGGGCACGCCAGCAGGGAACACTGTAGCGCAACGTCTATCAGTACTGTACATAACCCAGGATTATTATTATTATTATTATTATTATTATTATTATTATCACTTTATTACTTTTATTACCTTTATTACTGTTAATCATTATTACTTATTTTTCTGTCCTTCCTTCTGTTTGCCTGTGAAGCAAATGTCACTCTACTTTCTTTTAATGCTTGCATATTTATTTATTCATTTAATTTATCATTTAACTGATTCCGATTCTGATCTCGTGAAATACTGGAACAAGTGCAATGATTAAAAAACAAAACAAAAACAAAAAACTATAGCAATTATAAAAAAATTAAATAAAAAAAAAATAAAAATAAAAAAATAAAATAATAATAAATAAATAATAAATAAATAAATAAATATTTTGTAATTATACAAAAAAATAAATAAATAAATAAATAAATAAATAAATAAACACATACACCCAATGTTCCAGCCCTAATCTTTCACTGTATTTTGAAATGAATAATAGAAATCATATCTAAGTGAAGATGATTTATTTTGTATTTTTTATTTTTTTTGCCAGTGCAACTGCTGAGCCATGTCTTTTCTCAGTGTTACTCTGCTGGTGAACTGGAGCAATGCCAGAGTCTGTGTCCTAAGAAACAAATACGCACCTGTGCACATTCCACTCGGATAACAGAGAGAGAGAGAGAGAGAGAGAGAGAGAGAAAGAGAGGGCGGTAGGATTGTCATCAACTGAGCTGGCAAAACAGAATAACAGCCATCTGTTGCATATACAGTATAAGTGATATTTACATCGTTTACAAATGCCTCAATGCGATAACGGATATGCAAAGCGATTTACTGTGACAATCTCTGGGAACTAAATTGGACTAATAAGACACAATGTACTGTACACGTACCATAAGGTACACATGCTTCATGATCTTTTCTCAGAGGAACTACAGCGTTACAGCGCACAGTCAGCACATCGCGGAACTCATTCTCAGGCGAAGTAACAGGTGAAACATACTGTATGCATGCGGTAAAGGGAAAATAATCAGCGACTGGTGGTGGTGGTGCTGTGGTTTAAAACAAATAAATAAGAGGTGCTGTTGCTATCTCTTGTTGATGTTGATTATTACAAGAGCTGTCCGGAAAGCAGTGCTGACTGTCTGACATAGATGGTTTAAATAACACATGTTCATCAAGTAACGCTTCATCTACACAAAAGTACTACTCAACATAATCAGTTTGTTATAAGACCTAGGTTATATTGAGGTCACTGCCAGTATAGAAACAAAAATTCAGCCTATCAAGATGATTGCATCAATGTAATCTTGCAAAAATAAAACTTGCAGCTAAACCTACTGTCAGTGATGATGTTATGGAAAATTAATCCTGACCCGTCAGAATTGTGGTATGAAGTTAAATATTCAGTACTACATAAATCGGAAAGACGAAACGACGCCAAAGAGACATAAAAAAAAAACTAAAGTGGGTTTGGCGGTTGCCAGGAGAAGGGTACTTGTTGTACTGTGCTGTGGGATATGATGTAGGGTGGTCTGTTTGGAGTTGAGTTTGGCGCCTTACTTCCGATGAAAGAAACTCTTAATGCTTCAGCGTACCAAAATATTTTAAACAATTTCATGCTCCTGTTCCAACTTGACTGCGCACCAGTGCACAAAGCAAGGTCCGTATTACTCACTCACTCACTCATCATCTATACCGCTTAATCCTGTATTCAGGGTCACGGGGGCCTGGAGCCTATCCCAGGAGACGTAGGGCACATGGCAGGGTACACCCTGGACAGGGTGCCAATCCATCGCAGGGCACACAGATATACACACATACACTCACTCATTCACACACTACAGGCAATTTGGGAACGCCAATTAGCCTAACCTACATGTCTTTGGACTGTGGGAGGAAACCCACCAAGCACGGGGAGAACATGCAAACTCCATGCACACAGAGACGGGAATCAAGCCTGGCCAGGGATTGAACCCGGACCCTGGCAACAGTGCTAACCGCTACACCACCGTGCCGCCAGGTCCGTATTAATTATGTTAATTTATGTTGTAAATTTATGCTGCATGTATGTAGCACCTTGGTCCTGGAGGAACGCTGTTTCGCTTCATTGTGTATTCTACTGTATATGGTTGGAATGATAATAAAAGCCAACTTGACTTGACTTGCCTTGATAATATATATATATGTCATGCACACTCGTAACACGACCGGCACTAGGACCCGGAAGTAGTACGGTCGGGTTTCCAGGAAGCATAAAAGGAGACAAAATGGCGCTTCACATTGCTCAGTCATTGAGTTCGCCCATGCCTTTGCTGACGCTATTCTGTGAGTACGCACCGATTCGGGTTGCTTCTTTGATTGAGTGTGCGTTGCTAGAACGCGGGTTTATTTGTGTAGATGCTTGCTCTTCGCGTAAGAGAGTTCTTAGACTGATCGCGTGGTTATCCTGCCTATTCGTGCTGCTTCCGCGTTTGGGTTTACCATCCACGCTACACGGGCTAACTGCTAAGGCTTTTCTGTTCATCCTTCGGTTGCACGTGACACATATATATAAATTATATTACATATTAATATATATTAGAGTATATATATATATATACAGTATATATTAAAAGTACAGTTCTAGGAGGTATGAATGAGAAAGAAAAAACAGAAACAGACATTTTGCATGTGAGATATCGTTTGGAGAAATCAAAGCATATAACCGGCTTAGTGTTGATGAAGCTAGAATTGTGCTGTGAAATTTCTTCACAGTTTTGATTTAGAGTGACACTCAGAGTAATTAAAAGTCGGGAAGGTTTCGGGGAACGTCTCGTGCACTCCGAGAGATTTGTGTTTGGTGGCTTGTCTAACACACTGTTGCAATTACTCTGGTAGAAGAGGGACGGCTAATCCTCCGTCGCTACATTAAGCACAGAGTAGCGTGTCACGAAGAAAAACACAGAGAGGCTACAGTATGTGACATCAGAGAGAGAGAAACCTGCCAGTACCAGACTCACTGTCTGGAAAAGAGGAGCAGGTGTGTGACTTTTCCCCAACAGTAAAAGAGATGACCTTTTACACCTAGGTGAAGAAGTAAAGCGACAGGATGAATTCTGAAAACTGTGAGCTGCTTTGATAAGCGTGATGCAAGGACGAGCGCAAAGCATGACGAGGAATTAACCTGCCACTCCGCCAGGTTTATTAACTCCCACATGTGCGACGTAGCATTCGCAGCGTGAACCTTTCTCTCTCTCTCTCTCTCTCTCTCTCTCTCTCTCTCTCTCTCTCTCTCTCTCTCTCTCTCATACTTCAATCATCCCACATCCATCATTATACTTCTTCATTAGTTCATACCTAGTGATGGAAAGTTCAGATGTTGTCCATTCATTCATTCTCTAAACTGTTTATCATGCACAGGGTTACAGGGGCCTGAAGCAAATATATATTTTTTTAAAAACACAAACAAATAAATCAATCCATCCATTCATCTGGGAACCTTTGTAGTCCAGCTAGCGGCTGTGGAGACCGATGGTGACCATTGTATTTATTCACATTCTTACAGCTGTGTTAGGACCTCTTCTCAACACTCATTCACTATGGCCAGTTTGGGAACGTCAATTAGCCTAATACGCATGTCTTTGGACTGTGGGAGAAGACAAGAGAACCCAGAGAAAACTCGCCAAGCATGGAGAGAATATGCAAACTACAGCACGTGCACAAAGACCCAATGAGGGAATCAAACCCGGACCCTAGAGGTGCAAGGTCACAGAACTAACCACAACACCACTGTGCTTCCAAATGAATGAATAAATGCAACTAAAAGTGGTTCCATATGAAAAGATATGGTTTTCTAAACTAAATGCTGCTGTTTGTCACCACAATCTAAATAAATAAATAAATAAATAGCTATTTCACTTACCATCTGGCACCCTGTGATCTGTTTGAGCTGTCTGTACAGATGAGGAGACGAAGCGAGCTGGACAGAGTAACGACCTAAAGTGCTGCCACATCAGTGGTCGCCAAAATACATAAATCCGAACTAGACAATAGAAAATCTAATGACCGAACCGGAATACGAGCAAAACTATTGTGCATTTGTTTATGAAAGAATTTGAAGGGAAATTCAAAAGCTTAGTTCAGGAGTGCTCAAATTCTCTGAGCAATAGGAACAGAATGGCACAGTGTGATAAAGTAAGGCGGCAGGGTGCTGTAGTACTGTATACACTAGTTTCCTCCCACAGTCCAGAGACGTGCTCATTTCAGCACATCGAGGAACTGATCATCATGCTATATACAGTAGCAGGTGAAACATGGTCATGCTGGCCTGAAAGAAATAAACTGGAGGTGCCGCCGCTATCTCATGTGAATGTTAATGATTATGAGAGCTGTCCTAAAAGCAGTGCTGAATCACTCACATAGATGGTTTAAATTGCGCGTGCTGGTAGAGTAACTTTTCCAACTCTGGGTTTAACAGCATGCAAATTAGGCTAACTGGTGTATCCAAATTGCCTGTAGTGTGTGAATGTGCATGTGAATGTTGACCAGAGGTTGATTGGCCTCCATGGTCCCTGGTTGGACTACAGAAGTTCCTCGATGGATGGATAGATGGTATAGCAAGCAAAAAGCAGAGAATGTACTCTTTTCTGGCAGATGCACATTGTGTCTTGTCTTGTCTTGTTAGTATGTTGCCTCACAATGTTTTGGGAAAATTCATTATTTATTTGTATGGCCTAAAAAACTGAATAGACCACAAGATGATAAAATAGTCTGTTTCTTCCACAAACATCTGAATCACAGTCATTTCTATTCTACAGGGTGGGCCATTTATATGGAGACACCTTAATAAAATGGGAATGGTTGGTGATATTAACGTCCTGTTTGTGGCACATTAGTATATGTGAGGGGGCAAACTTTTCAAGATGGGTGGTGACCATGGTGGCCATTTGGAAGTCGGCCATCTTGGATCCAACGTTTGTTTTTTCAATAGGAAGAGGGTCATGTGACACATCAAACTCATTGGGAATTTCACAAGAAAAACAATGGTGTGCTTGGTTTTAACGTAACGTTATTCCTTCATGAGTTATTTACAAGTTTCTGACCACTTATAAAATGTGTTCAATGTGCTGCCCATTGTGATGGATTGTCAATGCAACCCTCTTCTCCCACTCTTCACCCACTGATAGCAACACCGCAGGAGAAATGCCAGCACAGGCTTCCAGTATCCAGTATAAATGGCCCACCCTGTATAATATTATTATTATTATTATTATTATTATTATTAACAACAACAACAACAACACCCTCAATCCTTACTTCTACTGCAATATCCTCGTTGTCCTTCTTCCTTGATGAACTTAACAGGTTTAATGTGCATATTAAGGTCATACAGATTGTTTTTGCAATGGCTGATGCATTCTGGGATGTGCAGTAATTGCAGAAATTGTGATAAGCGTTAATTATTTCAGCCCGGTTCTATTTTCGTTCCTTGACCTCATTTGTCAATTCCTGTAGGGTTTCTGAACAAAGCGAAGACTGAGGAGGATCTGAAAACAAAAGCTACTTCTGGTGAATGATTTACAGGGCGGTAAGACGTATTTGCATGCACATACAGGACAAGGGATAATTCTTCATGCTGTGAGATCATTTTTCAATGAAAACGCTGCCAATCTATCAGCTTTTTTTCTCCTCTCTGCGGGTCTATGTCTCTTTTCATCAAACAATCACAGTTCAAAGCTTTTCGGCGAGTATAAGTGTGTGCAGTGTGACTGGTATAACTTGTTTAAACTGTCACTCACTCATCAAAAAAAAAAAAAAAAAACAGAAAGAAAGATAGATAGAACGAAAAAGAAATCCTGAAATAGAAAGATACACCATGGGCCAATGACTTAAATCTCAATGTCTTTCGTCTTTGTTTATAGTTATAAACCATGCGGATACAGCAAAGGTTAAATATTATAATAA
>QNUK01001480.1:0-52052 GCA_013621035.1 Clarias magur | reverse complement strand
GGGTAATGTTAAAAATGATAATAGTAATAGTTGTAACACTAATGTGCCTCCTTAATGAGGACTTGGGGAGAAACGGCCATGGTAAAGTTTATTTAACAAACTCAAGCCACATACATTTAACTAGAATAAGGAGAGGAGACAGTATGATAAAAAGGCATAACGCTAATCTTAGGAGATGTGCTGGGAATTGGGGTTGTGCTCTATCATTAGACATTGCTGATAATATGACAGAGATACACAATGGCTCGTGTTGGATATGCCATGCCATGTCCTCAAGCTGGGTAGCACTGCCCCTTAATAATGTCACAGCAGCAGAAGCAAATGCAGACAACACGTATTGTATCATACCGATGTGCACCATGGCCATTCTGCAGATATCGGCATATTACAAGCAAAGAGGGAGACCAAACGCAGCAGTCCCTGGGTGTAATTATACCAATAACCTACGTTTTGATGATATAGGGAGTTATTGTACCCCACTGCCGGTTAAGAAATATGGAGACAATTCTACCTATGTGGTCCCTTGGCAAAAAGGAGACACTTGTGTTGTTCAAGATCAAAAGGACAAAGGGGAACCTGACTTAGGATGGTCTGAGTGCACCACTTACATTCCTATAACCAATCGCTCAAAACGTAGGTCACCTAAATGTAGTATAGCTGGTTATTATTTTCCAAATGATGGTAGTTGCCCGTTCATAGAGTTATCGTCTACAATTACAGTAATGTGGGTGTGTGGGTCAATCGCATATGCGACTTTCCCCAAGTATTTTAATTGGACAGGCTCATGTTATCCTGCATATGTAACCCCTAGTGTGTCAGTACACACAGAACATCCATGGGAGCGGCGGATGTCAGAGAATAGAAGGAAAAGATATGTCCCTGTTAAATTTCAAGGTTGCACTTTAGCAAACCTGTGGACTAGCCCAGGGGCAAATGTAGGCTGGTCATTCTTCCTTGGCGGAGGAACAACAGTAGCCCTAAACAAGGTAAATGGGTTAGCATACATGTTACTGACACTAAAAAATGACACCGTAAACGCCCTGCAATTAGTAAACGATGAACTTAACCCTTGTGTGGCCGTCGGGTCAAATTGACTCGTTTCTAATTTTTACAAGAATAAAAATGTTACAAGTGTATATTCTTTTCGCCTGAAACTCCATGGGCTTAGCTCATTTTCTGTGATAAACATGTACAAATAAAGAAAAAAAATGCATCCTTGCTACTATACCCCACACACTTAGATCCGTCTTTGGGTCATTTTGACCCGCACACACAGCGGAGCATACACATGCACATCAAAACACACCAAAGCACAGAAGGAACTGTTTGATCTCTCTTGACCTTCTGACACATGTCCAGTAGTTTAGAGTGTTGTTTGATAACATTCTACACATCAGACATTTTCTCTGACTATATGCCTCACACCTGCTAATCACTGGGATGGGATAAAAAGAGATAAATACGTCTGCTTCACAGTAGAGGATCTTGCACTCTCAGTATGGCCAAACGATTTAGCTGTCAGAGGGCTTTAGAGCTCATATTTGAGGAGAGTCAGGAACACAGCGATGCAGAAGAGGAAATTGTCTCAGAATATGATGATGACGTAGAGACAAATTCAGATTCTGAGAGTGAATCTCAAGATGACCAGGAAGATGCACCTCAAAGAGCAGCAGATGGAGGACTACAAAAAGCTACTGGAGCAGCCTTCTACTAGTGGAGGACAACAGACATTTCTGTCAAAAAATGGACAGATTGAATGGTGTTTGTCCCCGGTGGGAGAGTCCCCTCGCTCAGCTGCAAACATAATTCGGATGGTACCAGGACCCACACAATTTGCAGTCGCACATGTTCAAGATATAAAGTCATCTTTTGAGCTGCTGATTCCTCACTCTATTAAAAAAAAATGTTCTGGACATGACCAATCTTGATGGAAGACGTGTTTATGGTGAGCAATGGAAAGAGATGGATTTCATGCATCTGCATGCCTACATTGGCATCCTCATCCTTGCTGGTGTCTACAGGTCAAGAGGCGAGTCCACTGAAAGTTTATGGGATGCTGAAACAGGGAGAGCAATTTTTAGAGCCACAATGTCTCTGAAGAACTTCAAGGTATTTTCACAAATCATCAGATTTGACAACCAGGAATCAAGACCTGTTAGACAGCGGAGTGACAAGCTGGCAGCAATCCGCACTGTGAAGGACCAGTGGGTGGACCAGCTTCCCCGCCTTTACAACCCTGGGCCCAATGTTACTGTAGATGAACGGCTTGTGGGGTTTAGGGGTCGCTGCCCTTTCAGGCAGTATATGCCATCAAAACCAGCAAGGTATGGTGTCAAAATCTGGACTGCCTGTGATGCTGTTTCTTCATATGCATAGAACATGCAAATTTATACAGGGAAGCAAGCAGGAGGAGCTGCTGAAAAAAACCAGGGGACACGAGTGGTGCTAGATATGGCACAGGGTCTAAGTGGTCACAACATTACCTGCGACAACTTTTTCACATCATACAAACTGGGACAGGAGCTTCTCAAAAGAAAGCTGACAATGGTTGGAACAATTTGTAAAAATAAGACAGAGCTCCCACCTGAGGTTCTCACTGTGAAGAGCAGACCAGTGCATTCCTCCAACTTCTTGTTCACAGCCAACACTGCCCTGGTATCTTACATACCAAAAAAAGGAAAGAATGTGTTGCTGATGAGCAATCTACACAAGGATGGAAAAATAAGTAGCCGAGAGGATCGCAAGCCAGAGGTCATACTTGACTACAATGCCACCAAAGGAGGGGTAGATAACCTTGACAAGCTGCTGGCCTGCTACAGCTGTCAAAGAAGAACACTACGATGGCCAGTGGTGATTTTTTATAACATGCTGGATGTCTCAGCTTATAATGCATACACAATCTGGACAGCAATCAACCCAGACTGGAATCCGAGGAAGCTCCAAAGGAGACGGCTTTCCCTTGAAGAGCTTGGCAAGGCACTGGTGACACCGCACATGCAAAGGAGACAACATGTGCCCAGGACCCCAGCTTCTCTAGACACAATGAGAAGAATGACAGAGTCTCCAGCTGCTGCAGATGCACGCCGCACACGACCAGGACCCCAAGCTACTCAAGTAAGTGTTCTGTTGCAGTTTTGTATTGTGTGTGATTTTACACATTCATGAAATAAAACATGAACTAAAATGTTTTTCATTCTTCTAGGTTGCAGTCAGTGGCAAAAGGAAACGCTGTGAGGTGTGTGGGCCATCAACTAATACTAAGGGACAAAAAACATGCAGAAACTGCAAAAAATACATCTGTGGCAAACATACTGTGAGGTTTTGTGATGCATGTGTATTGTAAATGGTATGGAATGTTCTTTGTTACCAACCAACACGCCCTGTAGCAAGAATAATGCCTCAGTCCTTGTTTGCATTTTATAACATGTAGGTGTTTGTTGAAATTCAAGTCCTGAAAGTTTTCATTAAAAACTACTGTTAATGAAAATATTGTCTTTTCATTTCTTCAGAGATAAGCATGATCTATAACACCCAGATATGACTGATATGATTGACAAAATTGTGTTCTAGTAGGGACTGGTTGCAATAATTCAAGATATGTTCTCTATATTGTTTGAATTTGAGGTAAAAGTCATATATGTTAATGTGTTATGGAGTAAAATTTTTATTTTTAATTGCTTTGAACACCCCAAATATGTCTCGGGTCAATTTGACCCGAGGATACTGGAGGGAACCAAAATGGGAATAGCCCACAAAGGTTAAGCAGGTTAGAGAGATCACGATTCAGAATAGAATGGCTTTGGACATTTTACTAGCCGAGAGAAGTGGAGTGTGTAAGGTTTTAAACACCTCTTGTTGTTTCTATATTCCTGATAATCATCAGAATATCAGCAACATCATAGACCACATGAAAAAGGCCTTGCAAACACCTCCCCAAGTAGAGTCTTGGATCTCATGGTTAACACAGTTGTGAGGAGGCTGGGGTTATTGGCTGGTTTATAGTGTTCTACCAATTGGGATTATAGTTAGGCCTCTGTATAGCACCCTGTATGTGTACAGGAACTAGTGCTGAACACAGTAAAATATCAGATGTTACAACAGACTGACAAGAACATAAAACAACTGAAACCAGACTCAACTCATGACGGGGACGACCCGATTTCTGACGGGTTTCAAATTTTAGGTGACTATTATCCTGATTGTGACTTAGATCCTGATATGGAAGAAGACATAATGTAAATCTTTAGAGAATTGTGAAGTATATATATTTAAGTAGGTTGCAAAATTTTCAAAGATGCTTTTGTGTCAGGGGTCTTTCCCCATAAAAGACAGCTGTAGTGTTCTCTGTGTGCATTAGAGTGCTAGTGATGATGTTTTAAAAACCCAGGTCGGAGAGACAATGTCTGATGAAAATTACCTAATGCACGGCTTTATTAGTATTGTTTTGAATTGTAAAATGTTTAGGTTGTCATAGAATGACAAAACGGGGAAATTGTAATGGAAAAATCACATTTTAATTATGTATTAATTTGTAATTGTGCCATGTAGACTATAGAAGCTTTAAACTTGTTTGCTGAAGCTTAGAAGCACAAGGCCGAGAATAGAACAGAAACAACCTGATTGTAGATGTTTGTGAATAAATGATAAGGTCTGGACATCTGGTCTGGGTCAGATAAAGAGTTGTGAGTTTGAATGTAGGAACTTCATGTACAGGGCGTTGATTATGTTAGCAGAGATGTTTGTGTATAAAATAGGTCAGCTGGGAGAAAGTCTTTACCTTTCTCCATGCTGCAGTTGTTTGCTGTGTGAGACTGGTCCTTCTGCAGGAGTTTAAAATAAAACCTTTGTGACTTTGCTCTTACCCAGTGCATAAATTACTTGTCTTTATAATATTTAGAGAATTTCCACCACAGTCTCCAGCGCACTGACGTCACCACTTGCTCCACTCCAGTCCTCATCGGTAAGCCAGCCTGTTTTCGATGTCAGCCGACATGTCTAGTGCCTTTGTTTAGAGAAGAGGAGGTTGATTCATATTTCGCTGTGTTTGAGAGAATTGCGACCACATTGAATTGGTCAAAAAGTTTGTGGACACTGTTACTGCAGTGTAGATTAACAGGGAAAGCACAAGAAGCAATCTCTGCTCTTTCTTTGGCACAGAGCCTTGATTATGACGTGGTTAAAGCTGCAGTTCTGCGTGCTTATGAGCGTCTGCCTGAAGCATACAGGCAAAGTTTTAGGAATCTGGTCAAACCAAATTGCCAAACGTTTGTTGAATTTCCTCGTGAGAAGTGCTTGCTCTTTGAAAAGTGGTGTTCTGCTAGTAACGTGAGGCGTTTTGAGCAGCTTAAAGAATTGAGGTTACTAAAAGAGTTTAAGTCTTGTCTTCCTGAGCAGCTAGTGGTGTATTTGAATGAGCAGAAGATCGATGTGTTGTCTAGAGCTGCTGTCTTAGCTGACGAATTTGTGTTGACCCATAAGACTGTGTTTAATATGCCTGTATCACGCACCAACTCTTCCTTACGCCAACTGAAGTCACGTAACACAACTGCTCAGGTTCGCTCTCCGATTAGTTCTTCGCCTGAAACCCGTGAATGTTATCATTGTCATGAACAAGGTCATTTAATTGCCTCCTGTCCAGTGTTAAAGCGTAAGCTTGTTCATCAGCAAACTGCTAGCAAATAGGTAAATGCTGCAGAGCTGCTGGATAAGTCAGTGTCACAGTCTACTGATGAGTCTGTGTTTGAGTCTTTCATATCTTCGGGATATGTATCTTTAGGGGCTGGTCAGACAAGAAACCCCATTAAAATTTTGAGGGATACTGGTTCTGCTCAATCGTACATTTTGGAGAATGCATTGCCCTGTTCAGAATGGTCTTATTTAGGGAGCGATGTGTTAATTCAGGGTATTGGCATGACTGTAATTCGTGCACCTTTACAGAAGGTATATTTAGAAAGCAAAGGCTTTTCTGGTTTTGTTAAAGTTGCAGTCTGTTCAGCGTTGCCAGTTAGCAGTGTTTCATTCATTCTAGGGAATTATATTGCAAGAAACCAAATGTTGTCACTTCCAGAGGTTGTAACTGAACCGATTACTGATTGTCCAGAGTTAGAGGCTCAGATGTCTTCTGTGTTTCCTGCTTATGTGTTAACACGTTCTCAGCAAAAGAAACTGGGTGACGTGATAAAGAAAAGGACTGAAAGAGTCCGACAAATCTAAGTCTGGAGGAAAGAATTGAGGAAAGCATGCCTCAGCTTAACCCGTGCGTGAATGTTGCTGATTTTTCCAAGGCTACTTCCAAACCAGATGATGAACTCCGCATAACTCGTGTGACGCTGGCAGTGGCTCAGAAGGCCGACCCTTCGCTAACTCATTGTTTTGAGACTGCAGTGGAGAAAGGGGAGCTGGAGAAGCACCCAATTGCTTTTTTTTTTTTAAATGGAGTTTTAAAGGTAAACACATTTAAAACTGCTGAATTGCTGAAATTACTTTGATGGCAAATAATCAAGTTCAAAGAGAACAATCATTTAAAAAGGTTTTTTAAAAGATTGTCAAGTTGGATTTCCTTGTACATATTAAAACACAGATTTGTGGATTGTTTTCTAATTTCTTCATGTCGATTTACCACTGTTCTGTCCTCTGTCTTAAAATACCATTTTTTTATTACATAGTGATATACTTTTGTTTGAATTTAAAAGTCTTTTTAATGTTATTTAATAGTATTCATTTCAATGTAATGTAGTTTAATTTCAGTAGACTTTTGTTTTTAGCTCAATACATTTGGTACATTCCTGGCCCTTGTGCCCGAAGTTGTTTTACAGTATTTAGTGTTGCGTGGAGTTGAAGAATTCAATACAACAATTGCTGTACTACTTTAAAAATAATAAAAATAATAATAATAACATTGCCTCCCATCTTGTGTTCCAGTTTAGTAAGTGACTGTTTCTCTAACTCTTGTGTTAGTACAATTGCCTTCAGTCTGCTACTGCTTTCACTACTACAGTTAATAATCAAATTTCCCATCCAGCATGGTGACGTAGTGGTTAGCAGTGTGGCCTTGTACCTCCAGGGTTGAGGGTTCAAATCCTGCTTCCGGTCTGTGTGCAGGGAGTTTGCATGTTCCCCCTGTGTTTGGTGGGTTTTCCCCAGGTACACAGGTTTCATCCCAAAGGCGTTACCAAATTGCCTGTATTGTGTGATTGTGTGAGTGCGAGATTTGACACTTCTGAAGAACCATCACACATCTTGTTTTCCAGATCTTGTACTTCACTATAAATGTTATTAACCAATATAAATATTTGAATGCAAAAGTGATATTGTATGGATTTTTTTTTTAATGACCTACCAAATGAATAAAAAATTATATCCAATTCAAAATACTCGATGCCAAATCTCTTCTGAGTGTGAGCAGTGCATCATGAGGTGTTTGATGGTTTCATCTTGGTAACACTGCTCTAAAGGACATTCTTTAGTTTTGACCTAGCAGCTCTACTTGACTAGTGCAGGTAGATTGACGATAAAATGTGCATTCAGCCACATGACATGACATATTTTCAGGAATATCTTTTGAGTGAATGCTCACTTTTATTTAATTATAAGTGTTTGTAGTTGTACTTGACAATACCCCCATGTTCATGTTTAATTTTAGATTGTTAATGTTGATTTTTTTTTTTTTTTTGTATATTGTTTGGGAGATGAAGCCAATCTAACTTTAATGAACTAAATATTTGAATAAAATCTCCATGAAGCAGTTGTTATTATGGTGTATTTTGTCTTGCTTCACCATGTTTTTTCCCCCCATGTATGTATGTCTTCTGCCTATACTGCATCTCTGTTAATGGCTTGCATGACATTCTTGCAGACAGCGAATTTTTATTTGTTCCTTACTTAAATTGCACCAAGTCCTCCGAGATCTTTGGATTTATATAAGAGAGATCTGTTACTTCCCTGTTGAGTATATTTTATTTTTTTTTATTTAATAACAAACTGATTGCAATGATATACGGTGCATCACTTAATGGGAAACCTTGTTTTACTCCCCTGTGTATCTCAAAAATATTAGTCTACCTGTTGAGAAACAAGCGAAATGTTGCTCGGTTCACAGTCACCTCCTCAGTGCTTTATTCTTCACAAACAAAAATGATCTCAGCAGGCCACAACATAAAGATGTAACAATGTCATCAAACTTAAACCGTAATATCTTCAGAAATGGAAAAAATAAGAAATTTGGCCTTACCTTAATACAATGTGTAAGAGTGCAATACGTAACATTTACATTAATTTGAGTATTTGATTTTGTATTAAAAAATGTTTTAATCATGTCAATGAATTTATTTGGGGAAACCATAATGTCTCATGACTTCCCACAGGTACGCTCTTCATATCAAGTCAAAGGATTTCTTCTGTTTTTGAAAAATATCATTTGATATTTGAAAACCTCCCTCATCTTAGCATTTGTTTTTGTTTAAATCTTTAACTGTTATTTCTCTGTATTTCTTTTATGAGGTCCGGTAAAACCTCTTCACTTTTAAAACATGAAGTATTTAATTTTCAGGAATTAAGGTGTTTTTCTATGTCTATGTTGATCTGGACAGATATGGCTAAATGATCAGATTTAAAAGGCTTTCAGGTGGCAACATTTACCAATCTAGATGCTGTACATCAAATCATGTAAAGCTTATGTAGTTTGGGAACTTTCCTCTAAAAGTATCTTTCAAATCACAGGTATTACAGACGTTTGCAAAAACTTTCCCTTCTCTTAGTAATGTTATGAAATTTGTCATTTACATGAGTGGTAGTATTAAAATTACCACAGAATATTACAGAAACCTACAGTTAAGACTTCATACAATTTGCAGATCTGTCAGGAGGGGTATAAACAGTAACTTACCTAATTTTTTGTTTGTTTTTTTGTATATGCCAGGGGTGGCCAAGTTCGGTCCTAGAGAGCCGCAATCCTGCAGAGTTCAGCTCCAACCCTAATCAAACACAGCTGAACAAGCTAATCAAGGTCTTGAGGACTACTAAGGCTGCTGGCAGGAGAGTTTTTTTTTTCAGGGCTGTTAAATATTTTCTGTTTGCCTTTGAAGTTTATGAAATGTTTTAAATCTAATGTCTCAAAATAATAGAACCACTATTCATACAGTCTAAATACTCTCTCTCTCTCTCTCTCTCTCTCTCTCATCCTGGGGAAGACTGCTCACTTGTCAGTTGTCTGAGAGATGACTATGTCCTTATTGTTCCAAACAAATCCTTTAAGAATTTTTATATCCTCCTATCACTAAAAGTCATGTCCACCCTGGCATTTGAGGAAGCTGTGAGAGATTGGTCGATATAATCAGTGACAACTAGTCCATCATTTTGTCTTTCCTCACAGGAAAGAAAAACACTTTAAGTACATTAATTATTCACATGTATATTTTATATCTGATTGTAGTTTGATGTCAAGATTAACATGTTGACAAGAAAATTAACAAACAAAAGTGATGAACAAAATACAGTACAGTCATCTGCAACAGTGAATCACTCTGCTAACTGAAGGTCCATCATGTGATCATAGGATGGAATAGTGAGGGACATTTCTTAGAAGGGTGCAAACAAACAAACAACCCACGCACACACACCTGACACACACACACTCGCTCTCTCAATCTGTCTCCCTAAGCTGTGCTTTACAGAAGCCAAAACAAGCCCCGTTTCACCTCCTACACACATCGCTCGGCCAGTGCTCATACATCGCGCTCACTGACAGGACTCGCCTTCAGTTCGGACCAGAGTACTTAAAACGGTGCGACGTGTTTTTGTCCGGTTTTTACACACGACACGCACGAAATGCGCAGTCCGCCGGCTCGAGCTGCAGGCGCGCCGCGCACTTTTATGTCCACTGCGCGAGAGTGCGGCTGTCTATCTGGCCGTGCCGGGCCTCGGAAGAAAGGGGAAAGGAAACCTGTGCTTGAACGCTTGCGATCTGCTGCCAGGACTCAGATAATCGCAGAGAAATGTCCGGAGAAAACACACTTGCTATCGTGTGACGGAAGCGCAGTCATTCAGCGGCTGCCTGGTTGAGTCCACAGCGTTCTCATGTGTGCTTTAAGACCAGTCCCCGGCCGAGGGGAGGGAGGTTCCAGTGTTTTACAGCGCGCTCAGCGTCACACTCGCTTATTCTATTTAGCTCCGTGAGAGATGGCAGAAGTGGCTCCCGCGCCCGCCGCCGTGCCGGCCAAAGCGCCCAAGAAGAAAGCAGCCTCGCGGCCAAAGAAAGCCGGGCCTAGCGTCGGCGAACTGATCGTCAAAGCGGTTTCCGCGTCCAAGGAGAGGAACGGCGTGTCTCTCGCTTCCCTGAAGAAAACTCTGGCTGCCGGTGGATACGATGTGGAGAAGAACAAATCCCGCGTCAAGCTCGGCGTCAAGAATCTAGTGAAGAAGGCGATCTTGGTTCAGACCAAAGGCTCCGGCGCGTCTGGCTCTTTCAAGCTGAACAAGAAGCAGACCGAAGCCAAGAAAACCGCGCCCAAGGCGAAGAAGCCGGCCGCCAAAAAGCCCGCCGCGGTGAAGAAGCCCAAGAAAGTAGCGGCCAAGAAACCCGCCGCAGCCGCCAAGAAGTCTCCTAAGAAGGTCAAGAAACCCGCCACCAAGAGCCCCAAGAAGGCGAAAAAGCCGGCGACCCCTAAAAAGGCAGCGAAGAGCCCCAAGAAAGCGAAGGTAGTTAAGCCCAAGGCTGCGAAGCCTAAAGCGCCCAAGGCGAAAAAGGCAGCTCCTAAAAAGAAGTAAACATGTTTCTTTCTTTCATATTCCCCCCTAAACGGCTCTTTTAAGAGCCACCAACGTTGTCGTTTAAGGAGCAATAATCCCTTTTATTAACCGCATCAACAAAATCATAAGATTCTTTAGGATTTTACAGTGCTAATCAGATGGTTATTTTATTCAAGTGTACACTTCAATCTACTCATATAAAGAGTACATTGAAATGCATGTATCTAAACCGAAAGTAGAAAAGCTTTTAAATATCATCCTCCGTTATAATTTTCCACAGGTCCTTTTTAGTCTTTTTATGTTGTTTACGGAACAATGATATTCCATTCTAAATCAAATCTTATTAAAGAAAAAGCTAATTAATTTTTTTACAACCTTACATTATAAACGGCATACTGAAGTTATTCAATTAAACAATTCAATATAGTTATATGAACATTTCATTGAGATGCATGCGTGTAAAATGAAACCATCAAAAGTCTTATCTATTTCTGTTATCTTTTGATGAAACAGGGTGGGGGTTGGAGAGAAGTGGGAATTCGACGGCGTGTTAATGATTGGTTGCTTTGTCACAACGATTGTAGCCAATGAGGACGCAGCAGTTTAGGCTATATTACAGAGAGCTACCGAATAACCGCTTACATTTTTACAGTGCTTTTCGATCACGTTAACGCAGTGAATCATGTCTGGAAGAGGCAAGACCGGCGGAAAGGCTCGTGCCAAGGCCAAGACTCGCTCATCCAGAGCCGGACTGCAGTTCCCCGTGGGCCGCGTCCATAGGCTTCTCCGGAAAGGGAACTACGCTGAGCGCGTTGGTGCCGGCGCTCCGGTCTACTTAGCCGCTGTGCTGGAGTATCTGACCGCTGAGATCCTGGAGTTGGCTGGTAACGCCGCCCGCGACAACAAGAAGACCCGTATCATTCCCCGGCACCTGCAGCTCGCCGTGCGTAACGACGAGGAGCTGAACAAACTGCTCGGCGGAGTGACCATCGCTCAGGGTGGTGTGCTGCCTAACATCCAGGCTGTGCTTCTGCCCAAGAAGACCGAGAAGCCGGCCAAGACCAAGTAATTTTACCCACTGCTGCGTTTCACAGTATCCAAAGGCTCTTTTAAGAGCCACCCATTTTCCTTTTAAAAGGCCGTTTTTCTCGATCACTTCACAAACACTCATGTAACACATGTACGAATAGGAATACGACCTTACCTGAAAGAATGGGAATTGTTTGTTGAAGATCTCATATATAATGTGTGCAACTACTAGCCCCAGTAGTTCTACTTCATCCGTTCAGTCAGTTTATTCGTTTCGGTTAAATATCTGAATAAACTTAACTGAGTCTATTTTACTTGAGCAGGAATATGAGATCTGCGTGTTATTTTCACAGTGGAACCAATGTTCTCCAGTCAGGGGGGAGTCAGGATTTAATTGTGTGTGACACTGTATGCTTCCCCATGTGAGAGTTCTGTTCGGCAGACAGTACTATTTTGAGCCACATTTTGTGCAGGATTGTCTAATTGAAGATTTGTTTGGAACTAATACATGTAAAGCTTTAGTTCATTTTTCTCCCTTCAAGTATCTAAAGGTATGTCATGTTCTACTTAATGCTTAAAGTTACCGCATGCTAGCGGACACGATGTGTTGGCTCAAAAAATGGCTTGTGATCTGCCTCGCTGATAATATCTCTGTTAAAAGCTCGATTCTCTCTGTATGACTCTTATATCCCCGCTGTCGACGTACAATAAACTAAAACGACAAAAAGCCCTATGGAGCTTTTAGAATAAGAACGTGCTACCATGTTTTAACGTTGCATTATGCATGTGATAATTTTGAGATGTACACGTTCAAAACCATGTATACCCTTGTAAATAACACACACGATAACGTTCGATACATTTTGTTTTAAAACGCCAGCAGTCCGCTCTGTTTTAGGTAAAGATAATAAGGGGGTTTCAAACCGAGTCAGTGGTAGAAGAGGAGCCAATAAACGCGAGGTGACGTGACGCGTTCGAACCAATGACAGGCGGCGCTTTCAAGACGCCCAATCAGCGCAGCCGAGCGTTAGGCTGTAAATAGACCGCGTTCGTTAGTGTCTTTCATTCTGTTTTTCTTCGAAGAAGTTCAGAGCGTCGAAGCGATGGCAAGAACCAAGCAGACCGCGCGTAAATCCACCGGTGGTAAGGCGCCCAGGAAGCAGCTCGCCACTAAAGCTGCCCGTAAAAGCGCTCCGGCTACCGGCGGCGTGAAGAAGCCTCACCGTTATAGGCCCGGCACTGTGGCTCTGAGAGAGATTCGTCGTTATCAGAAGTCCACCGAGCTGCTCATCCGTAAGCTGCCGTTCCAGCGCCTGGTGAGAGAAATCGCTCAGGACTTCAAGACCGACTTGCGCTTTCAGAGCTCGGCCGTCATGGCCCTGCAGGAGGCGAGCGAGGCTTATCTGGTCGGCCTGTTCGAAGACACCAATCTGTGCGCCATCCACGCCAAGAGAGTCACCATCATGCCCAAGGACATCCAGCTGGCCCGCCGTATTCGCGGAGAGCGCGCTTAAACCGTAAACTCCGTCGAAATCTTCACAAAGGCTCTTTTAAGAGCCACCTCATTGTTTCACACAACTCGGCATGTTTCCAAATTTTCACACAGTTCGGCTTGCACCTATTATCTTGTGCAAATTCTGACTGCAGTAAAAAGCTTGCACAACATTTTCTCTGTCTATATAATGTTTGACAACACATTTAATGTACAAATATTTATACTATTTTCTTTCAAGTGTTTATAAACATGTGGAAACATAAACACCTTTGAATGGATACAAATTATAAAACTGCATGGTTAAAACATCAAATGTAACTATAAAATGAGACACATTACCCAATACTATAACCTCCAAATGTTTATTATTATTGTATAATCACTTAAAGCTTGTGTATGGATTCATTGGGTATTACAAATAATCCAAACAAAGTCTATGTCTCCTTAACATATATCAATGTGAAAAGCAAACATGTGTTTCATATTAAGACTTAAAGGCCTCAGATGTTGTTTTTTAAATCTAATAATAACCTAAAGTATGCTAATGTAGTAGAGAATATCCAAAGCTCTTGTTCTTCTTCAAAACCTGCATGATAGTTATGCTTCTCTGTATATGATAACTATTTTAATAGCAATATTGTAGCATATATAATGAGACTTTTTTTCCATCACTAAACAGAATGTTAGCACTCTGTGTCTGTGTAGCACATTTGAATCTTAAAGCTATTTCAGCAGAATGGCTCCATTTGTCCACCTTCACATTGTGCATAACCTGGTAGGTTGTGTGTGTGTGTGTGCGCGCGCGTCTCTCTCTCCCTCCCACACACACACAAACCTACCAGGTTATGCACAATGTGAAGGTGGACAAATGGAGCCATTCTGCTGAAATAGCCTTAAGATTCAAATGCATATATCAGCACAGAGTGCTAACACTCTGAATTTGTCTTGGGGAAAGGGTCAACACAGGCCCAGGCCATTGTCCACTACATCGTTAAAAATCAATAAATAACTAATACATACCGACATTATAAAAAACTTTATTCTTCCAAAACTAATCAAAATTAAAACACTGTTTCTGGAATTCCAATGATGTGTTAGAGCTATGCATTGTTTCACATTCAAAAGGGTTTGATATTTTCAAGGGTTTTACTTGGTCATTCTCAAGAGTAACTACATGTTTGAAGTTATGTTTCGTGTATTTACTCAATTCGGTTTTCCTACAGATAAGTGAATCCGTATAACACTTGTAGATGAGCATTAGCAACTCTGAGGAAATAAGATAGATACGGTAATGAATGTTTATCTCTCACAAACTCTTGTACAGTGCACCTAACATAAGCTAAGCTCACCTCAGTAATGTCAGGGTGCCTCATTATTCATTATAATAAGCGGAAACACACCGGCTTCACACACACACACACATTATATATATATATAAAACGCCAACTGTTCAAAATATCTGTAGGCTAACTGAAACATTTTATTTAAAAAATAAATAAATACTCAATAAATACTCAGCAAAAGAATAAAGAGACCACAAAACAGCCATCTTCACCTCTTTAGTGCAGTTTGATTTTCTCTGTTTCAGAGAAAGATAGATTCATACATCTGCAAAACATTCTGTCCTTCCTAATTATGCAATTAAGTAATTTGCAGAAAGAAATGGTAACTTAAAATAACCTTCTGGTGAAACTTTGAGGCAGGAAAGCCTCGACAACTAAATGTGGCATCATCTCACCATCATTACTACACATACTACTACTATACATAAAATGACATCAGCAATCGTGTCTTCCTGTTTGAAGAAAAACCCCTTTTTCCATCAAACAGAATATAGTTATCCACACCCAACAGCTGACAAATGTGACAAGCAAACCTCCCTTCATAAAGCAAAAGAAAAATACAATGTTAGGGCTCATTATCTTCTTTTTTTTTTTTTTTTTTTAAACATGTGCACACAATTTAGTAATAAAAAATGCCTCTCTCGCCATTATATAGTTACATACATAGTTATAAACTTTTATACAGAAAACTGGACTTAAATGACTGCTGTTAGAAACCAATTTTGAACTGATCAGTAAAGCTAAAAACTAAATTTTATTTACCAAGTGCTGCTAGAAAACTGTGGTCTGAACGTTCTCTTATGATCACGCATTCAGAATAACGTCTCTCTCACACGCGTACACAAGAATTTACTCTTTCACAGAAAACATGGGTGGCTCTTAAAAGAGCCGTTGGGTTGATGAAGGCGGCGGTGACGCGCTTTACTTGGAGCTGGTGTACTTGGTCACGGCCTTGGTGCCCTCGGACACCGCGTGCTTGGCCAGCTCACCGGGCAGCAACAGGCGCACGGCGGTCTGGATCTCCCTAGAAGTGATGGTGGAGCGTTTGTTGTAGTGAGCCAGACGCGAGGACTCACCGGCAATGCGCTCGAAAATGTCGTTGACGAACGAATTCATGATCCCCATCGCCTTGGACGAAATGCCGGTGTCGGGGTGAACCTGCTTCAGGACTTTGTACACGTAGATGGCGTAGCTCTCCTTCCTGGTCTTTCTGCGCTTCTTGCCTCCTTTGCCGGCCGTCTTGGTCACGGCTTTCTTCGAGCCCTTCTTAGGAGCGGTCTTGGCTGGTTCAGGCATAATATTACTACTTCTCGACAAGATTAAGAGAAGAATAAATAACTCCGCCTCGCGGGCCCTCTATGTACAGACTACATTGTAATTAAGCGCAAGCCAAGGCAGGATGTTGATTGGACGACATTCCCTCACCCTTCCTTTGAGGGACCTCCTACAACTAGAGGGTTTTTTTTCCCCCGCTACCCCGCCGCCCTCGGATACGCTTTGTATCTCTTCCCGTCGTTTTAACTCGCGGGATAACTTATTTTTACTGGGGGGAAAACATTATATAGATATATTTTCTCCCAGAAAATGACTAGCATCAACCATCAGAAAATATAATTTGTAAATAAACGTTATCTTTTGAAGAGGCCACATTTATAGTGTGCAATATAGTACCGTTTTAGGACTATATGCAATATAACTGTATTTATTTAAAGTATTCTAACGTTTAGTGTAATAATATGGTACTTACTGTTTTAGAATTCTTTGTATTTTATTACATTTATAAAAGTCTTTTATTACTTTTCCTTTCTACTCGATAACAAGAGTGAGCAACTGTAACCGAGAATTAGCAATTTCCCTCTGGGATTAATAAAGTTCTTTGAAATCTTGAATAAGTAGCGTGTACCACATATTAGAAACTTTAAACGCTTTGTTCATTAAAAGCATTAGAATGTTTTCCGCTGATTTACGCTTAATTGATAAGCATCTAGTTATTTCCTCCACTACACACACGGATTTCATACGAATATTATCACGCAGCTTTTAAAAGGTGCTTACCGAACTGTAAATGCCTTTCTAACTTCTACAGACATACATGTGTAAAAGCTCTTTTGCTGGAGACGTGGGTGGCCGTTGTGTCCTTTGCCGCCTTTGCTTTTTTTTTTTTTTTTTAACTTTCCCCAGTAAAGTGGAATCAAGAGAAGTTTCCTTGAAGATATACACAATCTGTGATTATAATTCATACTAAATAAATCATACATGGAAATGACAAATAAGCATGCGCGGGACCTAATAAAAATATAAATCAAGGCTAATGTGAGTATCAGTAGCACTTTGTATAATTTGCAGTATATGGCATATATGTCGACACATTGTAACCTCTCCGTGTATAATAAACAGTGTGAAAATTAAGCATTTGTGACCATGTGTAACGTGTTGTGAAACCTTTCTTAAATACATACATATCTACATATCTTCATTGAACACATGGTGGATTAAAAGAGAAACTTAATTGGGTACTTTATTTTTGCAAATCTAAAGCTGAAAATTCAAATAATTTGCACATTGCAGTGTTTCCCACAGGTGTGAGATATACCTACGGTGGTAGCCATCGGAGCGGGCCGCATTATATGCAGCACAAAAGTGGTCTACTCTCCACGACTAACAACAAACACATATGACCTTTAACACAATATTTTTATATATTTTATTTCATATTAATTTCACATTTCAGAGATCCAACCTACTAACCCTCCCCTCCATCTACCCATATGTCAAGAGTAAAATGAAGTATATAAACAATTACTAAACACTCTTTAGTGTGGATGGCATAAAATAAAATAAAAAACCACAAGTTAAAAAAAGACATAATAAAAGGTAACAAATAAGAGAAATAAAGTTAATTTCAGTGCAGCCTTGATGTGGAATTCTACGTGTGGCAAAGTGACAACAGTGCAAATAGCACTATAATAAAATTTAGTTAATTACTGTATATAGCCTATATCGTGCTGGAAAAAGTATACGACATTTAATCAATGATTCTATACAAATTGTATTTGGATAGCGCTTTTAACAGTTGTCTTCGTCGCAAAGCAGCTTTACACAATAATTATTTAAGTTCGTATGAAATGTGAATGTGTATGAATCAAAATGGTCAGATAGTCCCTGATGAGCAAGCCGAGGGCGACAGTGGCAATGAAAAACTCATTGACATGGCAGTAGGAAGAAACTTTGAGGGGAACCAGACTCAACAGGGAACCCATCCTCATTTGGCTGATAACGGATAGCCGGGATTGATCTGCAGTCATAATGTGTGCTAGATAGCAGGCAGTTCAGTACATTTCAGTAACAGTTGTTAACAGATGTTAACTGATGTTAATATGGAGTCCAGGTAGTTATTGGAGGCTCAGGCAGACTTTCAGGAAATTCCAGTCCTGAACTATTGAGCGACTGTAGCCAAGTCCACAGAGATACAGCTGTCAATTAATCAGTCGAGGCAAGAACCGTCTTTATAGTAAGAAGTGAGTGAATGATGCCTCACTGAAAATGATGTGATTGTGCAGAGGGACACTGTTTGGGTCTGAGGCACTTTGTTGCTCTTTTGCTTTTAATATACAATCTTAAAGACAGAATCAAGCATAAATAACAAATAAAAATGATAGAGAGAATCTGGATATGGGGGAGTGGAACATCACACTTAACTACCACGCTAATGCAGAGGGAGTAGTTATAGGTGCAATAAGGTTGCTTGGGCATTTTTCTGTTAGCAAAACAAATCTTTGTTCTCTCAAAGTAAAGGGCTGACAGTAGGACCCAAATCTATTGCTTTTAAATACTTACAGTTTCATTTTCCTGCCAATCATACTATGATTTTTTTCTGCCAGTTAAAAGACTATAATTTATAGTTCTTCCTCAAACACTAAGCGATCAACATTTTATCTGTAGTTTCTTGTGCTGTTCTTACTCCACCCTGTGTTTTTCACTACCTGGTTTTGATGAGTGCTAGAATGCACATAATACCCTGAAAACTTCATCTACAAACACTAGAGATACACACACTTCTTTGGAAAACCCGCTGTAGGATGACAATTGATCAACAATTTGTGTCCAGTGAAAAAGTTGTTAAAAGTATTCAAATACATTTGAAAAAACAAAGGACTATGAACAGGACTTTGGGAGGTTCTGTTGTGTGGGACAAGCTTTCCTTGTAGATGTGGACTCTTTGAAATGTAGCGAGTGTTGATTTTGTTTGCAGGTTTGACCTACTTGTTTCCTGAATGAGATTATCGCTGTGGCTATTGTAACTTATTGTGACTAATTATTGTAAATATCTATGTCCTTTCTCAATAAAAAAGTAAAAATAAAAAAAGCAAAGGCGGCAAAGGACTTGGGAAGGGTGGCGTTAGGCGTCACCGTAAGGTTCTCCGCGATAACATTCAGGGAATCACCAAGCCCGCTATTCGCCGTCTGGCGCGCCGTGGCGGGGTGAAGCGTATTTCCGGTCTGATCTATGAGGAGACTCGCGGTGTGCTCAAGGTGTTCCTGGAGAACGTCATCCGCGACGCCGTCACCTACACCGAGCATGCTAAGAGAAAGACCGTCACCGCCATGGATGTGGTGTACGCCCTGAAACGCCAGGGACGCACTCTGTACGGCTTCGGCGGTTAAACGTTCTAACCGCTAACGGCGCGAACACAACGGCTCTTTTCAGAGCCACCCACGTCTCCCGCAAAAGAGCTTTTACACATGTATGTCTGTAGAAGTTAGAAAGGCATTTACAGTTCGGTAAGCACCTTTTAAAAGCTGCGTGATAATATTCGTATGAAATCCGTGTGTGTAGTGGAGGAAATAACTAGATGCTTATCAATTAAGCGTAAATCAGCGGAAAACATTCTAATGCTTTTAATGAACAAAGCGTTTAAAGTTTCTAATATGTGGTACACGCTACTTATTCAAGATTTCAAAGAACTTTATTAATCCCAGAGGGAAATTGCTAATTCTCGGTTACAGTTGCTCACTCTTGTTATCGAGTAGAAAGGAAAAGTAATAAAAGACTTTTATAAATGTAATAAAATACAAAGAATTCTAAAACAGTAAGTACCATATTATTACACTAAACGTTAGAATACTTTAAATAAATACAGTTATATTGCATATAGTCCTAAAACGGTACTATATTGCACACTATAAATGTGGCCTCTTCAAAAGATAACGTTTATTTACAAATTATATTTTCTGATGGTTGATGCTAGTCATTTTCTGGGAGAAAATATATATATATAATGTTTTCCCCCCAGTAAAAATAAGTTATCCCGCGAGTTAAAACGGCGGGAAGAGATACAAAGCGTATCCGAGGGCGGCGGGGTAGCGGGGGAAAAAAAAACCCTCTAGTTGTAGGAGGTCCCTCAAAGGAAGGGTGAGGGAATGTCGTCCAATCAACATCCTGCCTTGGCTTGCGCTTAATTACAATGTAGTCTGTACATAGAGGGCCCGCGAGGCGGAGTTATTTATTCTTCTCTTAATCTTGTCGAGAAGTAGTAATATTATGCCTGAACCAGCCAAGACTGCTCCTAAGAAGGGCTCGAAGAAAGCCGTGACCAAGACGGCCGGCAAAGGAGGCAAGAAGCGCAGAAAGACCAGGAAGGAGAGCTACGCCATCTACGTGTACAAAGTCCTGAAGCAGGTTCACCCCGACACCGGCATTTCGTCCAAGGCGATGGGGATCATGAATTCGTTCGTCAACGACATTTTCGAGCGCATTGCCGGTGAGTCCTCGCGTCTGGCTCACTACAACAAACGCTCCACCATCACTTCTAGGGAGATCCAGACCGCCGTGCGCCTGTTGCTGCCCGGTGAGCTGGCCAAGCACGCGGTGTCCGAGGGCACCAAGGCCGTGACCAAGTACACCAGCTCCAAGTAAAGCGCGTCACCGCCGCCTTCATCAACCCAACGGCTCTTTTAAGAGCCACCCATGTTTTCTGTGAAAGAGTAAATTCTTGTGTACGCGTGTGAGAGAGACGTTATTCTGAATGCGTGATCATAAGAGAACGTTCAGACCACAGTTTTCTAGCAGCACTTGGTAAATAAAATTTAGTTTTTAGCTTTACTGATCAGTTCAAAATTGGTTTCTAACAGCAGTCATTTAAGTCCAGTTTTCTGTATAAAAGTTTATAACTATGTATGTAACTATATAATGGCGAGAGAGGCATTTTTTATTACTAAATTGTGTGCACATGTTTAAAAAAAAAAAAAAAAAAAGAAGATAATGAGCCCTAACATTGTATTTTTCTTTTGCTTTATGAAGGGAGGTTTGCTTGTCACATTTGTCAGCTGTTGGGTGTGGATAACTATATTCTGTTTGATGGAAAAAGGGGTTTTTCTTCAAACAGGAAGACACGATTGCTGATGTCATTTTATGTATAGTAGTAGTATGTGTAGTAATGATGGTGAGATGATGCCACATTTAGTTGTCGAGGCTTTCCTGCCTCAAAGTTTCACCAGAAGGTTATTTTAAGTTACCATTTCTTTCTGCAAATTACTTAATTGCATAATTAGGAAGGACAATGTTTTGCAGATGTATGAATCTATCTTTCTCTGAAACAGAGAAAATCAAACTGCACTAAAGAGGTGAAGATGGCTGTTTTGTGGTCTCTTTATTCTTTTGCTGAGTATTTATTGAGTATTTATTTATTTTTTAAATAAAATGTTTCAGTTAGCCTACAGATATTTTGAACAGTTGGCGTTTTATATATATATATAATGTGTGTGTGTGTGTGAAGCCGGTGTGTTTCCGCTTATTATAATGAATAATGAGGCACCCTGACATTACTGAGGTGAGCTTAGCTTATGTTAGGTGCACTGTACAAGAGTTTGTGAGAGATAAACATTCATTACCGTATCTATCTTATTTCCTCAGAGTTGCTAATGCTCATCTACAAGTGTTATACGGATTCACTTATCTGTAGGAAAACCGAATTGAGTAAATACACGAAACATAACTTCAAACATGTAGTTACTCTTGAGAATGACCAAGTAAAACCCTTGAAAATATCAAACCCTTTTGAATGTGAAACAATGCATAGCTCTAACACATCATTGGAATTCCAGAAACAGTGTTTTAATTTTGATTAGTTTTGGAAGAATAAAGTTTTTTATAATGTCGGTATGTATTAGTTATTTATTGATTTTTAACGATGTAGTGGACAATGGCCTGGGCCTGTGTTGACCCTTTCCCCAAGACAAATTCAGAGTGTTAGCACTCTGTGCTGATATATGCATTTGAATCTTAAGGCTATTTCAGCAGAATGGCTCCATTTGTCCACCTTCACATTGTGCATAACCTGGTAGGTTTGTGTGCGTGTGTGTGTGTGTGGGAGGGAGAGAGAGAGAGACGCGCGCGCGCGCACACACACACACACACACCTACCAGGTTATGCACAATGTGAAGGTGGACAAATGGAGCCATTCTGCTGAAATAGCCTTAAGATTCAAATGCATATATCAGCACAGAGTGCTAACATACAACAGCACTGAATGCCGAAAAATGTATTGATTAAATGATTTAATTGAAGTAAGGTCATTCTGTTTAGTGATGGAAAAAAGTCTCATTATATATGCTACAATATTGCTATTAAAATAGTTATCATATACAGAGAAGCATAACTATCATGCAGGTTTTGAAGAAGAACAAGAGCTTTGGATATTCTCTACTACATTAGCATACTTTACGTTATTATTAGATTTAAAAAACAGCATCTGAGGCCTTTAAGTCTTAATATGAAACACAAGTTTGCTTTTCACATTGATATATGTTAAGGAGACATAGACTTTGTTTGGATTATGTGTAAATGTGACTATACAATAATAATAAAACATTTGGAGGTTATAGTATTGGGCAATGTGTCTCATTTTATAGTCACATTTGATGTTTTAACCATGCAGTTTTATAATTTGTATCCATTCAAAGGTGTTTGTTTCCACATGTTTATAAACACTTGAAAGAAAATAGTATAAATATTTGTACATTAAATGTGTTGTCAAAGAAAATGACAGAGTTGATGACAGAGAAAATGTTGTGCAAGCTTTTTACTGCAGTCAGAATTTGCACAAGATAATAGGTGCAAGCCGAACTGTGTGAAAATTTGGAAACATGCCGAGTTGTGTGAAACAATGAGGTGGCTCTTAAAAGAGCCTTTGTGAAGATTTCGACGGAGTTTACGGTTTAAGCGCGCTCTCCGCGAATACGGCGGGCCAGCTGGATGTCCTTGGGCATGATGGTGACTCTCTTGGCGTGGATGGCGCACAGATTGGTGTCTTCGAACAGGCCGACCAGATAAGCCTCGCTCGCCTCCTGCAGGGCCATGACGGCCGAGCTCTGAAAGCGCAAGTCGGTCTTGAAGTCCTGAGCGATTTCTCTCACCAGGCGCTGGAACGGCAGCTTACGGATGAGCAGCTCGGTGGACTTCTGATAACGACGAATCTCTCTCAGAGCCACAGTGCCGGGCCTATAACGGTGAGGCTTCTTCACGCCGCCGGTAGCCGGAGCGCTTTTACGGGCAGCTTTAGTGGCGAGCTGCTTCCTGGGCGCCTTACCACCGGTGGATTTACGCGCGGTCTGCTTGGTTCTTGCCATCGCTTCGACGCTCTGAACTTCTTCGAAGAAAAACAGAATGAGAGACACTAACGAACGCGGTCTATTTACAGCCTAACGCTCGGCTGCGCTGATTGGGCGTCTTGAAAGCGCCGCCTGTCATTGGTTCGAACGCGTCACGTCACCTCGCGTTTATTGGCTCCTCTTCTACCACTGACTCGGTTTGAAACCCCCTTATTATCTTTACCTAAAACAGAGCGGACTGCTGGCGTTTTAAAACAAAATGTATCGAACGTTATCGTGTGTGTTATTTACCAGGGTATACATGGTTTTGAACGTGTACATCTCAAAATTATCACATGTATAATGCAACGTTAAAACATGGTAGCACGTTCTTATTCTAAAAGCTCCATAGGGCTTTTTGTCGTTTTAGTTTATTGTACGTCGACAGCGGGGATATAAGAGTCATACAGAGAGAATCGAGCTTTTAACAGAGATATTATCAGCGAGGCAGATCACAAGCCATTTTTTGAGCCAACACATCGTGTCCGCTAGCATGCGGTAACTTTAAGCATTAAGTAGAACATGACATACCTTTAATAACTTGAAGGGAGAAAAATGAACTAAAGCTTTACATGTATTAGTTCCAAACAAATCTTCAAATAGACAATCCTGCACAAAATGTGGCTCAAAATAGTACTGTCTGCCGAACAGAACTCTCACATGGGGAAGCATACAGTGTCACACAATTAAATCCTGACTCCCCCCTGACTGGAGAACATTGGTTCCACTGTGAAAATAACACGCAGATCTCATATTCCTGCTCAAGTAAAATAGACTCAGTTAAGTTTATTCAGATATTTAACCGAAACGAATAAACTGACTGAACGGATGAAGTAGAACTACTGGGCTAGTAGTTGCACACATTATATATGAGATCTTCAACAAACAATTCCCATTCTTTCAGGTAAGGTCGTATTCCTATTCGTACATGTGTTACATGAGTGTTTGTGAAGTGATCGAGAAAAACGGCCTTTTAAAAGGAAAATGGGTGGCTCTTAAAAGAGCCTTTGGATACTGTGAAACGCAGCAGTGGGTAAAATTACTTGGTCTTGGCCGGCTTCTCGGTCTTCTTGGGCAGAAGCACAGCCTGGATGTTAGGCAGCACACCACCCTGAGCGATGGTCACTCCGCCGAGCAGTTTGTTCAGCTCCTCGTCGTTACGCACGGCGAGCTGCAGGTGCCGGGGAATGATACGGGTCTTCTTGTTGTCGCGGGCGGCGTTACCAGCCAACTCCAGGATCTCAGCGGTCAGATACTCCAGCACGGCGGCCAAGTAGACCGGAGCGCCGGCACCAACGCGCTCAGCGTAGTTCCCTTTCCGGAGAAGCCTATGGACGCGGCCCACGGGGAACTGCAGTCCGGCTCTGGATGAGCGTGTCTTGGCCTTGGCACGAGCCTTTCCGCCGGTCTTGCCTCTTCCAGACATGATTCACTGCGTTAACGTGATCAAAAAAGAACTGTAAAAATGTAAGCGGTTATTCGCTAGCTCTCTGTAATATAGCCTAAACTGCTGCATCCTCATTGGCTACAATCGTTGTGACAAAGCAACCAATCATTAACACGCCGTCGAATTCCCACTTCTCTCCAACCCCCACCCTGTTTCATCAAAAGATAACAGAAATAGATAAGACTTTTGATGGTTTCATTTTACACGCATGCATCTCAATGAAATGTTCATATAACTATATTGAATTGTTTAATTGAATAACTTCAGTATGCCGTTTATAATGTAAGGTTGTAAAAAAATTAATTAGCTTTTTCTTTAATAAGATTTGATTTAGAATGGAATATCACTGTTCCGTAAACAACATAAAAAGACTAAAAAGGACCTGTGTAAAATTATAACGGAGGATGATATTTAAAAGCTTTTCTACTTTCGGTTTACATACATGTATTTCAATGTAGTCTTTATATGACTAGATTGAAGTGTACACTTGAATAAAATAACCATCTGATTAGCACTGTAAAATCCTAAAGAATCTTATGATTTTGTTGACGCGCTTAACAAAAGGGATTATTGCTCCTTAAACGACAACGTTGGTGGCTCTTAAAAGAGCCGTTTAGGGGGGAATATGAAAGAAAAAACATGTTTACTTCTTTTTAGGAGCTGCCTTTTTCGCCTTGGGCGCTTTAGGCTTGGCAGGCTTGGATGCTTTGGGCTTGGCAGCCTTGGGCTTAACTACCTTCGCTTTCTTGGGGCTCTTCGCTGCCTTTTTAGGGGTCGCCGGCTTTTTCGCCTTCTTGGGGCTCTTGGTGGCTTTCTTGGCGGCGGCGGCGGGTTTCTTGGCCTTCTTAGGAGACTTCTTGGCGGCTGCGGCGGGTTTCTTGGCCGCTACCTTCTTGGGCTTCTTCGCCGCGGCGGGCTTTTTGGCGGCCGGCTTCTTCGCCTTGGGCGCGGTTTTCTTGGCTTCGGTCTGCTTCTTGTTCAGCTTGAAAGAGCCAGACGCGCCGATGCCTTTGGTCTGAACCAAGATCGCCTTCTTCACTAGATTCTTGACACCGAGCTTGACGCGGGAATTGTTCTTCTCCACATCGTATCCACCGGCAGCCAGAGTTTTCTTCAGGGAAGCGAGAGACACGCCGTTCCTCTCCTTGGACGCGGAAACCGCTTTGACGATCAGCTCGCCCACGCTAGGCCCGGCTTTCTTTGGCCGCGAAGCTGCTTTCTTCTTGGGCGCTTTGGCCGGCGCGGCGGCGGCGGGCGCGGGAGCCACTTCTGCCATCTCTCACGGAGCTAAATAGAATAAGCGAGTGTGACGCTGAGCGCGCTGTAGAACACTGGAACCTCCCTCCCCTCGGCCGGGGACTGGTCTTAAAGCACACATGAGAACGCTGTGGACTCAACCAGGCAGCCGCTGAATGACTGCGCTTCCGTCACACGATAGCAAGTGTGTTTTCTCCGGACATTTCTCTGCGATTATCCGAGTCCTGGCAGCAGATCTCAAGCGTTCAAGCACAGGTTTAGTGAGAAAGGCCTTTCCCCTTTCTTCCGAGGCCCGGCACGGCCAGATTGACAGCCGCACTCTCGCGCAGTGGACATAAAAGTGCGCGGCGCGCCTGCAGCTCGAGCCGGCGGACTGCGCATTTCGTGCGTGTCGTGTGTAAAAACCGGACAAAAACACGTCGCACCGTTGTAAGTACTCTGGTCCGAACTGAAGGCGAGTCCTGTCAGTGAGCGGGATGTATGAGCACTGGCCGAGCGATGTGTGTAGGAGGTGAAACCGGGCTTGTTTTGTTCTGTGTAAAGCACAGCTTAGGGAGACAGATTGAGAGAGCGAGTGTGTGTGTCAGGTGTGTGTGAGTGTGGCGGGGCGGGGGGGTGTGCGGGAGTTGTTTGTTTGTTTGCACCCTTCTAAGAAATGTCCCTCACTGTTCCATCCTATGATCACATGGTGGACCTTCAGTTATTCACTGTTGCAGGTGACTATACAATATATACAATATCTAAAATTAACCATGAACATGGGGGTATTGTCAACTACAAATACTTATAATTAAATAAAAGTGAGCAGTGTGTCAAACATTCACTCAAAAGATATTTCTGAAAATATGTGATGTCATGTGGCTGAATGCACATTTTATCGTCAATCTACCTGCACTAGTCAAGTAGAGCTGCTAGGTCAAAACTAAAGAATGTCCTTTAGAGCAGTGTTACCAAGATGAAACCATCAAACACCTCATGTTGCCCTGCTCACACTCAGAAGAGATTTGGCATCGAGTACAAGAGAAAATTGAATTGGATATAATTTAAAATTTTTATAATATCATTTTTATTTAATGAAATATTTTTTTATTCATTTGGTAGGTCATTTAAAATCCATACAATATTGTTGAAGTTAAAGTACTGTTAAAGTCTCCCGCCACAATGAGCGCAGCGTCCCGGTGTTGTGTCTGGTGCTGTGTGAGTGCCTCATGCAGCTCACATAAGGCAGTGTCCGTGTCTGCTTGTGGTGGAATATAAACGGCGCTGATTATGACCGATGTAAACTCCTGAGGAAGATAAAAAGGACGACATTTGATAGTCAATAGTTCCAGGTTGGGTGTGCAGGAGCGTGCGAGAGGAACAACGCTCGCGCTGTTGCACCAGCCGCTGTTCACCATTAAACACACGCCGCCTCCCCTTGTCTTCCCCGAGTCCGTTGTCCTGTCCATGCGGTGAACCGAGAAGAACTCGACCGGCTGGATGGCGTGGTCCGGCACCGCTGGGTTCAGCCATGTCTCGGTGAAGCAGAGAAGATTGCAGTCCTGAATGAAATTCAAAGATGTATATTTGTTAATAACATTTATAGTGAAGTACAAGATCTGGAAAACAAGATGTGTGATGGTTCTTCAGAAGTGTCAAATCTCGCACTCACACAATCACACAATACAGGCAATTTGGTAACGCCTTTGGGATGAAACCGGTGTACCTGGGGAAAACCCACCAAACACAGGGGGAACATGCAAACTCCATGCACACAGACCGGAAGCAGGATTTGAACTCTCAACCCTGGAGGTACAAGGCCACACTGCTAACCACTACGTCACCATGCTGGATGGGAAATTTTATTATTAATTGCTGTAGTGAAAGCAGTAGTAGACTGAAGGCAATTGTACTAACACAAGAGTTAGAGAAACAGTCACTTACTAAACTGGACCACAAGATGGGAGGCAATATTATTATTATTATTTTTATTATTATTATTATTTTAATAGTACAGCAATTGGTTTAAACCTCAATTCCTCAATTACAATAACCTTCAATTACTGTTATTACTAATATGATTACAGAAAAAAAAAGAAAATTGCTGTTTTATCATAATTTTAGAATACCCCATAATTTTAGACCGGAGCGCCGGCACCAACGCACTCAGCGTAGTTCCCTTTCCGGAGAAGCCTATGGACACGGCCCACGGGGAACTGCAGTCCGGCTCTGGATGAGCGAGTCTTGGCCTTGGCACGAGCCTTTCCGCCGGTCTTGCCTGTTTTATCATAATTTTAGAATACCCCATGGATGTTTTTTTTTTTTTCTTTTTTTTTTTTACTTTTGTAAAATGGTTCTTTGTCCTTTTAGTTCACAGATGATTTCTTTAAAGACTTTGTCAGCAGGGATGTGGGAGTTTTGTAGAGAGATGCGACATTGTGTTTTCCTGATTTTATTGTTAATAATGCAGATTACAAGGCAAAGAAGGTTTTTATCCCACATTTATTTCCCTTTTACTGTTTGAGATTTTTAATCTGCTAATAAAAACAATCATATTTCATTTAGTTAATTCATCTCCAGCTTTCTGTTTAATTGAAAGAGTAACAATGTTATGCCTTTATTGCATAAACACCACATGGAAAGAGCTATATCCGGACAAACAGAGTGCTTGGAAAGGTAGAACGCAAAAGTAAATTTTGTGACAACCAGATACCTTATCCATGTGGATGTACAGTATACAGGAATCAGTGACAGTTTCTATGAATTCTCACAACTAGCAGGGAGGAATGATGTTTGTGAGGTGTAAAGTGATTTAACTTTGCGATGGCTGCACAAGATAAAGCATACACAGACCACAACAGCGGCGCAGGCCTGAAGGTTTCCTTCCATTTTCCCTATCTTGTCAGGTTAAAAAGTCTGCAGGAATGCTTTTTCTCTTCCACGCAAAACAAGGGAGAACAGAAAAAGGATTTTAAAAAAAAACTTGTATACTCTACAAGTCTTAATTTTATGGGTTATTTCAACTGTGAAAAGGCTTTACAAACATTTATATCGATCTTTCACACAAGTGCCAATAGCTTCTGGAAAAACTGGGATGAATTCTTCAACTCCACGCAACACTAAATACTGTAAAAGTCTGACCGGCAGAGTAACGGATGCTGATATTGAACACTACCTCTCACTTTAGAAATTATACAATTAAACTTAAAAAAATCCTAATGGTTCTCTGATGAAAATTCCTAGTTCTATTGCAATCTGCCCCAACTATGGTAAAATTTCTTATCCCGAACAAAGTCAAAGCTGTTTTATATGTAACGCCCATGACCACCAAGCTAAAGACTGCAGAAAGACACGGTGCTGGGAATGTGGCAACTTCGGGCACAAGGGCCAGGAATGTACCAAATGTATTGAGCTAAAAACAAAAGTCTACTGAAATTAAACTACATTACATTGAAATGAATACTATTAGATAACATTAAAAAGACTTTTAAATTCAAACAAAAGTATATCACTATGTAATAAAAAATTGGTATTTTAAGACAGAGGACAGAACAGTGGTAAATCCACCTGAAGAAATTAGAAAACAATCCACAAATCTGTGTTTTAATATGTACAAGGAAATCCAACTTGACAATCTTTTAAAAAACCTTTTTAAATGATTGATGGCAAATAATCAAGTTCAAAGAGAACAAAGTCATTTCAGCAATTCAGCAGTTTTAAATGAGTTTACCTTTAAAACTCCATTTTCAAATAAATAAGCAATTGGGTGCTTCTCCAGCTCCCCTTTCTCCACTGCAGTCTCAAAACAATGAGTTAGCGAAGGGTCGGCCTTCTGAGCCACTGCCAGCTTCACACGAGTTATGCGGAGTTCATCATCTGGTTTTGAAGTAGCCTTGGGAAAATCAGCAACATGTAAATCATGTTAAGACATAAAGCTCGTGTTAGTAGTGTTAATACGGTCATGTGTTGCTTCCATGAGTGTCTGGTTCACTGAACTCGCAATAGATTGAGCCCATGTCCACTCATAAACATACATCAATGGCCTGGTGTCATATTTCACCCCCTGAATTTCTACTTCATCTTGCTCCACTACTTTTAGCCCTCCTGAGGTGCTAATCAAACTCTATCCCAATTGTTTATTAAATCACGCCCTAGGAGATTAATAGGACAACAATTAGAAAGCAAAAATGCAAATTTGAATTTTTCTCCTTGATTAGTTTCACACTTGAGGGGTGTAGAAAATGTTTCCTTTATCATGACACCAGATGCCCCTACTGAGTTCAGGTACCGTCCACTCATTTTTACTGGCACATTTAGCTGACCGGTTCTTATCACAGAGTTTCCTGCTCCAGAATCGACCAGAAACATAAGCTCCTCTCCTTCAACATTAAACATATACACAGGCTTATATGACTCTTCACCGTACTTTGCATAAGTGCCAAGAGGTTCTTGCACATTTTCTGAGCTTAATATAGTTTGTGAAATAAGTTCAGGAAGGTTAGTAGAAGAGGTTAGCTCTAGCGAATCTTCATTGCAAAGCATTAAAGGTTTTGACTCACCCTCTCCTTTGGGTCTGCTCCCCACGTCCCCAGTCTTTTTCTGACAATTTCCATTCTGTGAATGGAAAATAACAAATAAAAACAAAATAACAAATTCTAAGTAAAAATAAGAAAACCCGAAAACAAATTAACAAATCGCAAAACAAAATAACAAATTAGTTATTATATAAACTGATTACCTCAAATTTTTTGAGTTTTGCCAACTTAATCGGGTTTACGGTGTGTGTAAAAAGTGCAACCATACTGTGTGAACGGCTCTACACACAGTTGCCTTTCCCACATGCTCTACATCACCCGTATTGTACAAAAAATGCCATGATCCAAAAAAAATAAATACTAAGTGCTATGTACACTGTAATAAGTTACATCAATTTTTTAAGTGATGATGTTTCCAATTTTAAGTAAACAGAACTATACATTTTGGGGTTGGTTGAACTTGTTGCAAATCAAATAAATAGTTGCTGCTGTCACCACATCAGACAAGCCGGCCTGGGGATCGAACCCGGCCGTTCACATGGCAGGCGAAACACTTACCACCGAGCCACCAGAGCTTTATAGAGTTTTAGTTGGTGAAATTTTAAGGTGACGGTTACTGTTACTTACATACTCACGATTACTTAAAATATCAAAAAGTTCTGAATACTCAAAAAGGTCTATTAATTTGACCTAATTGCAATTATTTAAGTTAACAGTACTCAATGTGTTTAATAAATTTGAGCATTAGCAATATGCGGTTTCAAGAGATGCGTTAAGTAAATTAACGATTTCCTTGAAAAACAATAACACTTTTTCAAACAATCATTAGGAAATTAAAAGACATCAATACGCGGTCTAATAACTCTCTTCCGGTGAAAAAAAAAAACCTCGTATAATTTGTGCCTCCACGTCCACATGATATTCATCAAAAGCACACGTCATGCTCAATAAACCTCTGAAACAAACTTACCCTGGAACATAAGCTGCTACCGAGCAGGTTATCTTCAGAGAGCAAGTTGCTATGGTTACATACATACCCAGAAAGCTACCTCCGTTTTTGGAACCGAAACTTGAGGTTATTCACTAACTTACTCTTAAACTTACCCGGGTATGTCACATAACCTGCTTTCTGGAAAAGTCCCCAGGGCTGGTTACTAGCTAACCGCTCTGTTTAAAAATCGTCACATGGTAAAGAGTTAACAAAAAAATGTGTTTTAAAATGTGTAATATTTAAGAGGTAACATTTAATAACAATAGATATTTAGCAAGGTGGCTAAACTAATATGCTAATTAATCTCCAAGATGACAGATTTATGTATATATATATATATGTATGTGTGTATATAGATTTGTTTATGACTAATAAATGCAGTTTTGTACTTAGCTTTCTTCTAACTCTAATAATTTCCACAAATAATATATATGTAACGTTTTGGTTCATTTTATTTGCTGTTAATTTATTTTAACAGCACTCTGTATCATAACTCGACTAAAATCTGATTTCTGAATTTTTCTCCTCAGCAAAACCGCTGATGTGGAGCAGTTAATGACGTGGGTGCGTTAGGCGCGCGCTAGGGCACTCAATAGTGCTTCCAAACAACACATGACCGTTACATTTAGACATTCTAGCAGATGCGCGAGTGTGCGATTTGGGACACAGCCCGTCGATAGTGGAGAAGATGGAGGATAAACTTCACACTAATGCTGAAAAGTGAATTACTGCTGAAATAAGTTTGTGTAAAAAGTATGAAATAAAGTGTGTGTGTGTGTGTGTGTGTGTGTGTGTGTGTGTGTGTGTGTGTGTGTGTGTGAATATATAATGTACTTACAAGGTGTGAAGCGGAGTTCTGTCATTCACAGTGAGAGGAAACAGAGTGTGTGTGTGTGTGTGTGTGTGTGTGTGAGCGAGAGAGAGAGAGAGAGCAGGAAATGGGGAATGATGGACCTCTGGGGTGTTTAGACTTCTGTAAGTATGACAGGTCGTGTAGGACAAAATTATTTAAGGGTGTCACAGTGATGTAATGGTTCGCACTGTGGCCTCGCACCGCCAGGGTCCGGGTTCGATTCCTGCTTCGGGTCTCTGTGTGTGTGTCCGTGTGTGCGTGTGTGTGTGTGTGGAGTCAAGCCCAAAGACATGCAGACTAGGTTAAGTGATGTTCCCAAATTGTCCGTAGGGAGTGAATGAGCGTGTGACTTTGTACCCTTGTCCAGGGTGTACCCCGCCTCGTGCCCCAAGTCTCCTGGGAATCCCCCGTGATCCTGTATATACAGTATAAAGCGGCAGAGACGATGAGACAGTGGCTGCGTTCCATTCCGAAGTGCACTTCACAGGGTGCTCCCTACTCCCTACTTCCTGCTCCGTTTGCAGGGAATGACTGTGAAGGGAAGTTCCCTCGACAAAACTCCAGCATTTGGAACACCCTGCGAAGTCACCAGCACTGACGTCCCTGTGTTACCATGGTAACATAAACCCCTCGGATACCTGTCGCATGCTGAACATGGCTGAACACCCTGTAAAGTATACTTCATAGGGTACTTCAGGTCGATTGGAGCGCACCCAGTGCTTCTCAAAGGTCTCTCTCTCTCACACACACACACACACTTTAAAATCACAATCAGGTATTGGTCTGGTGTTGATTAATTATCTAAGGCAGCAGCTCTAAGTGTAAGTTTGTATCATTTCCATGGTAACAGCAGTTTTTTTTATTATTATTTATTTTTTAAAGGAAGGAGTCTTCAGTGTCAGAGCTTTGTGAGTTTTGTAATCCATTTCAGGGGGTCTGGAGTCTATCCCAGGAGACCTAGAATTTTATTTTATTTTAATTTTAGAAATTAATAAATTTAATGCATTTGGTGCAGTGAGGTGTACATTCTGACGTTCTGATAAAAATTTTTTATTCATATATATAAATTAATTCATATATATACATAATATAGAATCATATATACAAATCACACATTTCTATTATTTTGACATATATATTGCAATTGCAATTAAAACTGTCATACTGTATGTAGCTATTAAATGTTTTATTTTGTACTCAAATGTTTGTATAAAAGATAACAACAAATAATGGTAAAAATGATGCGTCTGCGATTAAATAACTGCTCAGATCCATATTGATTTTTATAACTTAATTAGCACTAATGGGAAACCCTAAATTTTACACCACGCGCTCTAAAAAAAGTCAAGCAGCCCTATAAGCAAAAGGTGGCGCCGTTCTAAAACTGGTCTTAATGTTTGAGGAAATGTTGTCATGATGCATTTTATTTATGTGGTTTAAATTTCAGGGCAACTGGCGTTAAATCTACATGGTTAAAATCACCAGCTATGACATGGGCTGCTATGGGATGGTTTACATTTATACATTTATAGCACCGAGCAGGCAGCCAAACACTATCTTAGCTTTAGCATCTGGTGGGCTGTAAACAGCTGTGATTATAACAATGTTAAACACGTGTTGAAGGTAAAAGGACCTGCATTTTTTAAAATATAAAATATAAATGAAAAGTAAATAAATTAATGAATGAATAAATAAATAAATAATTTCTTGTGTTCGTATACTTTACAAGTTCAGGAAACCTTGTAGGCATGACAAGAGATACATTATATAGTACATAGATAGTACATTATATTAATCATTTTGTCTGGTTGCTTTAGACATGGCCTGACAGAGAGGACAAACACTGCAAACATTTTTACACAAAAGGACATTGACACTAGGCTGTTGAATAACTTTCAGCATTGGTGAGGTTTATGGATAAAGAAGAGATCGTCTTACAGGATCTGTTGGCCAGGTAACCATCATTCACTTTGTTAACCAATCAGCACTCTCATAATGACCTGCCAGTTGTTTCTGGTAACTAGGATCAGTGGAATAGTTTTGTTCGTGTCCTTCTCACGTGGGGTGGAGTCAGGTCACGGTATGGTTTGAGTGACAGGCCTGTGGCTTGGAGGTTCCTGGGTTGATGCTCATCATTCATACGACAGAACTTTATTGTATATTAGTTGTTGTAGATTTCCGGTCATAATGTGGGAACATATTTAATGTGTCACATACTAGACTTTGCACAGACATACCAAAAAGTGGTGATGAGTTTATCAAAAAAAAAAAAAAAAAAAGACTGGAATCAGGTGAAGAACTGTATAGTGCTGAACCCTCAGTGTGGTTGAAGTAAAGTAATGACTGACTGAACAGAGATCACTTAAACACTTGGTAAAGATGCAGGGATGAAAACTGACAGTAGAAATCACAGCTGTGTTTAATATTAAAGGTAAGAGCTTTTCCACACAATGTGATGAGAACCTACAGGATTGGGACTGAACAGACATTCACTTGTTAGAAAACAAGGCTCTGATTCCCCGTGAGCATAAAGAATGGACTTTACAAATGACATCTAATTTATAAATTACATCTCAGAGTATACTATTGTTTTATTGGCCTGGCTGTGTGTGTGTGTGTGTGTGTGTGTGTGTGTGTGTGTGTGTGTGTGTGTGTGTGTGTGTGTGTGTGTGTGTGTGTGTGTGTGTGGACTATAAGTGCTGGCTGGCCCCTGTGAAGAAGTTCAACACAGGTTCAACAACCTGCTAAATAAACACTGGGAGTGGAAGAAAAGTTTTTCCTCTGTTCTCTTTGTCATGGATTTGGTTATAAATTCCTTTATTTGATATATTTACCTTATTGATCTATAAATGTTCATATTTAAATGTGAAATTCCCAAATATACATTCATAAAATGTGATTGTATATCCTGCACTGTCTCTTTTTTATTGCGTGTATTCATGTCTCCTATCCAGTTTACTTGTCTGTTTATTGCTTGTGAGATCTTTTTCAGATGGAAACTTTTAGTTTGTTGCTGCTGATTGCATTTAAACCGATTTTGTACAAGAGTTCTCTTTAGGCATCCTCCCCATTATTTTCCCTTAAAACTCACATATCTTGTTTAAACGACATTTCCATTTATCATCCAGGGGAAAGATGCAGGATAGAAATAGGAAAAGTTGGGAAATAGTTATATACAATAATTTAGAATAATAATTTCATTAAGAAAAGGTAAAGAAATGTGTGTGCAAATTTTTTAGAGAATGTCATGTGAAGTTGTAAATAAACATTCACATTGGTTAACTTTTACAGAGTCCACATCTATAAGGAAAGTGTGTCCCACAACTGTCTTTTAATGGTTTGTTCATTGTCTTTTTGATTTAACTAACTAATTAATTAATTAATTAATTTGTTTATGCCATGCGGATTGGCACCCTGTCCAGCGTGTACCCCACTTTGTGCACTAAGGCTCCTGGGATAGGCTCCAGGCTCCCCGTGACCCTGAATACAGGATTAAGCCGTATACAGTAGATGATGATCGAGTGAGTGAGTGAGTGAGTGAGTGAGTGAGTGAGTGAGTGTTTACGCCATGATTCTAAAAATAGTTTTGGTATAAATTTTCCAAAGTTGGGATTTATTTACTCTTATAATGTACCAGATAAGATCATGTTCATTTTGATTAAATTTTCCATTAAATATGCCATAAAACACTGATTTCATATTAATATTGATTTTAACACCTACTTCCTTTATTTTTTTCCCACCACTACTTTAGATTGATAACATTTGAGAAGAAAATGTTTGAGCGTTTCGTCCTATTCACATCCTGGCATGTGGCACTTGGTGGTCTTAACAAAGCAGCTCCATTTGACTACTGGTCTTACTGGGAGTCTTCTTACAGCCACCAGCCAGGATGTGTCTCGAATCTTCTCTGAGAGGGTTTTTTTTTATGTAGGTTTTTATTTATTTATTTATTTATTTATTTTTCATTCCCTACAATTTCATAAATTTCAAAGTTTTTGTTTGTCTGTGGACTTCGTCGATGTTTAAGTCTGTGTATTTATAAGTAAAACCTGAAAATAAAAATTATACATTACATCATAATAATAAAATAAATATTTTAAAAATAATTGTTTTTAAAAAAACCTGCCCTACGTTTACAAGCTCTCTGTAACCCTACTGTATTTGAGCACTTGGGGATGAAGGACCTTGTTCAAGGGTTCAACAGTGGCAACCCGGCGGCAACAGGGCTTGACCCAAGAACCTCCTGGTCAGCAGTCCAACATTTTAGTGCTCAGAATCAATTTGGCGTCGAGTTGGCCATCCGACCCTGTAAATCACTGGCACAGAAAAGTAGATTTATTATCCGTCTCCCAATAGACGGAGGTGAAACTAGCCATCCATTAACCCTATTACAATGAATGAAATGATCTCAGCTGTCTTATGGTTTAGAAATGTGAAAGGCCCTTGACCCAATGCGTTACAGTAGCTTGTCTAAGGAAGGAATAATGAGTTTTAGTCAACACTTCATGTTTTGGATGGATTTTGCTTGCCATCTTGTGGCCGAGTTTAGTAAATGACAGTTTCCTTAACTCTCTCCTCTCCTTAATTGTATAAAGCTCTAATATTCACGTTAGTGACAGCAGGAATAAAATATAATTTAAGTCAATTCTACTACTACTACTAATAATAATAATCATAATAAAATTACAATTTCCCATGCAGCATGGTGTGGTAATGGTTAGCACTGTGGCCTTGTACCTCCTGGGTTGAGGGATTGAATCCTGATACTGGTCTGTGTTTAGTGAGTTTGCATGTTCCCGCTGTGTGTGGGTTTTCATCTAGTACTCCGGTTTCCTCACACAGGTGTTCCCAAATTGCTGGTATTGTGTGTGTGGGTTGAAAGTGTACACAGATGTTTATGGTGATCAACTGAACAGGAGCCCTAAGACAGAGCTGTGGTGCTTCTTTAAGTGCCCTGTAGTTATAGTGGACTTAGGTTAGAAAAGGGCCTCAGTAATGTTCTAAATGCCTGTTTTGTTTCTGTGTTTAGTGTTTATCCTTACACTAATTATGCATATGAAATATAATCACGTATTTAATATTTTTATTGGGAAAAATTACTTCTCCTTGTACTATTATTACAGGAAAAAAAACTTTTAAAACGTTATATTATTTGACCGTTGTTATTTGTCCCGCCCCCTCTCCTGGTCTCAAGTAGGTCCTCTAGAGGAGAATAAATACGTGATTGCTACGGCCTGAGTTTCATCCGGCGGTTTAAGTTCCAAGAGTACCACGATGTCAGGAAGAGGCAAAGGTGGGAAAGGACTGGGTAAAGGAGGCGCTAAGCGTCACCGTAAGGTTCTTCGCGATAACATCCAGGGAATCACCAAGCCCGCTATTCGCCGTCTGGCGCGCCGTGGCGGGGTGAAGCGTATTTCCGGTCTGATCTACGAGGAGACTCGCGGTGTGCTCAAGGTGTTTCTGGAGAATGTCATCCGCGACGCCGTCACCTACACCGAGCATGCTAAGAGAAAGACCGTCACCGCCATGGATGTGGTGTACGCCCTGAAACGCCAGGGACGCACTCTGTACGGCTTCGGCGGTTAAACACTCCAACGGCTAACGGCACGAACACAACGGCTCTTTTAAGAGCCACCCACATCTCCAGAATAAAAGAGCTTTTACCCTTGTATGTCTGCAAAAGTTAAAAAACCATTTACAGTTTATTAAACACCGTTTAAAAGCTGCGTAATAATATTTAAAGGAATACGTGTGCGTAGTGAAGGATAGAGTTAAATGTTTCTCATTTAAACGTAAATTAAAAAAAAAAAAAACATCTACCGGAAGACGATGTATTGATGTGTTCTGCTTGTAGAAATAATTAGAGTCGTTTTTATTAATGCTTATATCACATCAAAGGACATGAACAAAGCGTTTAACGTTTCTAATATATGTTACACACGCTACTTATTCAAGATTTCAAACAAATTTAACCCCAGATGGAAATTGCTAGTTCTTGGTTATAGCTATCGAGTAGAAAGGAAAAGTAATAAATGACTTAATTTTTTTTTTTAATAAAATAAGTCCTAAAACAGAAAGTACCATATTATTACATTAACCGTTATAATACTTTAAATAAGTAAAGTAAGTACCGTATTGCATATTCCACACTACAAATGTGGCCTCTTTAAAAGATAACGTTTATTTACAAATTATATTTAAATTATGTTTTCAGATGGTTGATGCTAGTCGTTTTCTGGAATAAGTAAAAATAAGTTAACCCGCGACTTATCCGAGGGCGGAGCGTTGGCAGGAAAAAAAAGTCTAGTTGTAGGAGGTCCCTCAAAAGAGGAGATTGCAATGTCGTCCAATCAAAATCCGGTCTTGTCTTGCGCTTAATTACAATGTAGCCTGTACATAGTGGGCCAGCGAGGAGGGCGTATTTATTCTTCTCTCAGTAGCGTCGAGAAACAGCAGCACCATGCCTGAACCAGCCAAGACCGCCCCTAAGAAGGGCTCGAAGAAAGCCGTGACCAAGACGGCCGGCAAAGGAGGCAAGAAGCGCAGAAAGACCAGGAAGGAGAGCTACGCCATCTACGTGTACAAAGTCCTGAAGCAGGTTCACCCCGACACCGGCATTTCGTCCAAGGCGATGGGGATCATGAATTCGTTCGTCAACGACATTTTCGAGCGCATTGCCGGTGAGTCCTCGCGTCTGGCTCACTACAACAAACGCTCCACCATCACTTCTAGGGAGATCCAGACCGCCGTGCGCCTGTTGCTGCCCGGTGAGCTGGCCAAGCACGCGGTGTCCGAGGGCACCAAGGCCGTGACCAAGTACACCAGCTCCAAGTAAAGCGCGTCGCCGCCGCCTTCATCAACCCAACGGCTCTTTTAAGAGCCACCCATGTTCTCTATAGAAGAGTGATTTCCTGTCGTGTACGCGTGTGAGAGAGACCTCGTGGTGGGAAAGTTCTCTTATGATCGCGCATTCAGAATAGTTTTCTAGCAGCTCCTAGTAAATAAAATGTCATTTGTAGCTTCCCTGATAAATTCAAAATTGGTTCCTAACAGCGGTCATTTAAGTCCAAGTTCCTGTAGAAAAGTTAACAATTATTTTTTTATATATATAAAATGTAGAGAGAGACATTACTTTTTATTCAATTGTGTGCACGTAAAAAAAAAAAAAAAAAAGATAATGACCCCTAACATTGTATTTTTCTTTTGCTTATGAAGGTAGGTTTGCTTGTCAAATTTGTCAGCTGTTTGGTATGGATAACTATTCTGTTTGACGGAAAAAGAGGTTTTCCTTCAAACGGGAAGACCCGATTGCTGATGTCATTTTATGTATAGTAGTAGTGTGTGTAGTAGTGATGGTGAGATGATGCCGCATTTAGGTGTCCAGGCTTTCCAGCCGAAAGTTTCACCAGAAGGTTCATACAAGAGCTCATTGTACTGCCATCTAGTGGGCAAATGTTGTGTAACAGACGCTCACGTTGCAAAGCAGCACAAGTACAGATTTTATTTTTCATTATTAAATCACAAAAAAAATATGTACAATATGAAAGATAAAAGTACAAGAATCGGGTATTAAAAGTTGAATTACACATAATTATACACAGTTAAATAGAAGTAGCAGCACAACTATAGAGTAATGGACATGTAGCTGCAAGTGACGCCTGTAATACATGAGTTTAGGCCGTTTCTCCTTAAAAAAAAAGATTTTCCTAATAACTATACAGTTACATTTATTTTAAATTCTGCTGTACTGCAATTGCAATCATTTTAGTTTATCATTTTATCAGTTTAGTCATCATACACACACACACACCGTCTAAAGTTGGAGAAAAACGACTCTTACTAAATTTATTAAAGTAACTACCCTATTTAGAGAAATTAATAAGAAAATGCTCCCTAAATAGGGTAAGTCTTTCTCGGAGTACAAGTGTCCCGCTTACGCGAGGTGCACAGTGTGCTGATGTTAGTAGTGAGACTCCATGTGAAGCGCCAAATGAATCAGTCATTCAGGGACATTCAGGGAACCTATCTTTTGCTCGACACAAGCTACGGAGCTCCAGTGTCATACGTAACATCACTACTGTGTAGGGTATGTGAGAGACCATGTTCATGTCCTACAGATGTTATTCCTCCTTGATTTTTTTAAAAGTGATCGTTCATACCATTGGATGTGGACCACTGGGGCAACCACACAGCAAATTCACTGGAGTCAAAATTCTTATTTTAGAGTGAAGTGTTGAGGTTCAAGTGTTGTTTTTGCTAGAGTGAACTCTGTGCTAATGAGAAAACATAACGTTGGTGGTGTAACGTTACAGTGTTAATGGTGTTCAACACCAAAGAGTGTTACTTTAAACATCCGGGCATTTGGGCAGGTACGTTTGTGGAGATTTGTGGCAGACGCCATTTTCTTGGTCTCGCTTCGAGCATGAAAAGGTTAGTTTGGTGAGTTTAATATAAATAATTATTTAATATAAATAATTCTCATTGTATTCTACTTTCTCATTGTATTGTATTTTCTCAATGTACGTATGCTAGCTTGTTTCACATATTAGCGTTTATAATGAAAACCTGTAGCATTACCACCGTCGTTTGCTTACTGGTAAGTGACAACGTTAGCTAACCTCAATGTTACTTTAGTTAAGTTGAATTTTAGTACACGTCTGGGCTAATATGTAAGTGAACTTCTTTCTAGATAATAATTTTAAGCTCTTTTAGTCGAGGAGAACTTCATATTAACTTTTTCATAGAAACTAACTATGCTAACATAACGGTTGCTAACGTTTGCTAACATAACGTTAGTTAGCAAAAGTCTTAATTGATGTAACGTTAATTCACGCGTATTGACGTTTAATATATGTTGTTTGATTGTGGTTGTTGACCTTTGGTTGCAATCTTGATAATGCTTTTCATTTTTGAAAACTCTTGATTCATAGCAGTCAGCAAGGTCAGGAAGATTTCCATTCAAAAGGTCATCCCTCAGGTGAGTAATGTTAGTTTGGCTAAGTGTCAAAGTCCCTCGAGTTTTGAGTATTTCTGCAGGAACTTTATATATATAAAAGCATTGTGAATTGTCTGGAATTATAACTGAATAGGGATTAATCTGCAGACATGCAATATAAAATATATTCAGTAAAGCCATAAAAAATTATGCAATATCAGGGTATATAAAGGGAGTATTCTGTGTGTTAGTGTGTTTTTTTGACAGGATACAGAAGTACAGCAATCATTATAAGAAGTGTGAAGAACGGTATATAAGGTTCCCGACCTGTTAGGCAGAAAGACAACAACTTATTTCCCGCCATCTTCAATCCCAAAAAGTATTTTTGGTTAACCAGGGAGCATTTGAGTGTAGTTAAAGTATTTTAAATTACTTAGGAAACTGAAAGACAACAATTACTTATCATTTCAATTCTATTTACGTTCATCTAACCAATGGCAATTTGTTCTGTCTTACACTACAGACACATGTTACAGATGGCAAAATGATCATTAAAGTGCAGTATCAAAAACGCAAGAAATACATGAAATTCCAGACTGCTGATTTTGAAGAATTCATTTCTGAAGGCAAGTTTCAAATTGCTAAATGACTGTATGACTATAAAGGATAAAACTTGATGGTCATATTATTAAACATTATGCTGCCTTTGTGCACTCTAGTGAGAGAAAAGTTCTCTATCCCTGTGAGCAAGATTACTGTTGAAGATGATTCTGGCACTGAGGTGGATAACGAGGTGTTTGCAGATTTATCTACCATGGAGGGGATCTGCTTTGTTATCGATGACAGTCATGATGACAAAGGTAAACAAAAAGTTGTTTTACATTGCATTAACAGCAACAGTTCTTATTTCAGACGCATTGTTTTGATTTGATTATCTTGCATGCAGTTTTAACTTTAGTATGTAAAATATTAATAAATCTGTTAGAATAGGATTAACTAGTGAGAATTGATTGATTTCTTTAAAACAACCAATGTCTTTGTTGCCCAAAATAGGACAAAATTGGGAGGTTTTTTTTTATGTTTGTGGCAGTTCATATATGACCAAAGCAGATGCTTCTCTTTGTTTATATATCTTTCTTTTCTTAAGACTTAGAATCCAAAGTTTAATGCATGACACAGTTCTGATACATAACAATGCTGCAAATAGGGTAAATTTTTAATTGTTTGTTGGTCTTAGGTTTAGGCCCATCTCAATCATCTCCGTCCACACCACAATCCTCATCTACCCCATCTGGGAGTTTCCTTTCTGTCTCTTTGAGTAGCAGTGACAGTGATACATCAAGGCAGCCCAAGAGAATTAGATGTGATGAGGTTTTGAGTTCATCAGCCGGAGATGTAAGTTTGTAATCAGATGTTTTACTGTAGATTGGATTGTTCATATGAAAATGATCATTGTCAACTTATCATTATTCAATTAGTTTCTTTCTGTTGAGTGCTATATTGCCATTTACAGTAAGATTAAAACAAACCCATGTTGAAAGCTTTACGATCCCCATCAGTCATTAGTAAGGATAAATTTGTCCTTTCATATTGTGAAAAATATTGTAATGCTGCTATTTTTATGATGACTCAAATTAAGCCCTTATCACATATGCACTCCTGACAATCTCTGGAGAGACCTTGTGCGGAGTTGTGCCCTCACACATGCAGCAGACAGCCTGGCTGAGAGCTGGGTGGGGGGGATAGTCCGTGTTGATTTCAGTAAGGGGTAAAGAGTGCAGGAGACACCATTTATACATGACAAAAATACCGCAGAGAAAAACTGTATCACCCTGGGTTCCCAAAGGAGAGAAGTACAACACTAGGAAACCTGGTATAAATTTCCTATATTTGGTGTTGTGCTGAGAGGATCGGCTGAAAGGAAATGTCCTCTTGCTCACTGTGAATACTCCAGACAATTACTTGCTGTATTCACATGTGGCCTTCCAAGGACATCACACTGGCTTTGTACTAGGTTGCTTGCAGGATGTTTAATGTCCAGGCCGACGGATGCCGACATTTGTGTCATCGCATGCAGCTCAGCCGGGTAAAGGATATGGGATTCCATTGCATGTGTGAAAGTTTGCTGTTTTAGGTCTAAATTAAAACTCTATTTACCTATCGGAAGATGTGCAGTAGCAAAAGTACTTTGTGTTTGCATAATTGTGTCTTGTACTGATGATCATGTAACTCTGGGGAGGTTCCATATGGATCTAAGAAAACCTTATTAAATCAATAAAATTAAAATCAATTAAACTGTCCCTTTAAGAAATGAGATAAAAAATCTGTGTGATCTTTTCTTAGCTGATAAAACAGATTCTGCAGACAAAACCAGGAGGGACATCAATTCTTGAAGAATATGAAGTAACTGGCACACTGTCTGATGGTAGATGGCGGCAGATGGTTAACATTCTTGCAGCACACATGGTTGAGACTGAGGAGTGAGTTCATAATAGAGGTTATTATAAGGATGTCCAAAACTCTAGGAAATGCTATGGAATACCCTGGCAGTTAAGCCATTAACAGCTATTTAACATATATATATTTTATAAATTCACATATTGCATGAGTACTATAGTATAGATAAATGTTTTTAGTCTGAATGGTATCTAATAACTAATAAGTTTGACAGAAGTGGTTGTTTTACTTAGTTTGCAGAAAAAGCAGAAATGACAGTCCTGAGCTCATTCCTACGGGCTCATTACTAAAGTAATGTAATAATATCCTCATAGCTACAGGTGCTTGTGTATGTTTTTCAGGAGAATCCCTCAGCGGGCTACGAAAGAGAAGTATGCACTGGGAATTGTCACATTGTTTCCTGCATTAAAAGATCCCCTATCCACAAAGGGATATGTAAGCCATTTATTTAAATTAATTAAATAATTCAATTGATCATTAACATTATTTTAATAACCTAATAAATATTGGCAATATGAAATTATGGTCGATATTATTGAAAATATTTTAGAGTTATTCAACTTTGCAACTTTGAATGCTGTAGTTTGAGCTCTTAAACTAAATTGTTATACTGGGAGTTTTTTCCTGTATGTAGTCTACCTTCACTGAGAAATTGAATAGACCAAGCTGTATAAAATAAGACACTTCAACATCATCACACATGTTGTATGACTTTTTTTTTTTTTTTTTTACAAAATTGTACAAAATTGCACAGTTGAATCAATAACTCCTTAAATAGTTAAATGATCTGAGGCCTTAAAGTGAGCAGACATGAGGAACATTCCAAGTGAACTTTACTGTGCGCCAATGTGAAAGGATCATCCTGTAGATCTTATTATATGCATTTAAATGTCACCACGAGATCCACAGACAGTCACCTGGAGATGTGGTGATAATATGAGACTCTCTGTAACAGTGTTAATAACAGGAGTTAATAGTATTTAATATGAACTCACCGCTCACGCGCAGGCTCTATGCTGGACCAGGCTCCACGCGGTCCGGTTCCGATGATGAAGGTAGATGTTGTTGTGGGTCAGAGGGGTTCCGATTCGATCACACTGGATGGTTTTTATCCTATTGTTCATCTTTTCCTCACTTCAGTATCGTAGCGCGCGCTGTGTGCTGCACGAGCCGCAGTGTGTTTAACTCTGCACGTCATTGCTGTACGCGCGCGTCTAAATATGGATACTTTCGTAAATATCGGAGTTTTCATGTGTAGTGTCCGATTATCTCCGGATATTTTCGTCTGTCTAAATTTCTAGCAAATGCTATACTTCGGCATTACTTCACAGAGATTCTTCAGTAGCCACGTTTGTTTGTGTACGGAGTCGAACTGGAATTACGTCACTTCCTCTTTTGAGCATGAGCGTGTACTTATGTCCCGCCTTCCGTTCTCGGGAAGGTGTGAATCGTTCCCGAAACCACCTCTGCAATCGGTCCAGGGATTCGTTCCCGAGCGCGGAACGATTCGGAACGATTACATTCTCACAGACAAAAATCAACTGGTCCCTGGGCCAAGTGTACTCGGAAACGGATCCGGGACCGCAGTGTGAAAACGCCCTAAGTGACCAATCACACTTTGATTTTCAAACACAAGAAAGACAACAGCTTTATTATGCAAAGGTGTTCCTTCAGTTAAAAACAACTATTTGAGATTTATATCTGCTCATCTGGAATGCCTCATCAACTTTTTTTAACTTTGACTGTTTTGGAAGAATAAAAGTTTTAACTTTGCTTAGCCAACTTGTTTTAATAGAAAAACAATCACTTTAACAACTTATATCAATGGGAGACTTACCTTTTCAGTCGATGAAAAGTTGTCAACCCTATAGAAATATAATTCATTGAGTTACATTTACTTGAGTAACTTTGTGACAAAAACATACTTCTATGAATAATTTTACTGCATCAGACTTTTTACTTTAACTTGAGTAGATTTGTGAAGAAGAAACGCTACTCTTACTCCGCGACATTCGGCCACACTCGACTCGTTACTTTTCTAACCACTTATTCTACACATGCAGCTGGTAGATCTACCGAATGAGTGTTTTACCAATCAGATGCAGAAACAATAACCACAACCACATGTAGTCAGACGGCATCCCTTGCATCATATACAGTACAAAGCATGTTTCGCTTGCAAAAGAATAGCCTCATACTGCAGTGTCTTCTCTATCTGACAAAACAGACACAAACTTCAGCATATAAATACACGACTTCTACTGGAAGAAACATTCTGTGTTAAATTTAGCTGTTTCATTGAATGTTACGATATTGGCACATATAATTACTATACTTTCTAAAAAAATATCAAAATATCTGACATTGTGATGAAACAGTTACTCAGTACTTGAGTAGTCTTTTCACTGAAGACTGTTTCTCTCTCAATTGTGTAATATTTTGGATAACTACTTTTTACTTCTACTTGAGTAATGTTATTTTGAAGTACAGCTACTCTTACATAAGTAATTTTTTTGGCTACTCTCCAGCAAATTTCTCTAAAAGTTGAGTAAACTTAAAATAGCTATGCAAATTGTTACTAAACCTTTAACGATGTAGTGGAGCCTGTGTTGACCCTTTCCCCAAAGACGAATTTCCTTAAATTTTACGTAAAAACCATCTGCTGGAAACCTGTTTTTTTTTTTTTTTTACTCTGTGTCAAAGGTAACTTTTTCAGCTTAGGCTCTTGTCCAAGGCCAACCGGTTTTATAACAAAGTAAGATCTTGAAAAGTTTATACACACTTCCATATTTTAGACAATTAGGGTGGACTTTTTATAGTTTTATATTGACAAAGTGTCAAATTATTGGGCTGCATTAAGCAAAGAAAACAACTAAAAAAAATTTTAATTCCTGGACCTGGGATAAGAACCCTTCAACGCTATTAAAACCCGGAAGAGCAGTGGTAAACCTTAAAATACAACAAAAGCATTTACAATTTCCATCCACCATCTTCCCTGATGGTATGGCCATATTCCAAAACTCTGAGTATGGAAATCGTGGGTCTGGGAGTATGAGGAATCATTTTCATAAATGAACTGTGTGTGTGTGTGTGAGAGAGAGAGAGAGGCCCACATACACAACTACCATGTTATGCACAGTGTGAAGGTGGACAAATGGAGCCATTCTGCTGAAATAGCCTTAACATTGAAATGCATATACCAGCACGGAGTGTCTTGATACTAACATATAACAGCACTGAATGCCACAAACTGTATTATTAATAATGATTTAATTGAAGTAAGGTCATTCTGTTTGGTGATGCAAAAAAGTCTCATTGTATATGATAACTATTTTAATAGCAATATTGTAGCATGTATAGAGAAGCATAACTATCATGCAGGTTTTCGAAGAACAAGAGCTTTGAATATTCTCAATTACTTTAGCATACTTCATTATTATTAGATTTTAAAAATAAAATCTCATGCCTTTCATATTAAGTCTTAATATGAAACACATGTTTGATTTTCACACTGATATACGTTAAGACAGACTATGTTTAAATTGTGTAATATCAGACCATCAAATTAACCTATACACAAGCTTTAAGTGACTATATAATAGGTTATTATAAACATATCTTCTGTAACTTTTTTTCTTTCTTTTTTGTGACATTTTCAGATTATGTTAGTGTAAGAGTAATGCATCTCATTTTATAGTCACATTTAATGCTTTAAACATGCAGGTTTATAATTTGTATACATTCAAGAGCTATAACATAACATGCATAAATGTTTCTACAGTAAATGTATTGTCAAACATTAAATAGAAAAAATGCCGAGTTGTGTGAAACAATGAAGTGGCTCTTAGAAGAGCCTTTGTGAAGATTTAGACGGAGTTTACGGTTTAAGCGCGCTCTCCGCGAATACGGCGGGCCAGCTGGATGTCCTTGGGCATGATGGTGACTCTCTTGGCGTGGATGGCGCACAGATTGGTGTCTTCGAACAGGCCGACCAGATAAGCCTCGCTCGCCTCCTGCAGAGCCATGACGGCCGAGCTCTGAAAGCGCAAGTCGGTCTTGAAGTCCTGAGCGATTTCTCTCACCAGGCGCTGGAACGGCAGCTTACGGATGAGCAGCTCGGTGGACTTCTGATAACGGCGAATCTCCCTCAGAGCCACAGTGCCGGGCCTATAACGGTGAGGCTTCTTCACGCCGCCGGTAGCCGGAGCGCTTTTACGGGCAGCTTTAGTGGCGAGCTGCTTCCTGGGCGCCTTACCACCGGTGGACTTACGCGCGGTCTGCTTGGTTCTTGCCATCGCTTAAAACTCTGAACTTCTTCGAAGAAAAACAGAATGAGAGACACCAGCGAACGCGGTCTATTTACAGCCTAACGCTCGGCTGCGCTGATTGGGCGTCTTGAAAGCGCCTCCTGTCATTGGTTCGAACGCTCACGTCACCTCGCGTTTATTGGCTCCTCTTCTACCACTGACTCGGTTTGGTACACATTGTCCGCTAGCATGCGGTGACTAAGCATTAAGTAGAACATGACATACCTTTAATAACTTGAAGGGAGAAAAATGAAGTAAAGCTTTACATGTATTAGTTCCGAACAAGTCTTCAATAAAACAATCCTGCACAAAATGTGGCTCAAAATAGTACTGTCTGCCGAACACAACTCTCACATGGGGAAGCATACAGTGTCACACACAATTAAATCCTGACTCCCCCCTGACTGGAGAACATTGGTTCCACTGTGAAAATAACATGCAGCTCTCGTATTCCTGCTCAAGTAAAATAGACTCGGTTTTATGTTTATTCAGATATTTAACCGAAACGAATAAACTGACTGAACGGATAAAGTAGAATTACTGGTGCTAGTTGCACACATTATATACGAGATCTTCAACAAGCAATTCTCATTTTTTTCAGGTAAATTCGTATTCCAAAATATTTCTAATTCCTATTCGTACATGTGTGTTTGTGAAGTGATCGAGAAAAACGGCCTTTTCAAGGAAAATGGGTGGCTCTTAAAAGAGCCTTTGGATACTGTGAAACGCAGCAGTGGGTAAAATTACTTGGTCTTGGCCGGCTTCTCGGTCTTCTTGGGCAGAAGCACAGCCTGGATGTTAGGCAGCACGCCACCCTGAGCGATGGTCACTCCGCCGAGCAGTTTGTTCAGCTCCTCGTCGTTACGCACGGCGAGCTGCAGGTGCCGGGGAATGATACGGGTCTTCTTGTTGTCGCGGGCGGCGTTACCAGCCAACTCCAGGATCTCAGCGGTCAGATACTCCAGCACAGCGGCTAAGTAGACCGGAGCGCCGGCACCAACGCGCTCAGCGTAGTTCCCTTTCCGGAGAAGCCTATGGACGCGGCCCACGGGGAACTGCAGTCCGGCTCTGGATGAGCGAGTCTTGGCCTTAGCACGAGCCTTTCCGCCGGTCTTGCCTCTTCCAGACATGATTCACTGCGTTAACGTGATCAAAAGAACTGTAAAAATGTAAGCGGTTATTCGCTAGCTCTCTGTAATATAGCCTAAACTGCTGCATCCTCATTGGCTACAATCGTTGTGACAAAGCAACCAATCATTAACACGCCGTCGAATTCCCACTTCTCTCCAACCCCCACCCTGTTTCATCAAAAGATAACAGAAATAGATAAGACTTTTGATGGTTTCATTTGAATGATAACTATATTGAATTGTTTAATTGAATAACTTCAGTATGCAGTTTATAATGGAAGGTTGTGAAAAAATATTTTTCTTTAATAAGATTTGATTTAGAATGGAATATCATTGTTCCGTAAACAACATAAAAAGACTAAAAAAGGACCTGTGGAAAATATAACGGAGGATGATATTTAAAAGCTTTTCTACTTTCGGTTTACATACATGCATTTCAATGTAGTCTTTATATGACTAGATTGAAGTGTACACTTGAATAAAATAACCATCTGATTAGCACTGTAAAATTCTAAAGAATCTTACGATTTTGTTGACGCGCTTAACAAAAGGGATTATTGCTCCTTAAACGACAATGTTGGTGGCTCTTAAAAGAGCCGTTTAGGGGGGAATATGAAAGAAAAAACATGTTTACTTCTTTTTAGGAGCTGCCTTTTTCGCCTTGGGCGCTTTAGGCTTGGCAGCCTTGGATGCTTTGGGCTTCGCAGCCTTGGGCTTAACTACCTTCGCCTTCTTGGGGCTCTTCGCTGCCTTTTTAGGGGTCGCCGGCTTTTTCGCCTTCTTGGGGCTCTTGGTGGCTTTCTTGGCCTTCTTAGGAGACTTCTTGGCGGCTGCGGCGGGTTTCTTGGCCGCTACCTTCTTGGGCTTCTTCGCCGCGGCGGGCTTTTTGGCGGCCGGCTTCTTCGCCTTGGGCGCGGTTTTCTTGGCTTCGGTCTGCTTCTTGTTCAGCTTGAAAGAGCCAGACGCGCCGATGCCTTTGGTCTGAACCAAGATCGCCTTTTTCACCAGATTCTTGACGCCGAGCTTGACGCGGGAATTGTTCTTCTCCACATCGTATCTACCGGCAGCCAGAGTTTTCTTCAGGGAAGCGAGAGACACGCCGTTCCTCTCCTTGGACGCGGAAACCGCTTTGACGATCAGCTCGCCGACGCTAGGCCCGGCTTTCTTTAGCCGCGAAGCTGCTTTCTTCTTGGGCGCTTTGGCCGGCGCGGCGGCGGCGGGCGCGGGAGCCACTTCTGCCATCTCTCACGGAGCTAAATAGAATAAGCGAGTGTGACGCTGAGCGCGCTGTAGAACACTGGAACCTCCCTCCCCTCGGCCGGGGACTGGTCTTAAAGCACACATGAGAACGCTGTGGACTCAACCAGGTAGCGCTGAATGACTGCGCTTCCGTCACACGATAGCAAGTGTGTTTTCTCCGGACATTTCTCTGCGATTATCCGAGTCCTGGCAGCAGATCCCAAGCGTTCAAGCACAGGTTTAGTGAGAAAGGCCTTTCCCCTTTCTTCCGAGGCCCGACACGACCAGATAGACAGCCGCACTCTCGCGCAGTACACATAAAAGTGCGCGGCGCGCCTGCAGCTCGAGCCGGCGGACTGCGCATTTCGTGCGTGTCGTGTGTAAAAACCGGACTAAAACAGGTCGCACCGTTGTAAGTACTCTGGTCCGAACTGAAGGCGAGTCCTGTCAGTGAGCGCGATGTATGAGCACTGGCCGTAGGCGGGGGGGGGGGGGGGGGATATAGTACATTGTTTTTTTATTTCATTTTCTAATTTTCTTCTTATCGTATTGTATTGGGTCCTTTGAATATGCAGCCACTGGAGAAACAATTTCATTTGGGATTAATAAAGACTTCTCTTATCTCTTCTTTTATCTTACGATGTCACTGATTATATTGACCAATTTCTCACAGCTTCCTCAAATGACAGGGTGGACATCAATTTTACGGAAATGTTTAACATTTTTATGAAAAAGGTTATAAAATTCTTAAAGGATTTTTTGAGAACAATGAGAACATAGTCATCTCCCAGACAACTGACAAGTGAGCCGTCTTCCCAATGATCATGGTTGAGTATACTGAACTAGACACAGAGACAGCGACTAATTACACTGTAGGAATAGTTATTAACTCCAAATGAAATATTCTATTATTTTGAGACATTACGTTTTCATTAACTTCAAAAGCAAACAAAAACATTTAACTTCACTGTAACAAATCAGAGTATACATTTTTAAATAATAATAATAAAAAAGAAATTCACACAATATTCTTCTTTCTTTCATTCACATTGTTACGGCGACTCATTATACATCCGGTTTTCAAATGTTGTGGCAGTTAGCTGGTTTTAGTTTGTACCTACGCTCTGTACTTTGTGTGTTGGTTTTATTTGACTGTACTACTTCTTGGTTACTACATTTTCACCCAGTATGAGTTGTTGGACTTATCTCCAATTCATCGTGTCGAGTAGAGTTTAGTATACCCGAGGGTCTACATGAGCAACACTCAGAGTGAGAATCTGTTTAGAAATACTAGTTAGGAGTGGAAGTTAGTATTTGTATTTATGTTAGTCAGCGTAGTTAGCGGGCATCCTACGCCCAGATTTTGTTTTCATTTTGTTTATTAGATTAGATTAGATTGACTGCCGCGTAAGTTAGAAGGTGTTTTGTTTTATTAATTTCTTTGCTTTATGCTCTGCTCATGGCTTCCATCACTGAATTTGCAGTTTAAATCCTTTGTATATTTTTGTAAATATTGTTTCCTTCTCCATTTAACTTTTGGTTTCCACTGTAAGTATGGAGCAATATGGTGTATTGTTATTTTAGTTACTTTCTAAAGTTTGCTGACGTTCATCGCAAGTCTCGAGTTTGCCTCATTCGTATACACAGTTCACTCCC
>QNUK01000148.1:1305000-1571752 GCA_013621035.1 Clarias magur | reverse complement strand
GTGTGTGTGTGTGTGTGAACACTGGAAGGGTGTGTGTGTGTGTGTGAGAAAGAGAACAATGGAAGGGTGTGTGAGTGAGCACTGGAAGGGGGGGGTGTGAGCACTTGAAGGGGGTTGTGAGCACTGGAAGGGGGGGTGTGAGCACTGGAAGGATGTGTGTGTGCGTGTGTGAGCACTGGAAGGGTGTGTGTGTGTGTGTGAGCACTGGAAGAGTGTGTGTGTGTGAGCACTGGAAGGGTGTGTGTGTATGTGTGTGTGTGAGCACTGGAAAGGTATGTATGTGTGTGAGCACTGGAAGGGTGTGTGTGTGTGTGTGTGTGAGCACTGGAAGGGTGTGTGTGTGTGTGTGAGTACTGGAAGGGTGTGTGTGTGTGGGTGAGAGAGAGAGAGAGCACTGAAAGGGTGTGTGTGTGTGTGTGTGTGTGTGTGTGTGTGAGCACTGGATGTGTGTGTGTGTGTGTGTGTGTGTGAGCACTGGAAGAGTGTGTGTGTGTGTGAGCACTGGAAGGGTGTGTGTGTGTGTGTGAGCACTGGAAGGGTGTGTGTGTGTGTGTGTGTGTGTGAGCACTGGAAAGGTGTGTGTGTGAGCACTGGAAGGGTGTGTGTGTGTGTGTGTGTGAGCACTGGAATGGTGTGTCTGTGTGAGTACTGGAAGGGTGTGTGTGTGTGGGTGAGAGAGAGAGAGCACTGGAAGGGTGTGTGTGTGTGTGTGTGAGCACTGGAAGGGTTTGTGTGTGAGCACTGGAAGGGTGTGTGTGTGTGTGTGAGAGCACTGGAAGGGTGTGTGTGTGTGAGCACTGGAAGGGTGTGTGTGTGTGTGTGTGTGTGTGTGAGAGAGCACTGGATGGTTGTGTGTGAACACTGGAAGGGTGTGTGTGTGTGTGTGTGTGAGAGTGAGAGTGTGAGCACTGGAAGGGTGTGCGTGTGTGAGCACTGGAAGGGTGTGCGTGTGTGAGCACTGGAAGGGTGTGCGTGTGTGAGCACTGGAAGGGTGTGTGAGTGAGCACTGGAAGGGTGTGTGTGTGCGTGTGTGAGCACTGGAAGGGTGTGTGTGTGTGTGTGTGAGAAAGAGAACACTGGAAGGGTGTGTGAGTGAGCACTGGAAGGGGGGTTGTGAGCACTGGAAGGGTGTGTGTGTGTGTGTGTGAGCACTGGAAGGGTGTGTGTGTGTGTGAACACTGGAAGGGTGTGTGTGTGTGTGTGTGTGTGTGTGTGTGTGAGCACTGGAAGGGTGTGTGTGTGCGTGTGCGAGCACTGGAAGAGTGTGTGTGTGTGTGTGTGTGAGCACTGGAAGGGTGTGTGTGTGTGTGTCAGCACTGGAAGGGTGTGTGTGTGTGTGTCAGCACTGGAAGGGTGTGTGTGTGTGAGCACTGGAAGGGTGTGTGTGTGTGTGTGTGTGAGCACTGGAAGGGTGTGTGTGTGTGTGTGTGTGTGTGTGTGAGCACTGGAAGGGTGTGTGTGTGAGAGCACTGGAAGGGTGTGTGTGTGAGCACTGGAAGGGTGTGTGTGTGTGTGTGAGCACTGGAAGGGTGTGTGTGTGTGTGAACAGTGGAAGGGTGTGTGTGTGTGTGTGTGTGAGCACTGGAAGGGTGTGTGTGTGTGTGTGTGAGAAAGAGAACACTGGAAGGGTGTGTGTGTGTGTGTGTGTGAGAAAGAGAACACTGGAAGGGTGTGTGAGCACTGGAAGGGGGTTGTGAGCACTGGAAGGGGGGGTGTGAGCACTGGAAGGGGGTTGTGAGCACTGGAAGGGTGTGTGTGTGCGTGTGTGAGCACTGGAAGGGTGTGTGTGTGTGTGTGAGCACTGGAAGGGTGTGTGTGTGTGAGCACTGAAAGGGTGTGTGTGTGTGTGTGAGCACTGGCAGGGTGTGTGTGTGTGTGCGCACTGGAAGGGTGTGTGTGTGTGGGTGAGAGAGAGAGAGAGCACTGGAAGGGTGTGTGTGTGTGTGAGCAGTGGAAGGGTGTGTGTGTGTGTGTGTGTGAGCACTGGAAGGGTGTGTGTGTGTGAGCACTGGAAGAGGGTGTGTGTGTGAGCACTGGAAGAGTGTGTGTGTGTGAGCACTGGAAGAGTGTGTGTGTGTGTGAGCACTGGAAGAGTGTGTGTGTGTGAGCACTGGAAGAGTGTGTGTGTGAGCACTGGAAGGGTGTGTGTGTGAGCACTGGAAGGGTGTGTGTGTGAGCACTGGAAGGGTGTGTGTGTGAGCACTGGAAGGGTGTGTGTGTGTGTGTGTGTGAGCACTGGAAGGGTGTGTGTGTGTGTGTGAGCACTGGAAGGGTGTGTGTGTGTTGTGAGCACTGGGAAGGGTTTGGTTGGTGTGTTTTTGTTTTGGAGCACTGGAGGGTCCTGTGTGTTGTGTGTGAGCACTGGGAAGGGTATGTGTTGTGTGTGTGTGTGTTGAGAAAGAGACACTGGAAGGTGTGTGTGAGCTGAGCACTGGAAGGGGGGTTGTTTGAGCACTGAAGGTGTGTGTGTGTTGTGTGTTGAGCACTCCGGAAGGTTGTAGTGGTGTGTGTGACACTGGGAAGGTGTGTGTGTGTGTGTGTGTTGTGTGTGTGTGTGTGAGCACTTGGAAGGGTTGTGTGTGCTTGTGTGCGAGCATGGAAGAGTGTTGTTGTGTGTTTGTGTGTGAGCACTGGAATGGGTGTGCTGTGTGTGTGTCAGCCACTGGAAGGGTGTGTGGGTGTGTGTTCAGCACTGGAAGGGTGTGTGTGTGTGAGCACTGGAAGGGTGTGTGTGTGTGTCTGTGTGTGTGAGCACTGGGAAGGGTGTGTGTGTGTGTGTGTGTGTGTGTGTGAGCACTGGAAGGGTGTGTGTGTGAGAGCACTGGAAGGGTGTGTGTGTGAGCACTGGAAGGGTGTGTGTGTGTGTGTGAGCACTGGAAGGGTGTGTGTGTGTGTGTGTGAACAGTGGAAGGGTGTGTGTGTGTGAGTGTGTGAGCACTGGAAGGGTGTGTGTGTGTGTGTGTGAGAAAGAGAACACTGGAAGGGTGTGTGTGTGTGTGTGTGTGAGAAAGAGAACACTGGAAGGGTGTGTGAGTGAGCACTGGAAGGGGGGGTGTGAGCACTGGAAGGGGGGGTGTGAGCACTGGAAGGGGGTTGTGAGCACTGGAAGGGGGGGTGTGAGCACTGGAAGGGGGTTGTGAGCACTGGAAGGGTGTGTGTGTGCGTGTGTGAGCACTGGAAGGGTGTGTGTGTGTGTGTGAGCACTGGAAGGGTGTGTGTGTGTGAGCACTGAAAGGGTGTGTGTGTGTGTGTGAGCACTGGCAGGGTGTGTGTGTGTGTGCGCACTGGAAGGGTGTGTGTGTGTGGGTGAGAGAGAGAGAGAGCACTGGAAGGGTGTGTGTGTGTGTGAGCAGTGGAAGGGTGTGTGTGTGAACACTGGAAGGGTCTGTGTGTGTGAGCACTGGAAGGGTGTGTGTGTGTGAACACTGGAAGGGTGTGTGTGTGTGAGCACTGGAAGGCTCTGTGTGTGTGAACACTGGTAGGGTGTGTGTGTGTGAACACTGGAAGGGTGTGTGTGTGTGAACACTGGAAGGGTGTGTGTGTGTGAACACTGGAAGGGTGTGTGTGTGTGTGTGTGAGAGAGTGTGAGTGTGAGCACTGGAAGGGGGTGCATGGGTGAGAATGTGAGCACTGGAAGGGGGTGCGTGGGTGAGAGTGTGAGCACTGGAAGGGGGTGCGTGGGTGAGAGTGTGAGCACTGGAAGGGGATGTGTGGGTGAGAGTGTGAGCACTGGAACGGGGTTGCGTATGTGTGTGTGAGCACTGGAAGGGGGTGCGTATGTGTGTGTGAGCACTGGAAGGGGGTGCGTATGTGTGTGTGAGCACTGGAAGGGGGTGCGTGTGTGGGTGCATGTGAACACTCGGAGGGCGTGTGTGTAGGTGTGTGTGTGCGCGAGTACTGGAAGGGTGTGTGTGTGTGCGTGTGAGCAAAAAAGCACTGGGAGGGCATGCCTGTGAGCACTCGAAGTGTGTGTGTGTGTGTGTGTGTGTGTGTGTGTGTGTGAGAGAGAGTGAGAGAGCACTGGAAGGTTGTGTGCTTGTGAGCTCTGGAAGGGGGCATGGGGGTGCGTGTGAGCACTCGGAGGGCGTGTGTGTAGGTGTGTGCGTGCGAGCACTCAGAGGGCGTGCGAGAAATGGAAGGGCGTGTAAGTGCGAGTACTTGAAGGGGGTGTGCGTGCGAGTACTGAAAGGGGGTGTGCGTGCGAGCACTGGAATGCGGTGTGTGTGCGCGCTCTGGAATGGGGCAGGTGTGTGTGTGTGCGCGCGCGCGAGCACTGGAATGAGGGATGTGTGCGCGCGCGTGAGCACTGGAATGAGGGATGTGTGCGCGCGCGCGGGGGCACTGGAATGAGGGTTTGATGATTTGAATGATTCTATTTACCCTGATGAACCCCCCCACCACTTCTCTTTACCCTGACGACCCCCCCCACTTCTCTTTATGCTGTTATGGACAAAGCTAAAGCATTATGAACACACACACACTTACACACTTTCACATACTATGAGCATACTCAGGAATCGTGTTTATAATGTTGAGAAAACACAAAAAGAATTTAAAAGAAGAGCGGTTTTGTGTTCATTCCATGCAGCAGTCTGTGAGTCAGCACTTTCTCTCTCTTGCTCTCACACACACACACACACTGCTGTATTTGTACTTCTTTGGATAAAACTTTTACTTAAACACATTTGTATTAGAATCTCAAGAGTATTCTTCATGTTCATTATAATTAACAGCACTTGTCCCCCAGCCCTCCCGTCCCCTGTCCCCAAACAGACTCCGTTTAATATTTATTCCCTTATTTGTAGATTTATGCAGTGAAAATGCCTTTACTGTTGGACAAGAGTATAGAGGCGGAGCTTCTCTTTAGTTCTTGAACTCTTATTGGACTCCTGACCTTTTTTTGGATGCAGCACAGTGGATCAAAAAGTTTACACACCCCTGTTAGAGTAGCAGGCTTTAATGAGGTAAAAAAAAAAAAAAACTGTAAACTATGTCCGTAGTTTCCCCCCCCCTTACCTTTCACGTGATGGGGGACCTGAGCAGTAATGCGCACGTGGAAAACTAACAAATGTTTTAGCAGGAAAATAAGAGACTGTGTTGTCTTTTTATGCAAGTCAGGCTACCACAATTCTCTCTTGCCCAGGCCAATGTTCCTGAGCGAGTGGGAGTTGCAACTCTTTCTCTCACACACACACACACAAGCACTTACGAGGAACTGATGTTCTTCAGCGTTTCAGCTCTGTGAGGCGTGAGCTCTCGCACCCTGTACACTAGCTGTTGCCACACTACACCACATCACACTCCTGTGAGTGTGAGTCGTATAGCGGCGTATTCCTCGTGTATGAAAAGTCTTCACCCACCGCCACAAGGTCCTGTGGGAGACCTCGCTGTGCTGTCGGGGTGCAAGAAGGCCCTCAGTTAACCCAGGTCTGTAACAAAGCGGGCAGGGAGCGCCTCCCTCAGTGTCGCACACAGTTCCCTCTAAAAGTAATGGAATGGCATGGCACATTCCCATGTTCCTGCTACACACGTGTTTGAGATGATGATCTGAACTAGACGGTAGAGCAGTTTTCCTTTCCTGATATTTACGTCAAGATGCCTCACACAGAGTTCCAGGGTTATGTGGTCTGTGGGTGGAGCCCACAGAGTGTAGCGCCTGACTAAGCGTGCCGCGATTCCACGCAGTCTCTCGGGCCCCAGTGGAGCCGAGGCTAGCAGTCTGTCTACTCGCCTAATGTTATTTATTATAGCTTCATAAACACCTGTGATTTTGACATGGTATTCACTGCAGAGTATTATTATTATTATTATCATTATTATTATTATTATTATTGTTACACACGTGGACAAAATTGTTGGTACCCTTCGGTCAATGAAAGAAAAACTCAGTGGTCACAGAAATAACTTTAATCTGACAAAAGTAATAATAAATAAGAATTCTATGAATGTTAACCAATGAAAATCAGGCATTGCTTTTCAACCATGCTTCAACGGAATTATTAAAAAAAATGAACTGATGGAACAGGCCTGAACAAAAATGATGGTACCCCTAACTTAATAGTTTGTTGCACAACCTTTTGAGGCAATCACTGCAATCAAACAATTTCTGTAACTGTCAATGAGACTTCTGCACCTCTCTGCAGGTATTTTGGCCCACTCCTCATGAGCAAGCTGCTCCAGTTGTTTCCGGTTTGAAGGGTGCCTTTTCCAGACAGCATGTTTCAGCTCCTTCCAAAGATGCTCAATAGGATTGAGGTCAATCTCATAGAAGGCCAATTTAGAATAGTCCAATGTTTTCTTCTTAGCCATTCTTGGGTGTTTTTAGCTGTGTGTTTTGTGTCATTGTCCTGATGCATGACCTGCGACTGAGACCCAGCTTTCTGACACTGGCCAGCACATTTCTCTCTAGAATCCCTTGATAGTCTTGACATTTCATTGTACCCTGCGTAGATTCAAGACACCCTGTGCCAGATGCAGCAAAGCAGCCCCAGAACATAACAGAACCTCCTCCATGTTTCACAGTAGGGACAGTGTTCTTTATATGCTTCATTTTTCCGTCTGTGAACATAGAGCTGATGTGCCTTGGCAAAAAGTTCAATTTTTGTCTCATCTGTCCATAGGACATTCTCCCAGAAGCTTTGTGGCTTGTCAACATGTAGTTTGGCATATTCCAGTCTGGCTTTTTTATGATTTGTTTTCAACAATGGTTGTCTCCCATGTAGTCCTCTTTGGCTCAAACAACGACGGATGGTGCGATCTGACACTAATGTTCCTTGAGCATGAAGTTCACCTTGGATCTCTTTAGAAGTCTTTCTGGGCTCTTTTGTTACCATTCGGATTATCCGTCTCTTTGATTTGTCATCAATTTTCCTCCTGCAGCCACGTCCAGGGAGGTTGGCTACAGTCCCATGGATCTTAAATTTCTGAATAATATGTGCAACTGTAGTCACAGGAACATCTAGCTGCTTGGAAATGGTCTTATAGCCTTTACCTTTAACATGCTTGTCTATAATTTTCTTTAAAATCTCCTGAGACAACTCTTTCCTTTGCTTCCTCTGGTCCATGTTGAGTGTGGTACATACCATGTCACGAAACAACACAGTGACTACCTGGAGCCCTATATATAGGCCCACTGACTGATTACAAGATTGTAGACACCTGTGATGCTAATTAGTGGACACACCTTGAATTAACATGTCCCTTTGGTCACATTATTTTCAGTATTTTTTAGGGGTACCATCATTTTTGTCCAGGCCTGTTCCATGAGTTTATTTTTAAAAATAATTCTGTTGAAGCATGGTTGAAAAGCAATGTCTGATTTTCATTGGTTAACATTCATAGAATTTTTTTAAATTATTACTTTTGTCAGATTAAAGTGATTTATGTGACCATTGTGAGTTTTTCTTTCATTGACCAAAGGGTACCAACAATTTTGTCCACGTGTGTATATAAATGCAGTCAGTCTTCATGTAGTGACCATTTTGTGTCTCTCCCTGTCTGTGTGTGTGTGTGTGTGTGTCTAGAGTGTAGAGGTGATGTCGGGCAGTAAGGCTCTGGGGGGGGCGAGGCGGCGCCGTACCCGTTGCCGGCGCTGTCAGGCCTGTATGCGCTCCGAGTGTGGAGAGTGTCACTTCTGCAAGGACATGAAGAAGTTCGGGGGACCGGGACGCATGAAACAGTCCTGTCTACTGAGACAGTGCACTGCCGTGAGTATATATATACACATTCATACACACACATACATATACACACACACACTCTCACAATGCCAATCTGAGGTATTTACATTTACGACATTTGGCAGATGCCCTTATCCAGAACTGACTTTACCTAATTATACAACCGAGCAGGTGAGTGTTAAGGGCCTTTGTTAGAGTTTCTACCTGCTACCTTCTGATCAGTAGTACAATGTCACTCCTCTGACGTTATTTACATAACCATTATTTACTTTGGGTGCTCCAATCAGCTTCTTTGTGGCCGATACTGTCCACTGATCCCTGATCACAGGTGTGTGTGTGTGTGTGTGTGTGTGTGTGTGTGTGTGGTGTAGGGACCTGCCACTTTGTTTTATTTATAGTGTAGTATTGTTTATTTATTCTCTAATTAAAGCAGAAAAGTAACTATTGTAAACATATTTATGATTATATAAAGTATAATTTTCTTTATTAAAAGACAGCATGTATACCATATTGCATTCTTGTATTATTTTATGTAGATTATAAAGAAACTGAAATCAATATAATAGCCTACACTCGACTGAATCGAGCATCAAGTGTGTCTCCCTGTCTCACATTCTCTCTCTCACACACACACACACACACACACACACACACACCGAAATGCGACTGTTCTGGTATACTCACTCCATGTGATGTGTGTTATAATGAGTGAATATACCAGGACAGTCATCTTTCAGTGTGTGTGTGTGTGTGTGTGTGTGTGTGTGTGTGTGTGTGTGTGTGAGAGAGAGAGAGACACTTGATGCTCTTTAGTCAAGCATAGGCTATTCTATTGATTTCAGTTTCTTTATAATCAAATATACAGAGTCTAAAGAAATACTTGCTCTCGCTGATCTTGGTTACTTATTAGTAAGTAGCGAGGGCAGGTATCTCTTTATACTCTGTATATTTGAGGTTTATAGATATGTGCTAATATTCCCAGACTGGACACGGCATGCTGATGCGGCTATTGATTGATTGGAGCATCCTTATTATTTACAGTTTAATTCCTTGTAGACTCACACTGTGTGTGTGTGTGTTTGTGTGTGTAGCCCGTTCTTCCTCACACGGCGGTGTGTTTTGCGTGTGGAGAAGCGGGGAAGGAGGACACGGTGGAGTCTGAAGAGGAGAAGTTCAGTCTCTCTCTGATGGAGTGTACCATCTGCAACGAGATCATCCACCCCAGCTGCCTTAAGGTCTGTCTGCCTCTCGCGGTCTGTCTGCCTTGAGATCCGTCTGTCTCTTGCTGTCTGTCTGCCCGCCTGTCTTAAGATCTGTCTGTCTGACTGCCTTAAGATCTGTCTCGTATGCTGTCTTTATCTCTTAAGGTCTGTCTTTTCCTTACTGTCTGTCTGCCTCTCGCTGTCTGCCTGCCATAAGATCTATCTGTCTGTCCGTCTGCCTGCCTTAAGGTCTGTCTGTCTCTGTCTCTCGCTGTCTGTCTCTTACGCTGTCTGTGTCTCTTAAGGTCTGTCTTTTTCTCACTGTCTGTCTGCCTCTCGCTGTCTGCCTGCCTTGAGATCTGTCTGTCTTTCTGTCTCTCTCTGTCTGCCGCTTGCTGTCTGTCTCGATGTCTCTCACTATATGTCTGCCTTAAGGTCTGTATGTCATATGCAGTCTTGCTTTCTGTCTGTCTGTATGTTTGTCTGTCTGTTTCTCTGCTCTCAGGTCAGTGTGTCCTTAGTCTGTCCCTTTGTCTGTTTGCCTTACATTGTATTATAAATTGCCCCCAATTTTTTTGCCTCACTGTTTCCTGGTTGATCTGATCTGAGTCTGCCTTTTCTGTTTGTCTTTCATCCTGTGTTCAATGTGCTCTCCCGCACTCTCTCTCTGTGCTCCTTTCTGTGTACCCATCTGCCTTCATTGTGGTGTGTGTGTAATAACCAAAGTGTTATAACTGTGTTGTTATTTATAATTTATTATATTTTACAATATTCTTCAAAGTAAATGAGATGTGTGTCTACAGACTGGGTGCTGTGACTTCACTATGTGACTGTGTGAGATGGTGAACAAGTGAGGGGTGTAGTGTGTGTGTGTATATGTTGATCAGTGCTGTGTGTTTCCTGACAGATGGGTAAAGCAGAAGGCATCATCAATGATGAGATCCCGAACTGCTGGGAGTGTCCCAAATGCCACAAGGAGGGCAAAACCAGTAAGGTAAGGATTTAGGATTTCTCCCTCGCCTCCACACACTTCATCAATGATATATGTAAATACATCAGCGCTCTGCAACAACCCCCTGTGCTCTGCTCTCCCGCAGGACGGAGATGGTCTGGGGAAGAGGCGGCTTGATAACGGTGAAGTCGGTCGGTGGAAGCTCACAGACGACCCGCCCCCGAGCAAGAAGAAACCTCCGTCTGTCGAGGAGACGCGCCAGGATGGGCAGAAACGCAAGAAGGAGAAGGAGCTGTCTCAGGAAAGCGGGCCCAAGAAAAAGGTCAGAGTTTTTTAACCCTCAGTGTGTACCATCAACAGGAAGTGGGCGGTACCTAACATCATGCATGTTTCTGTGTGTACAGATGAAAGGTGCTCGGGAGAAACACCTGAAAAAGGTACGAGTTGCACCCTCGTTAGATCACGTTGTCTGTTAGCATCGTTAGCTTGTTATCTGAGAGCCGAACCTAAACGCATTGTTTCTCTGCAGCAGAAGCAGAAGCCGAACTCTTCCGACTCGGCTGAGACCAACGGGCCGAACTCGTCCTCCGGGGGTCAAGGGTCAGCTGGGGCAGGCTCAGCAACGCAGCTGCCGTCCTCGACCTCCAACCAGGACCAGCGCTCTCACCACCGTGAGAAACTGGAGCGGTTCAAGCGCATGTGCCAGCTGCTGGAGCGCACTAGAGACTCCTCTTCCTCCTCCTCCTCTTCCTCCAGCTCAGAGTCGGACTCGGATTCCGACTCGGATTCGGACTCGGCATCTCCCGGCGGCGCTTCCGAGCCGTCATCCCCGGCGGCGATGTACAACTCCAGAGAGAGAGAGCGAGAGCGTGAGAAAGAGCGCGAGCGAGAGAGAAACCGCCGTCTGGCTGAACTGGGCTTCAGCGCCAGCGACGACTCGGACGGCGAGAGGACGGGCAATGAACAGGAACAGGAAGTGACGGCGGAGGAAGCTCAGCAGCAACAGCAGCAGCAGCAGCAGCAACAGCAGCGCAGCCGAAAATCTGAAAACACTCCGAGGGGACGCAAATCAACCGCAGTGACCGAGATCGAGGATGAGGATGCTGTCGGCGGCGGGGAGAAAAACAGGAAACCCGGACTGCTGACTCCGCCCTCTCCATCAGCCCTGTCCACCAGTCAGCATCAGCCTTCCATCGGCCATGCCCACTCGGAGGGAGTCTCGAAGCGCAGCAACGGACAGGAGGTGTCGCGGAACGGTCGGACTCGGCTGGAGAAAGAGAATGCCAAGAGCAACAGCGGAGGTGCTAATGCTAACCATCGACACCAGACTAATAAAACCGGGCGAGCCGGAAAAATGCGGAGCGGAACGAAGCAGACCCCGACGCAGACGGCGGGAAGCGGGACGGCCAACGGAGGAAACGGAGGCGTCCTCCTGTCCAATCCGGTGTCTCGCATCGCGGCCCAGCTGAGCTTTAACTCTCCACCCAAAGCGGTGCAGATGGAGAGACACCTGGTGCGTCCTCCCCCTGCCTGCCCCGAGCCACACTGCCTCCCGCTGGACAGCGGCGCGTCTCACGTCCTGCCCCGAGACGTCTGGCTCCGAGTGTTCCAGCAGCTCAGCCAGAAACAGCTGTGCGTCTGCATGAGGGTATGCAGGACATGGAGCCGCTGGTGAGACCCTCATTTTCATCACAAGTATTGGCACCCCAGCCTACAGGCTTCATACTGTGTTTTATTTCTTCCTCCTGTTTGTGTGTGTGTGGTGTTGATACGAGTGGATGTGTACAAACTCCTCCCCTCTCTCTTCTTCACCATGTTGATAATAAGCTGTTTTTTTCCCCTGCACAGTCAGTCATGTGGTAATCATCCTCTGACCATCGCTCAGGTCGGTTTCTGATTAGCTGCTGGACATTTGTGGCTACATGCTTTAGCTAGCTGTTAGATTAGAGTATCTCTCCGCTCAGGGTTTGCTCATCACACTCTCCTGTGTGATCTGCTCTTTCTTTGATTAGTTGAGTTTATATGTGTGTGTGTCTGTGTGTGTGTGTGTGTGCTGATGCGTACATGTGCAACAACTTTCTAGATTTCTTATAAGCTTTAATTATTATTATTATTATTTTTTTTTACAGTAGCTAACTGTTGCTGTGAAACATTAATCAGATTTATAGTGTCTTTGCATTACTACAAGAGTGTGAACACTCCTGTGATTTTTTTCTTTTCTTTCTTGTGTGTGTTAAGGTGCTGTGATAAAAGGCTGTGGACTCAGATTGACCTCAGCCGTCAAAGATCCATTACCCCCCCAATGCTGAGCGGTATAATCCGCCGCCAGCCCGTCTCCCTCAATCTGGGCTACACAAATATCTCCAAAAAACAGCTCATGTGGCTCATCAACCGCTTACAAGGTAGTCTCTCTCTCTCTCTCTCTCTCTCTCTCTCTCTCTCTCTCTCCCTCTTACACACGGGCATGCAAAGACAGTCAGTAAACAACACTGATTATGAGGTTACAGTGCCACCTCTGCCCCACAGGGGTAGCAAGTGAACAACCAGGTTTTAAAGTTGATTTGTTGGAAACAGGAAAAATGGAAAAGTGAGTGACATTGGCACGGACCAGACCGCAGCTCCTGTAGGGTGTTCCCGTTATGCATTGGTCAGGATCTACCAAAAAGTGCTCCAAGGAAGCACAACCGGTGACCCTGATGCGTCTGTGGAGTAAAGGCTACTCCGTCTGGTCCGATCCAATAGAAGAGCTAGAAAGTTAAAATTCCTTAAAGAATCTGGAATTGTCGTGCTGATGGTTATGCGCACGACGGTTTGAATTCCCATCTGTTACATCACAAATTAGGCTGGAGTTTGAGATTCAGCCAATAAGCATGCAGCAGGAAATTTCCTCTTTTTTTTTTTTTAAACAAAGTTTTGTAGTAGGACAGATGTGTTACAGGTGTGTGTGTGTCTGTTTTGCAGGTCTGTTGGAGTTGAATGTATCAGGCTGTCCATGGTCATCTGTCTCGGCACTGTGTCAGACGGTTTGTCCGTGTCTGCGTCTGCTGGATTTGAGTCGAGTCGAAGACCTGAAAGATTCGCACCTGAGGGAACTACTGGCACCGTCGAACTCTGACACACGCACAGGTGGGTTACTGCATATTTCACATAGTGGCGTGGCATCACCAAGTCTTTCCTCGTGTTGCTGTGACTGTGTTGCTTGGACCCAATTGTCGTCTGCTTGCGTTGCTGTGCAATTATGCAATTTTATTTGTTTAGCGATTTTAACAATTGTAATTGTCGCAAAGCAGCTTTGCACAATCTAAAGAATGATTGAAGTTTGTATGAAATGTGAATGTGTACGGATCAAAAATGATAAGATTGTCTCTGATGAACAAGCCGAGGGCGACAGTGGCAAGGAAAAACTCCCTGAGAGGGCAATAGGAAGAAATCTTGAGAGGAACTGGACTCAGCAGGGAACCCATCCTCATTTAGGTGAAGACAGATAGCAGGGTTGATCTGCAGTCATACTGTGTTAGGAGGCTGGAAGTTCAAGATAACAAATGTCTTTTGAGTTAATATGGAGTCCAGTTCGTTATTGGAAGCTCAGGTAGACTGTAGGAAATTCTAGTCCTGAACTATTGAGCGACCGCAGTCACGAGTCCTCTGAGAACAGCTGTCTGCATTAGCTGACGCCGGGACCATCTTTGTGGGAAAGTGGCAAAACACACATCCCAGATAGACCACATGTGTCAAGATCTCCAACCAGAAGCGGGACACCAGGACGAGTCAGACAGGCCCAGATTGCAGAGGGGGTCTAGGTCACTGGCAGCTCAGGAGAGACATGTGTAGTGAGCCAGAGGGCGGGAGAGAGAGGAGAGAAGAGATAACAGTTAGGTATGGTCACAGTCACACAATGTATAAGGTGAATGTATATTTAATGCAGAGTGCAAGCTGGCAGGACTAACTATGACAGCATAACTAAATGAAAGAGCCAGAAGGAAACACAGACATGATGCAGCCTGCATCCTTTGATCGAAGTAGGTGTGGCGGATCGTAGGACACTAAGAGTTCACTCAGATACTTCGTCGCAAGACCATTTAATGCTTTATAAGTCAAAAGTAGTATTTTAAAATCAATGAGAAATTTCACAGCGAGCCAGTGCAGTGTAGATAATGGATGAGATGATGTGCTCGTATCTTCTGGTTCTAGTGAGCACTTTCGCTGCTGCATTCTGGACTAACTGACGCTTGTTTCTTGAAGCTTGCTGTGACCGCTCGAGCCGAATTGTCATCTTCCCCCACACACCCAACACGCTTGCGTTACTGTGACCGCATCGGCCCAATTGTCGTCTGTCCCCATACCCTGTTTTTCCTCATGTTGCTGTGGCTGCTCAGGTCGAATCTTTTTTTTTTTTTTTTGGATTTTTCCCCGATTTTCTCCCTAATTTAGTCGTGTCCAATTCCTCCTCGTCACTAGGGGGCTGCCACATTAAGGCTACTACTAGCTACTCCACTCAGCCGGGAGGGCCGAAGACTATCACGTGTTTCCTCCGAACCACGTGACGCCAGCCGACCGCATCTTTTCGAACTGCTCGCTCGCGCACCGTTGGGGGCGGCGTAACACACTCGGAGGACAGCGCTATCTGCTCCCACCGCTGCGCGAGCTCACAGACGCCCCTGACTGGCTGTAGAGCCGTGATTAATGTCGGAGCACTATGTACCTCTCATCCCTCCCCTCTGAGAGAGCTCGGCCAATCAGCTCTCTCTAGACCTCCGCTGCGAGAGGTTACAGCACCACCCGGGATTCGAACTAGTGATCTCCGGATGATAGGGCTTTAACCACTGCGCCACTCGGAGGCAGGTCGAATCTTGTCTGTCCTCCATGCTTGCTTTGCTGTGACCGATCAGACCAAATTGTCGGCTTCCACTTGCGCTCTGCAAAATTGTGGTTTGGACCCTCCCCCGGTGTTACCTCATGTTGCTGTGGCCGCTCTGTCCGAATTGTAATTGCTGTGACCCCTTGGGCTGAATTGTTGACTGCCTCCCACCCTTGTGTTGATGTGAAAGTTTGGGCCTGAGCTTTGCCCCCCTTTGTGTTACTGTAATTTTCTATTTATTTATTTATTTTTGTGTGTGTGTATAGGAGACAGTAGAGGTGGGCGCTTCCAGAATGTTATTGAGCTGCGATTGGCTGGTTTGGAGGTGACTGATGCCGCGTCTCGTCTGCTGGTCCGATACCTGCCTCATCTGACCAAACTGGACCTGAGTCAGTGTGGACAAATCACAGACCAAACCATCAACACACTCACATCCCCTATCTCCCCCCTCAGAGAGAGTCTCACACATGTCAACCTTGCAGGTACACACATTGTTTGGGGTGGGGTCAAGTAAAATCTCTGTTTATGATGTCATTAAATGGGTGGCATTTGGCCCAATCCTGTGTAATATGCAGATTACAGGAGTAAAGCGTAGGAAGCCACGGCTTGATGTTCATGGATGATGTTAGATGATTGGTGTGAGGTTCATACGAGTGTACAGAGGATTCTCATCTAATTTTACCGCTAATGTTCTCTCTTTCTTTGTGTTGTAGGCTGTGTGAAGGTGACGGAGCAGTGTTTGCCGTTGCTGAGGCGGTGTGTGTCGCTGCAGAGTGTGGACCTTCGCTCATGTGGTCTCCTCCCCCCCGAGACAGATGACAGACTGCTGCTGAAGAATAGTTAGACCCACCACCATGCACACTACAGCCTACAGCACGCCGCCAAATGAGACGCAGCCCACAGACCCAACCACACGCACTCTGAGGGGGGGGGCGGGGGGGAATGGCTGGGAGGAGGTAGGGGTCATGGGGATTCAGGGGAGGGGGGAAGTGGAGGGAGGGGACTGGGTGAGCGACCAATCACAAAAAAAAAAACTTTTTCTTGCTGCAGTTGTTTATTTGTGAAAATGGACTTACGGACAAACTAGCATGTACATATTCAGTATCGGGTGTTTGTGTGTGTGTGTGAGAGAAAGAGAGAGAGACGGAGAGTTGTAAAATAAACATTTTAAAAGTTTTCTGCTCAGCAGCCCACCTCTCATCCTCCAGTCTGTCCCAAATACACCCTCCCATGCTCCCTTCACGCCCTGACATATTTGAAACATTTGCACTACGTAGTGGACTTCGTACACAGAATGTATTCATTGCTTGACAGGTTCTTCCAAAAAAAAGAATCCAAAAACAACCAAAAAAATAAGAAAAACAAAACCGGACGAGCCAGAATCGCAGACTGACAGCGTCAGGGTGGGCATGTGTGTAAGTGAGAGAGTGTGTTAGAGTAAATGTGAGGGAGAGAGAGATGTAAACAGTGTTAATGTATCTATTTCTGATCGAGTGACAGTGGCCTGTTTTCCCCCACTAAGTTGAGGACCTCGCTATCCCATAAGTCTGAGCCTGAAGGGGTTTGTCCAGGGAGGGGGTGTGGGCAATTCTTCTGGTCCTCTTCCTCGCTGTCTCTGCTCTTTTGTCTGTGCCATTCATCTTTTCATCTCTCTTCTCTTTTCACACCACTTTTCCAGTGACATGTTTCATTTTCAAGAGTAAGTGAATTTCGCCTGTGGATTGGGATGCAGCCGGGAGGAGGGGGCACCAAGGGCAGATCTTCCTCACTTCGTTAACTTTTTTTTTTCTCCCCTCCTTTTCTTTTTAAACCAACATTGCACTGAGAATAAAGGAATGATCATTTTGACAGGTGACAGGATTCAGAATTCTCATTTGAAACATGTTATTGAAACACTTCCATCTCCCTCCACTCGATTCCACTGAGGCGGGTACTCGAAGCTGCTAACCCTCTGACCTCCTGTAAAAACCCGGGTTCTCGTCGGTTACACTTTGTGCTGGCTCTGATTGTGGGGACACATCCCAAATCACAAAGCTGCTCTGGGGGGGGGGGGGGGGTGTTCCAAATAGTGCTCAGTATCCTGACTGAGCAAAGAAAACCACGAATCAGCAGTCATGCTTGTCTTGATTAGCTGCTCGTGCTTTACTGTTTGATTTTAGAGCTGAGGAAGTTTCTGCATGGATTGGGTGCTTGGTGTGAACAGGGTCTGAGGGCTTCCATACCTTTAAATCTCAGATTATTTTGGTGAAAAAGTGCCACTGGGGCGAGTGTACTGTCTCCACGCTGGACGCATCCTCCTAGCCGTGTTCTGAATTCCCCCCAACCTCCCCCCCCCCTCCGCTGTCTGGTGTTCGTTTACAGGGTCCAACACGTTCCACGTTTTTCCAGATGCCGCCAAACATTTTCCAGGCGTTTTTTTTTCTTTTTTCCCTGGCTTTATCACCTGAAATAAATCGTCCTCTCTCTGCTGCACGTGTTATGACATCACCGCTGATTTGCATATCGTTACAGTGCGTTTTCCAGTTGTGATGTTAATGGTATTGATCACGCTCGTTCCACTATATCGAGAGCTTCAGGTCTCCATCATCACCATCACTATCGTCATTATGTGACTTTAATCTCTTGCCAAATTTCCTTTTTGGTTTTTGTTCAGGGGCATTTTGTGTTTGTTTTTTTTATTGTTGTTTTTTTTATCCATTTCTTTACTGTCTTTTTATTTTTGTTTTCTTTCTCATTCTTTTATTTGTTGTTTCTTTCTTTGTGTCAATCAAAGTGAGGACAAGAATTAAAACGATGAGAGAAAAAAGAGAAAAAACCTCAAGGCAGCTACTTTGAGTGACTACTGTAAAATGACTAACTAAAATAAAGACAATGGGGTTTGTTTTTATACTCATGTCTCTTTATTTCTACATACACAAATGATTCATCGCTTAATTTATCACTATGTAAAGGTATAGAAATAGGTTTTATTCAAGGTCCCCCTCACTTTTTTAATACATAAACACCTGACAAAGGGAAGTCTAAGGCAATCACAATAGATTATAATGAGTTAAAACGGTGGGTACCAATATTTATACAAACTGGACTGATATTGAATATAATGCTGTACTTTACTTCATGTTAATAGATACAGGTTTCAAATAGTTGAGAAAACATTATTAATGCTAATGCAGTGACCTTACCATTAAACCCTGTGTGTGTGTGTGTGAGAACATGGCGTCGCTGACGTCAGGTTGCTGAATCAGGAGAAATTAAGCCGCCATCTTGCCCGAGTTTGCGCAATAGATCGCGGAGGAATTTGGAGCATGCGCAGTTTATTCGGCTGTGGATTAGAACTGCACTGCGCTCGTTCAGCCACTAGAGGCCGTTAGAGACACATGGCTCCTTCTTTAAACTCCGCTGTACAGTCAAGTTAATTCACGTTCAGCCTTTATTCATCACATTTACATTATCGCACAATGAAGTTCTTTAATCTTCACACATCCCATCCTTGTTAGGAGTCTGGGGTCATCATACGGCTGACCCTGGAGTAAACAGGCTTAAGGGCCGTGCTCAAGGGTCCAACAATAATAACCTGGCTGGGCTGGTACTTGAACCACTGACCTTGAGATCTCAGAGCTTTAACACACTGAGCCACCATGTATGTATGTGTGTACAGTATCCATATAAGACAAATAATTCACTAACACCAAACACAGCCTTTCTGTGGAGGTGGCATTAATGAAGATGGCATTCTCACTGTCAGAATCTGGTGGAGCTCCTGAGTTGGTGTGATACGTCCACCGCTTTCACTTCCTCAAACATTATACATCTAGTACCAAACTGTCAGTTATTCACAGTGACCTCAGGTCTGAGAATATTCCGATCAATCCTGACAAGATGGAGGTGAATCTGATCAGCTATTTGGAACTGCTGAAGGTCAAGCTCTACATGATGCATCTGTTGGACTGCACCTTCTGTGGAATTTTTTACTTAAGTTCTCCTGGCCTCCTGCACGGTCTCACAGGAAGGGGTATTTTGTTCTTCCTGCTATTATTGTCTGGAGTCTGAGAGTCGTCCTGCCAGTGACGATCAGAGGCGATTATTGTTGTGCATATGAGTTCATTTTTGGTTTGTCTGGAGGTGAGTAGATTTAGATCCCTCATATTTAGACGTGCAGACTTAATTGCTCCACCTCACACTGTGGTGCCAGTTACACATTGTGAAGAACTCATCTAGCATATGCCCCTTGCCCCTACACACTCCCACCCCTCAGTCCCAGGCTTCAGCCATGTTCACATTATGCATGCTACCAGAAAACACCAGAGACCAAAGGTTCAGAACGCCACTGGCGAAACTCAACTGGCAGATGCGTTGTGGTAGATGTTTGCCGTTGTTATCTGCACCGAAGTCAGCTGACTTGTTAGGTGGGTAAAAAAATTTTTTGCAGCGTCAGTCACCTTCAGTTCGTATCATGTAGTGAGGAGTTCCTACCATCCATAGCTATTTATTATCTCTGTACTGGATTAGAGGTAGAGTTTAAGTGACTCCTGGATTAGTCATGGATTCAGACCAGGGTTAAAAACTTTCTAGAACCAATTGAATCTCAAAACCACACCAAAGACCTAAAACTTGTGCAAAAAAGTCAGGTATTGGTAAAATTTGACATTTTCAAAGTCGATGTCATTATTGAGATTAGTGTCACCCTGCACCACCGATCATGATTTTTTGAAGACCTTGTGGAAAAACACACACTTGTGGTTTCATTTTGTGCCATTTCAAGCTGTATATAATAACATACTATTATTTTCTTCTCAATTTTTTGGTTGTTGTGTCAACCCTGTTACAGTCATCAATATAATATAATATTACACAATATATTTAGAAATACAAAAAAAAAAGAAAGAAAAAAGACCACCTGGATGTAACTAAGTAAAGAGTTAAAGTAAAGAGGCTTCCATTGGATAACTACTGCAGTGATTAATACGTTTCAACTGCAACAAATTATTTAACCCTAACTGATGCAGTGACCTTCCGATTTTTTTATGTGAACTCATGGGATTGGGAGTCCAAGCTGACCCTCTTGATGGGTGTATCAGGGTAAGAAGGGAAGCGTATGACACGCTACACCCATTATGCATAGTGATCACTGTACAGGCCCCTGAAAGCATTTTTATGATCTGGGCTTGCTTCAGTTGATCAGGTCTAGCAATGCTAGACAATAAAACAAAACAAAACAAAAAAAACCCGAATGCAGTGAATAGCCAAGTTATCACATCTGTGAAGGTTTTCTTCCCTGATGAATATGGAATAACCTTTTTCTCACTCGGCATGTATCTCCTTTCCAGAGCCGAATGTTATGGACTAGCTTCAGTCCCTAAGCGACAGGTGATTTATCCAACCTTATCAGAAATTACTGTAGAATTGACAACAATGTGTTACACTGGCCATAAACCCCATGGCGGGGTCACTAAGTTCCAAATTACACACCACCAGCACCATGTAGTCCACATGTACACTAAACTACACAAAGACCTACAAGTATGTGGAATTGCAAAACACTGATTTTGTAAAATTAAATATGGGTACAGCTAACACACACACACGCACGCACGCACGCACGCACGCACGCACGCACGCACGCACGCACGCACACACACACACACACACACACACACACACACACACACAGAGTTGTAAATCCAGTTTAACTCACTTGGCTACTTTGAAGTCTGTGGGCCAAAACATTCAAATACACACACAACCAGAAGGAGCTGGTCATACTCAAGTCAGAAACCAACACAAACACACCATCACTTCTGCATACACTTATTTACAGTATATACTCACACACACTTACTTACACACTTGCTTGTGGATTTACAGGAGAGCAGATTCACACATAGAGGACAATCTGCAAAGCAAGTAAGTGAAAGTGTGTGTGTTTGTGTGTGTGTGTGTGTGTGTGTGTGTGTGTGTGTGTGTGTGTGTGTGTGTGTGTGTGTGTGTGTGTGTGTGTGTGTGTGTGTGTGTGTGCGTGCATGTTTATCAGTCCAGTCCCAGTGTTACTGAGGTGATTAGAGATTATCTGTGTGTGTATGTGTGTGTGCATGTATGTGTAATGCAGTGACTGCAAGCTAATGCTGAATGTCTGCGACTGTTCAAAGGAGTTGTGTTTAATGTGTGTGTTTATAAGATATGCATAATGTTAACTAGCACATGTTACATGTTACGTTGCACCTAACGTTCAAGGTGTGTTCACTAACACACACCCACAAACACAGAGTCCACAGGAGGTTTTTATGCTTCCATTCACAAGAAATTTCACTACAAGTCCCATTTAGACTTGAACCTGTATTCCTGTACCCCCTCGTATTTATATCCTATAGTATTTTTACATCCTATAGTGCGTGTATATGAGCTGTTTGTGTTTGTAAGATTTTTGTAAAAATTCCCTATAGCATGTATGCATTATTATAAATAATATAGGTCATATTATTTGATGCTCATTTGGTTTGCATTAAGTTTTATAGTAAAATAATCACAGTGTATCTGTGCATCAGTTATTGCAGACTGATTTGCCTGACCGCACGGTTTTAAATTCTGTTCTTTTTGTCTTGACTTTTCTACAATATGGCATAAAACATTGGATATGAAATTATATCTAACGTCATGTAAGGTATCAATCCAGCAACAGTAAAGCAACAAGAGTGTTACTGGCTTGTTTTAACTACAGACATAATATTATACTGCATACCTTTATGTTTTTTCGCTTTCTTTCTTCTTCTTTTCTAAACTGGGCAGCTAACGGCTTTGACCTTTCCTTATTTATATCTTTATAATTCAACGAGCATTTAATTAGAATTTTATTTAATTACACAATTATATATACATACTACTGCTCAAAATTTTGGGATCACTCTCTCACTCCATGGAAGCACACAAGGAATATTACGTTGTTTCATATAGCCACTGCTTGGTTTTAGTAGCTCTGGACTGCTTTTTAAATATAAAAACTAATCAGAAATATTTTTCAAGTAAGTTTAAGTCTGATTGCAAAACTGTATTTAAAATTTTTTTTTTTACGTTTTGCTGCCAACCTGCAGTACCCTTTCCTACCACTAGTTCCACTCTTCCACTCATGCTGGAAGTGCTGTTTTTATTCCAACTGTCTTTACTGTTTTGAAAAATTTTAACAGACATACAGCATAGATTAAACAAAAGGCATATTTAAATATGAAAAACATGTGTAAACAAAGGTGCAACTGTATATCATCCCAGATCCTATAATCCCCCCCACCCATCCCATCACAGGCCATTCCCCAGGAGAGACAAAGACCCATAGTTATACAGCATCAAAATGTACCCATCCAGTGAGCACTGAGCATATACACATATATACACATCCACAGATACATACACAAACACACACACACACACACACACACATATATATATATATATATATATATATATATATATATATATATATATATATATATATATATATATATATATATATATTATACATTAAAAGAAAAAGAAAATAGGAAAAAGAAAAAAGGGGGAAACCGTCCTAACCGTCCTCTAGGTCTTGGGGACCATCAGGTGAGGTAGTAATATCTAGAAAGGGATTCCATGTCTTATGGAATTTCCCTGTAGAGCTCCTGAGAGAGAATCTAAGCTTCTCAAGTTGTAAGTTATAGAGAACCTCCTTGACCCAATGTTTATATGATGGAGGATGTGCAAGCTTCCAGCTGAGCAAAATTAATTTTTGGGCTAGAAGGGTGGTAAATGCCAATGCCTGTTTCGCTACTCTGGGCAAATCTGTGTTGAGGGAGATACCAAATATTGCTGATAATGGGTTAGGGGTAATAGTGTGTCCATAGGCCCTGCTTAGTGTGTCAAAAACGTGTGTCCAAAATGACGTTAATTTGGGGCATGACCAAAAAATGTGGACGTGGTTGGCTGGAGTTAAGCTGCATCTGTTACAAGACTCGTTGACAGAAGGAAAGATTCTAGTCAACCTTGCATTTGTATAGTGGATCTTATAGAGGACCTTGCACTGGATCAAGCTGTGCCGGGCACATATGGAAGACGAGTGAACTAAAGAGAGTGCTGTCTCCCACTGGCTATCTTAAATTTTAATGTTGAGACTGTCTTCCCAGGCAGCTCTGGTTGCAGTAGGGGGTTTTGAGGAGGCTAACCACATATGCCCATACAAAATGGAGATGGATCTTTTGGTGACCGCGCCCACTGACAGCAGACTTTCTGTTAGATTTTCAGGGGGGCGGTCGGAAGTGCTGTTTTTAAAAGTTTAAAGTGTAAATTTGAGAGACAAAGGAGCGAGGATGAGGGGAGCTGAGCTTGTCGTCTGAGCAGTGAGAGTGATTAAAGTGTGAGAAGCTAAGAGGAGAGGAGAGGAGACGAGCCATGCTGATGTTCCTGTCTCAGTGGAACGTGTCTAACAGGTCCGACAGGACCAGAAGAACAAGATGCGCACTTACCATGATAAACTCACTCCGGTTTATGTAAGAGATTTTCCTTCTGTCAAGCCAAGGCTCTTGCACTCTGAAGCGTCACAAGACCAGACAGCATTTAATGTACTGTAGATCAGTTTTGATTTAATTATTTGCCTTTGTATTCATATTTATTTATTTATTAAACAGTCTGAAGCTGAGTAACTTTAATTGATAACGAAGCTTGATGCTGATTGATCTGTTTTTTTATTTTACATTTATTTACTGTGTATGGAAGGAGTCTCCAATGTCAACGCTCTGTAATAGGCAGGGCAATTCCCAGAAAAACATGAGAACAGCAAAGAGGAAGGAGAGACAGAGAGAAAAGAGAGGGACAGATAGACAAAAAGAAAGGGAAACGGAATCAGACAGAGGGAGATTAGAAAGTAAATGGAACATATATACTGCAGAGACAGACAACTCCTCTTTGAGGACTCCTCTTTTTGACTGTTATGCTCAATAGTTCCAGACTGCACTGTAAAAAATAAATTGTAAATTTTACGTAAAAAAACGGTGTGGTTGCCTGAATTTTATCGTAAAAAATACGTTATTGCACTGTAAAAAAATAAGCCGTAAATTTTACAGCAAAAAAAAAAGACAGTTGTGGTTGCCAGAAGTTTACCATAAAAAAAAGGTAGCAGCATTTTTGGTTGTACAGGATTACACTCATTATACTGTATATTCCTATGGATTTTAATTGTTGCTGTTTTTTGAAGCTTGGCCAGGAATTGAACCTAGACCCTGGTGGTGCAAAGAAATGGTGCTAACCACTACACTACTGTTTTTTCTGTGCAATTGTTGTCATTGTTGGACTTCCTTAGTTTCCCCACGTCCCCCGCATGACTTGCACAACAACGACAACATTTGCGTAGCAAGCACAGTAGTGTAGTGGTTAGCACTGTCGCCTTGCACTGCCAAGGTCTGGGTTCGATTCCTTGCCAGGCTTGAAAACAAACAAACAATTGAAATCCGTAAAAAGAGTGCAATTCTGTACAACCTTAAAACATTGCTACCATATTTTTTACGGTTAAATTCTGGCAACCACAGCTGCCAGTTTTTTACCGTAAAATTTACGTTTATTTTTTACAGTGTGGAATTGAATACAGTTTTGTATCCATATGAACTTAAACACATCTCCTGTTATGCTGAACTGCCAGCCACAGCAACACACAGTATGATGCAGACAATCCCTGCTATTTGTTATCACTCAAATGAGGATTGGATCATGGATGGGTGATGTCAAGGAGTTTCTCCTTGCCACTGTCACACTTGGCTTGCTCATCAGGGACAATTGTACAATCTGACAATCTGATCATATTGATTCTTACACACTTTCTCACATTTCATACACATTTCCAGAATTGAATAGAATTACATATAAAATGCTGGAGAGAGAGGCTGGTGAGGGAATGACTGTACTGATGTAGGATATTTTATGATTATTATTATTTTATTATTATATTATTATTTTTACAATATTGTATAACTACATCATTAATTTCCTCCATAAAACAAACAAGACAACAAACAAACTAAAGCTCTAATGTCTGTTATAAATCAATATGAAGATGTGAGCGTACCTGACAGTTCACAAAATGCTTTAAATTAAATATCTTCCTAATTCAGAAAGCTGCAGGTTTACCATTTATATTATTCTTATTATTTTTTAAACATTATCCTGTTCGCTAATCTCCTATGTGCTAATTGGTCATGGTCATAGGTTAGCATTCATGTATAAAACACACATACGCGCAAGACGTCAAGTCTAACCCTGACTTTTCATTAATTCCATACTCAGATATATTATTACCAGAGAGGGGTAGTAACAAGTTACATTTACTCAGTTACATTTACTTAAGTAACTCACTCACTCATTCACTCATCATCTATACCGCTTAATCCTGTATTCAGGGTCACGGGGGGCCTGGAGCCTATCCCAGGAGACTTAGGGCACATGGCAGGGTGTACCCTGGACAGGGTGCCAATCCATCACAGGGCACAGACACTCACTCATTCACACACTACGGACAATTTGGGAACGCCAATTAGCCTAACCTACATGTCTTTGGACTGTGGGAGGAAACCCACCAAGCACGGGGAGAACATGCAAACTCCATGCACACAGAGACGGGAATCGACCCTGGCGGTGCAAGGCGACAGTGCTAACCACTATACCACCGTGCCGCCTACTTAAGTAACTTTTGTTACTAGTTTTAATGCATCATTCTTTTTACTTTTATTGAGTATCTTTTTGCTGAAGAAACTCTACTCTTACGCCGCTACATTCGGCTACAGTCGACTCGTTACTTTTCTAACCATTTATTCTACACTGTAGATATTCTTTGTGTTTGCCATAGAAAAGCAGCCAGTGGATCTAATACGTGACTGTGTTTCACAGACGTAGCAACAATAATCACATGATTCCGTTTGACCAATCAGCCGCAATAACAATAACTGCATGGAGTCACATGACCACACAGAAGGGGGAGGGCTTGTCTTCAGCAGTGATCGACAGGGAAGCAAACATGTTGTGGTTAGTTTAGCTGTTTTAATAGGGCCCAAGCACTATAAGGTGTGCAGGACCCTCTTGTTTTCCTAAGGATAATTTTTTCCCCACCCTTTTGTACTTTTTGGGGGTCTTAACACGCTCAAAAACTCATGAAACTTGGCAGACAGGTTGGAATCTGCTGCCATCAGGATGCCTGAGAGTCGCGTGGCCCGGGACCCCCAGGGGCCCCCACACGAGATTTTACTGCATAGCTCATACACACTTTCACGTAGGCACGCGAAACTCGGTACACATTTAGAGCTCATCGAACAACTTTCGCACTGCATGTCTTGGGCTCAGCTTAACAGGAGGCCGGTTATTTTGGGTCCTTTGCAAAAACGCACCCGATGGATTTTGATATACTCCTCCTAAGGAATTTATATGATCGCCACCAAACCGCGCCAAAGAGATCTAAAGACATTGAGGATGCAATATTGCGGAGGGATTTTCGTTATCTCAAACTGGCCAGTCGTGATAATGTCCTAAACTTACAACGAAAAATTATTAATAACTTTCTGTGTGGCATTATATTGAGTGACATTATATTCAGTGACACCTTCTGTGACATCACGTTCAGTGACATCACATTCAGTGACATCACATTGAGGAACATCATAGTGTGAGGCTTATTTTCCAGCATGTGAGGCCAATTGTACACACATAAACATCACAAATGTTAACACACACATGCGCGCACACACACACAGACACACACACACACACACACACACTAACGCACTCAACAAATATTTAGGGCCCAAACTGACATTAGCCCTGTATAGTGTGTGATGTGTGCAGGTTGTGCGGTGCAACCGAGTGACGATGGCTTTTTCGAGGTCTTAACACACTTAAATAACACAGGTTGTGCAGTCTTAACATGTATAATTAGCAAATAAACTAGAGCCTAAAAAATATATAATTTTCTTACATTTGTTCTGCTGGACACAGTTTATAGTTAAGTGAGACTCTTGTACACATGATCTAATGCTATTTTCTATCTGCAGAGTCATTTGCAGGGCAACTGAATATACAGTATATCTTATACAGGAAATGATTACACATACATATGTTACCTACAGTAGGAATTTATTTCAAAAACTTTATATTGTGAAAAAAAAGTTAGGAGATTTGGGTTTCTTATTCCTTAATTTGCTATTTCATAAAGCTATTTAGTTTAAGTCATTTATTTGATTAGATTTATTTCATTTATTTTATTATTCGGAAAGTCGCAATTTGTACATTTATTTTATCCTTTTGTCTGACTGCTTACATAATTTCTAAAAAAATAAATCGGACATTATGATGAAAGTTACTCATACTTGAGTAATATTTTGGATGACTACTTTTTACTTCTACTTGAGTAATATTATTTTGAAGTACAGCTACTCTTACTTGTGTACATTTTTTGGCTGCTCTACCCTCCTCTGATCATTACACATTCTATATTAAAGGCGACTTTTGAGTCATCTTTAGACATTTAGGTTGAATAATGAGAGAGAAAAAAAACATTTCTGCTTTTTGTCCTTTCTCTATGTGCGTCTGTGTTGAACAAGGCAAAGGCAAACAAGGCAATCGGATTTCCCTGAATGTGACCTCAGATAAGAAGAGCCCTCGCCCCTGGCGTGGTTCAGAGGGAAAAAGCAAAAAGAGTAAATCAGAGGGAGTTTGGGGGCCTGTCCACACGGAGACGCGTTTCGCTGTATACGTATAAATTTTTTATCGTATTGGCGTTTCATCCACACGTATCCGGCGTTTTAGGAGACTGCAACCACAATTTTTTTAAACCGGGTCCCAAGGTGGATAAATCTGAAAACGACACCCTTGCGTTTTCGTGTGTACAGCCAATCCGTATATTTTGTGAAACGATGATGTCATGCGCATGCTCAAAGTCTTCTTCTCCGTGTATAGTGTATCTCTATGGCAGAATTACAGCGCCCCATACTGGTCTGGCATATATGTACTACACCGTTTTCAGTGGTTTTGTATGTACGCAGATATTTCTTGAGACGACGCCGAACGAGGAAAAAAAATGATCGGATAGAGAACGCGCTGGCTTCGTGTGGACGGAACCTGAATGTGTAACAGTGCTCTGGGGTGTGTTATTTACACACACACACACACACACACACACACACACACACACACACACACACACACACGTTTATTCCTCATTATGGAGGGAGCCACATACTATGTGTTTTTATTAAACCTGAAAGTACTGAAGGATCAGGAATGTGATCTCAGATCAATCCAAGGTCTGTTTAAGTCATGATGAAAATGTCTGGTGAAAGGTGTAAAACAGTAAAATGATGAGACTCTTAGCAGCAGTAAAACATCTGACCAGTGCAAACGTTTTAAAGTAGGCCGTACGTCTGTGAATGATGATCCCAGCCGGGGTGACTCGGAGCCTGACGCAGTCGTAAGCATTGAGTGAGTGCAACACGGATCCTTAAAAATTTATGCATAACTTGTCACCGACTTATAGACCCATCTGTCAGTCGGAACTGTACACACAAGCATTCACCAACACCACTTGCACATTACAGGAACTCAGCAAGGAGTCACTGCCACATACTCCATACACTCCTGACCATTTCTACATGTCTGGGCCATTAAGGGAGTTCCTGGGAGGCTGGCACTTCAAACGTGAAGTTAAGAGAACTGAGAAAACTTTCTACCTTGATGGTATCCAAACACTAATGAAAAAATCTATCATAACTATGTTCTGCTATTCTGCATGGTCAAAAGTCCCAGTTTGACTCAAATGTCCCTCGTTCACAAAACATCTCGAGAACATCATTAATTGTCAATCAGAGCGAATGTCCTGCTGCTCCTCCATCTCTGAGTGTTGAGAGACCTGAGTGTCTCGGTAAACTCAGCTCTCAGAACAGAGAGACGATTACATAAACACACACACACACACACACACACACACACACACACACACACACACACACACACACACACACACAGTGAGTCACACTGTAAAACCTGGTGTGCAGCATTCTAATCTCTGGGTCAGCCCAGTGTGTGTGTGTGTGTGTGTGTGTGTGTAGATTCTCATCGCCCTGTTATGAGAATAGACAGATTTATTACACTTATTACATTACTCCACAGCTGGGCGTGTGTTTAACCCTGCTCAATGTGACAAAAATGTACATTTTACTAGGAATGCTGTATTTGAGAACCTTCTGATCTCCGCCTAGGATTTTCACAAACACATCCACACAGGAGTTTACACAGTGAACTTACACAAAGCTAAAAACACACAGTGAGTGAGTGACAGTGCTGTGGGAGGAGCACTGTGCTGATAAGAAAGGTCAGAAGAGAATAGCAAGTTTGTTTTAAATGTCGCATAAGCTCAAAAGTTTAAAAACGTCTCTTTCTGTTGTTCCAGCTTATACCGTTCAGATCCAGCGCTCTGACATCTGACATTCCTGAAATCCCTCCTGCCTCACTCCTGTTCCAGACGCACTGTTTCAGTGTCTGTAGCTTTAAATGTAAATGAGCAGCTGCCCCTCCCCCTCCCCCTAATGCCCCTTTACAGAAATAAATTTTACTAGCCAATCATGAAGGAAACAGGAGTCGATTAAATGTGTCAGGGAAAAAATATCCCTTTGTTCCCCTTGTCTTCAAACAGTATACGTCTGAGAAAATATAGACTGTGTTTCCATAGTCTTTTACTTAAGACCTACAGTACTACAGGTTACCTGTATTAGCATGCTAGCATTTTCCAAAAACAGAAGGTTGAAGCTCATGTACATACAATTTTATTAACAGGTCTTCAAACAGGACTCCTGTCTAGACAGTGTCTAATGCATGAAGACTGACACTGTAAACATGAGTGTTAACTAGCTTAGAGCTGTTTAGCATGTAAAAAAAACACCCTGAGTGGAGGATTTGGCTTCATATCTGTCTAATCTTCATGTCACTAAACAGGTTAAAATTTAAGACACCGTTGCAACCACACCCTTCTATTCACATTCTGGAGATCGTAAAAATCCTTGTTTTGTTTCCCACCTTTTTTCAGGATAGTTATCATTATCCTTATCTAATACTCTGATGAAACTGAGTTTTTTTTCACACCGATTCTCTGCAACATTCTGACTGTTTTAAGATTTATCCTGCTTTGGCATGCAATACACACAACCATCTGGGACATGACATAACACTCACGACTTTAGGATTGGTTGCAAAAATTATTTTCTTTTGTGTATTAAGGTATGCAATTTTATAATTAGATGAGATTAGATTCAGCTGTATTGTTCAAAGTAGCCATTGAAATGCAGTGAGCATCTAAATAGGCATTGTTAAGTGCCAGTTAACAATGATGTGTACAGTGTGGATGTCTGATGTACAGTAGGTATTTGTGCAGTACGTAGGATTTACAGTATGTTTCTGTACAAACCATGTGAAAAAATATTTATATGATATCAAACTAAACAGAATATTAATATGGACATATATGCATTATGTACAGAGTAGATACAAATGAAACATATTTTGTGGAGAGACAATATTTTAGATGATGGACAGTGCAGAGGTGTGTAGTGGGTAAAGCAGTGCAATATAAGTGCAGAGACATTGTAGGGGTTATAAATAGAGGACTTTATTAATCCCAAAGGAAAATTTTTATTTTCACATGTTTTGATGATGTGAATAAGAGTTTCCGAAATCCACAGTGATTTCCTTTGCGTAGTGTCCTCACACCGTAACGCTAGGCAAGCAGGGAAAAAATCTCACCGAGAGCTGACTTTTTCCTCATTCTGATGTTTGGTGTGAATGTTTACTGAAGCTGTGTATGTATCTTTATCTGCCGGACCGTATGCATTGTGCTGCTGCCACCTGATTGACAGGCGTTCCTAATAAACAGAACACTTTCCCCATACATTTGATAAACAAGGTTTTTATGAAACATTATTATTTTCACGTCCGATCCAGCATCGTTTCATTCTGAAAAAAAAGGGACATCCTGTTGATGTTAGCATTCCTGAGACATGGTATGTACTGTAGCAGTTACTGCTCCTGTTTTTCAGTCCTGTTTTAATTTGCATACAACGTATATCCACACACACCCACTGATGAGTTGATATTGCTGCAGGTCAGGTTTATCAGAAGCTAAAAACATGTAGATGTGAAGATTAAGATACCGTAAATGTGTACATAAATACAGTATCTGTAGGAAGCTGTAAAATGTGTGTGCGCGTCTGTGCATGTGTGTAATTTACTGTATGTTGTGTTCTGTTTAAAATTAAAAACTCTTTGCATCCATCTCCTCCAAATTCCACAGAGAATCAAGTTTCCTTCTATCTCAATACTTAACGAGATCAGTCCTGAGTGATTTACTCACAAACACACATGTCTGATGTCTTTATTTCTTATGTGCAGGGTGTGTGATGGCTGAACTTGGTCCTGAGTTTTTCTCTGAGCAGGAGCTGACGTGCTCCATCTGTCTGGACCTGTTCACGAAGCCTGTGTCCACGCCATGCGGCCACAATTTCTGCCAGAGCTGCATCGGGGGTTATTGGGCCTCGAGTGCCGAGTGCACGTGTCCTCTGTGTAAACGGCCCTTTGATGGCCGGCCGGAACTCAGCATCAATCGCGTGTTCGCTCATATAGCAGACAAGTACAAGGAGATGCGCTATGGTGGGCCACCACCCATCAAACCACGGAAGAATCTCCCACCCGCCATGACCACAGCAGCAGCAGCAGGAGGTGAAGAATTTGCTATGCAGAATGGCACCAGCACCTCGGACATCCCATGTGACGTGTGCACCGGCAGGAAAGAGCGAGCCGTGAGCTCCTGTCTCACCTGCATCGCCTCATACTGCGAAGCACATGTCCAACCGCACTGCCAGAACCCGTTCTATGCCTCACACCAACTTCTGGACCCGCGCGAGGCTCTGCAGGGACGCACATGTCACGTACACGGCCGGCTGCTGGAGGTCTTCTGCCGCACGGACCAGCGCTGCATCTGCGCCATCTGTGTGCTAGAGGAGCACCGGACTCACGCCACTGTCTCCGTGCAGACTGAGCGCGCCGTCAAACAGGTGAGTGCTGAACGGAACTGCGGACAGCCAGGTGGGCATGGCTTAAAAGCCATAAATGCAGCAAGTGGGTGTGCCTTGAAGACTATGATTAGAAATGTAGGTGTGACTTTGGGATCAACACAGTCTCCTGAGGTCCATGAAATGGATTATGATGTTATAATAATAAGAACTCTGGGGGAGTTATCAGAGGGTGTGTCTTTAGTGGGTGTGTCTTGAAGGCCATTACAGTACAGTATATGGCAGTCTCTAAAAAGTGTTAGTTTTTTGAAACATTCATCATGGGTGCCATATTCCAGAGCTCCGGCCAACTTTAGTCTCTTCATGTTTTAAGGTGGTGGTGATAAATGAAAATAATGATACTTAAATATAGACTAAACCCAAGAATGAAAAAAGTGTTTTTACAAGAAAGACTCTGTGCATACATACGCACACAAAACACACACACATACACCTATCTTGTCTGAATTTGTGAAAAATCATAACACAAAGCTCCTCTTGTTTGGAGCTTATGGAGAGTTAGCTTACTGTGCTAACATGCCTCACTCTTCAGGTTAAGTGTCAATCATGAGCTGAGGTATTTCAGTATCGCTAACACGCAGCAGGTTGTATAAACAGGGTGTAACTTCATCCACTCAACACTTAGGATTACAGAAATCCCGTAAAATTAACAATACAACAGAAACACTGCAAACACTGCAGCGTTCCCATGGTTGTTCTGTTCCAATGCTGTGCTCTAGTTAGCCAGAAGGTGTTAGTAGCGTAGATTTATATTTAAGCTTTAACATTTTTATTTCTGTTAAACACTACACCACTTCATGTCTGTCTTTTCCAGAGAATGCTCGGGAAAACCGAACTGGACATCCAGACGTCCATCGAGAGGCGAGCACTGCGTGCCAAAGAGCTCAAACAGAGACTGCAGTTCCTCAGGGTGAGTCGGTGTAACATTATCATGAGCACTGGCATTAGCGGTAGAATTGAACTAGCACTGACAGTGTTGTGTGTGTGCAGAACTATGCCCAGGCTGAGCTCTCCGAGGTGGAGCAGGTCCTCTATGATGTCACTCAGTCAGTGGAGCGAATCCACAGGGAGCTGGTGGGTGGGATTGAGGACAAGCGAGACTCCGTGATTGGCCAAGGAGAGAGGATTGTTTCTCAGCTGGAGGCGGAGATAGGCAAGCTGCAGGAGCGCAGGGCTCAACTGGAGGTTCAGGCCACATCAGAAGACCACATCAGATTCCTGCAGGTATGGAGAGCTACAAAAAAAAATACAGGAGGTGATTTAGATACTAATAGAGTAAAGTAATATCAACCAGTTTTATTAAAAAGAAAATGTATAAAACAGATATTACACAGACAGAACTTTATCAGCAGTATGGGTGTGATGATGGAACACTGAGAACATATCACATATGATGCTTACGGATGATGATGATGATGTGGATATCACACAGTTAGGCATGTCTCCCACATGCAGAGTTTCGAGGAGGTGAATGCTCCGTATCAGGACACAGTGACACTCAACAACGATCCAGACCTGGAGTTACACTTCTCTTTCGGGGAGGTGAAGAACACACTGGGCGAGATACGAGAGAGACTCGACGACATCCACATGGGCGAGGTTCAGTACAGACACTCAGGTATTATAACTACTGTTATTATTAATATTCTTTAATCTTAAAGGAGGAAAGAGTCAAGTGATGTGACCTCTGTGTATTGATATGCTTGCCAATTGTCTCTGCTTAGACAAACACACCGACCTACGCACACACCCACACACTCGCTGGTTTCTCTCTCGGTTATTAACAGCATAGAAAGATATTTAAATCTTTGGCCAAACACCTTGCATCGTCTGTTACATCAAAAGAACAAAAACAAGCGAGAACAAGCGAAGTGGAAGAGGCATAAATATCTGTCTGAAGCTGGGTTACAGGAAGTACTGCCATATAAGGAATTAAAAGAGGGGGCAGGGGTGGGGTAGGGTGTTGGGTAATGTGAGAACGTTAACACATTCCAAGGAAAATGTCAGGGGAACAGTTAGCCAAAGACAAATATTTTATTTTTAAGATTTTGTGATTTTTAATATATATAACCATAACTGACCAAAAAGAAACTTTATACGATCAAACATGCAAAATATCCAAATTATTTGATAATTGTAAAGCAATCACACAAATTTATTAGACATGCCCCAAAAAGTTTTTTTTTCTTACTTTTTAAAACACCAGTTACCCAATTTGCTCACACCCTACCTGGTCTGTACCACATTCACACACACACACACACACACACACACACACACACACACACACACACACACACACACACACACACACACACACACATGCATGTATGTAATTTCACAACATTCTGTAATTTTCCACTGTAACTTGTACTGTATGTCTAAACTCAGTTAACGTTACAGAGAGACAGGTGCAATGTCATGCTGTGTCAGGGTTTGAGTCTGATAATTACAGTGAAAAGAAACTCTACAGGTAACTCTACAGCATACTGAATACATCCTGTACCTTTGGGATACCGTGTGTATCTGGCTTGAGGAAGAAACACATGTTAATGTCACCACACTTCCCACTATGTATAAGGATCTCAAATTGGCACCTTATTATTAAAGTTTACACTTGTATTGCATTTCAAGAGCAGAGTTCCAGAGCTCCTCGAATCTGTCAGGTCCATCCATCACAACATTTGAGAGCACATGCCATTTACATGTTCTGTAGATGTCCAGTGAAACGAATAGATGGACAACTGGAGAAAGTAATGGCATCTGAGGAATGAGGAAAGACAAAGAGAGAGAGACGGAAGCAAAAAACATTAGAAATATCAGAAAATGCCAACGAAACCTGTTTTAGGATGTTTTAACTGATAGAGATTTCACAACACTCCTGTGTATCATGCCAGATTGGGGCTGCAAACTAAAATGTCTTTCAGTCAAACGGGGCAGAACTAGTAGGGCATAAGGCTCACACCATGACTTGGAGTCATGTCACAGCTCCAGATTTAAAAATGACTAAGCTCTTCAGTAGTGTGTACATAACATTGCTGGGTGCTGAAACTCCTGGACTCAATCAGTAGGCCAGGGTGCGCAAACATGTAGACACATATATTTACATTTACACATTTGGTAGAGGGCTCTTATCCAGAGCGACTTACATTGTTATCTCTTTATACATCTGAATAGTGGAGGGTTAAGGGGCCTTGCTCAAGGACTCCACAGTGGCAACTGGTGGTCTTTGGGTTTGAACCTGGGATCTTCTGAACCACTTATCCACTGAGCTACTCTTGGAGGTGTATAGTTTAGTTATAGAAATGCATTGCATGTATTTATAAACATTCAGTAGGGTTAAGTCATTCAGTAGGTTTAAGGTTTTTAAGTCATTTTTTGTTGTTGTTAAAATTACGTTTGTTAGGATGAGGATCAGGTAGTGAAGACGCTTCCTAATCTGAAGCACACTTGATTTAATCTGCTGCAGGTCCAAATATACTAACATTTCCATTTTGTACTGGTTTAATTCCAGTGTTTATTGATGTGTTTATTTCACCGTGTTATATAACTAGATGTAAATGGGTGTGAGGTGATGAGGTGCGTCACAGTAAGCGTACACATAACATCATAAACATTACAACTTGCGTGCACACACACAAACACACACACACCTGATTTCACTCAACAGGTAATTAACTGTTATAGCTCATTAACTCATTCTCAAACCAGTGCAGAAGGATTCCAGCAGAACAAACACACATGCGTCAGGTCCCTAATAGTTGGTGGTCATATGAGAGAGCTTTACATTAGTGTGATTTAGGTGTCCCAAACCTCAACCCAGACCGCGATCATTTAAGGGTTGGTAGGTTGGTCACCTATATCATGTACAATGACATTAAATGATTTATCTATCTAATGAAATTCACATCTCAAATAAAGGTCAGGGTTTTTATGGCTTTGTCAGGAGTGCATGAATTAAATGCAGGATTTAAGCCCAGCCTACCGGACAGTTATGGAAAAAAATCTGGCAATCTTAATTACACAAGTATAACACTTAACACATAAATTCATCATACTGTGTTTATAACATCTCCTAATGCACTTTTTTCTTCTTTGTGTGACTGTTGTACATGTTTATCTCATCGTCAATACGTTTACTTTGATAGCTTTTAGGGCTGCAACAACTAATCGATAAAATCGATAATTATCGATAATTAAATTCGTTGTCAACGAATGCCTTTATCGATTAGTTGGACTGCTCACGTTACTGAGGAGCGCGACCGCAGGATGCACAAATACACAAAGATACATAGCCGCTCGCGCAATGGAAGTTACAGAAGCATCTGCAGGAAAAAGCGCGCGCCTATGGCGTTATATTCCTGCCACAATTCTGATCGCGAGGTTTGACATTTTGAGAGCAGACAAAGCACTCTATGCGCGTGCAGTGTCTGTGCGCTCAACAGCTCGATTCTGCGCGTGCAATGATCCCCCTGCTCGCGCAACATATTCTCCGCGCACGCGCAACTTCTCGATCCTGGGCAAGCAACATTTATTTTCTGTGTGCGCTCGACTCTGCCTGTACGCTCGCTCAACTTTGTCCAGTGTTACAAAACTGCCACAAAACCAGCCAATCACAGACTTCCACACACTACTTCTGATTGGCTGTTCCTTCTCTATCTGCTGGCAATATCTGCAATTATTGTTAAAATGCTGTATTTTGCATACTCAAATGCTGTTATGTATATTTATTTATGTATTTATTTATTTTTTTAAGAAAGAGACAAGTCAGCATAAGTTCATTCAAAAAAGAAATCCCCCATGCACTCCACAACAAGCAGCCACTATAACAGATGCCATTCAATACAATAAGAGTACATCAATTGTTTTGCTTTTTTATTTATATTTTGGATATTTAGAGGAGTTTTACTGTTCAAAAACAAAATTTGTCTTTAATTTAAGATTTAAAATGTCAAAATTAAAGATCATTAAACTCTATATGTGGCTTTTGCATTTTTTTAAGTTTAGTTTTATACATAACTAATACCCTGATTTATGGTTTTATATAGTTAAAAGCAAAACATTAAATTAAAGAAGCATTTAGTTTTTATTCAATTAATCGGAAAAATAATCGACCAACTAATCGATTATCAAAATTTTATTAGCTTAGAATTTCGCCACCTGTTGACTATGATGTGTAATTACGTGAATTGGTTTTCCTTTTAGAGCGAGGGAAGACGATAATTGTAGATCGTGAACTGCTTAACCACAAAATAGAACATACTGTATATATACTGTGGAATAAATCTAAAGGACTGTGTACTTTGCACTTTGCACCTAATAGTGCATCAGGTGTTTGAAATCTGAAGCGATGAAAACAGCACTCTTTATAATCAGGAAGCAGAGAAAGAAAAATTTAGGTACATTTTTTTATTTACTATAAAAAAAGTCTACTATGAGCTAATACAAGTCCTGTACTTTTGATACTTATGTAAATTTGAAGGTGAGTATTGTTTGTACTTTTACTCAGGCACACAAAGTAATGCAGGACTTCTAGTTTTACGTGAGTAATATTTTCCCCTAGGGAATCTCTACTGTTACTCACGTATAGGATTTGTGTATTTTTTCCCACCTCCACCTGTATATCCTCAGTGGATAACGCTCTCTTCTATAGATGAATTTAATTCTGAAACTTGTTAAATATTATTATATTTAATTATTGCTTCAGTGATTTAGGCAAATGAAGAGGTGCACAGCGATAGATTATAGATACAACAGATAATAGTTTCATATTGAGTAATAGCATGACACACCTCCACAAGGATAACTAATCCAGTCTAAATACAGGTTAATGTGCTGAGTGTATAACACACACTGTGCAATGCTGAGAGTGTAAAGCATGTGTGTGGGAGGTAAAATCAGTGAACTTTTGAAAAGTTTGTGATAGTCACAGTTTACTAACATTGTGACAGTTCATATCTCTGTCCACACACTCTGGGAGAAAAAGAGAAAAAGTTATATGTTTTGTAAATTCTTAAACTCACATATTAGACTCTGAGAATTGCACAACTCCATTCCAGACATTAGCAACACCCTAAATAAAGGACAAAGGGCTGCTAGCTACTGAAGCTAATCCTAACAACTCCTAGTTTAATCCTAACCATTGTTATTAAGTAAATAACTCTTTGTGTTCTCATGTTTGGAGCTACATGCTATTAAAATAATTACCTAAAAACATTTTGCTAGCTAATCATCTAGCTGTTAGACTGCACGTTACATAAATTACACACACAGTTAAAACATGACAGAATACACAGGGATGCTAAAACACAGCTAACATAGTTAAACCTGCATGTTTTTTCCTTAACAAAATAAACCTTCATGGATTTGATATAATTTCCCTAAATCTATTCCTAATAAAACATTCTGACTAGCTGTGCTAACAATTAAAAATAAAGAAATGTAAAAAATGCGAATGCTAGCTAACTAGAACAAAACTAACAAAACTAGCTAAATCTAAAAATTGCCACAAAGCGCAAATGAAAGCTAATCTTTTTGTGCTGCTTCTTCTTTTTACTGCTAACATATTTAATAAAATGTAGTAATAAATAATATACTGATAGAAATGATTTAGTGTGTTTTAAGACATTCTTTGTGTATTATAGCTATTTAAAAAATATTCCGTAGTTAATAATTATATACTGTATGTGTGATAACACACATGGAAAAAAGAACACATATGCAGGCTAAAGTAAAAAAAAAAAAATCCAAACAAAGAAATAAAATAAATAAATAATAAAATAAAAACATGGTAAATTCGACTCGGTAATCCACAAATCTGGCAAGGGTCAGTAAGAATGAGGCATGAGCGAAGGAAGACGATAACTGTAGATCGTGAACTGCCCAGCCATAGAATAGCACATACTGTATATATACTGTGGAATAAATCCATAGGAGTGTGTACTTTGCACTGAGTGGAAGCTCTAATCACTCATGTGATCTTGCTCGTGTGTGTTGGGTAATGTAGTTCTTGTTTGTCCTGTGTTTATGCTGTGTGCAAGTTTATGTGCAGTAGACAGGGTTCTGATAAAATGCTACACAAATACTACTGAACACTGAGGAAAGATCATGTGAGAAAGGAAGAAATCTTTATAAATAAAAGGAATGTTTTGTCTTTACAAAAGATTTTGCCCTTGAGATGGGCGTGGCTATATGTATCATTCAACAGAGCCAATTAACAAGATTTATGGGTTTATGTGTACAGACAGGTGTGTGGAAGAGACAGAAACACTGGCAATGTACAATCTTCACAAAACACAAACAAAAGCGCAACACAGCATGGCTTACCCCAAGATTAAAGGAGACTATGAAAACTGAACCTTTAAAGATGAACGAACAGATCAATGTATGGTTATTCTTCCCACGGGAAGTTTAAAACCAATTCGTCTCATATGTTCCGAAAGGTTGGTTTTAATAAAAGCAGTAATGTGAAACACCACTATGAGATAAAGCACAGGTCATTAGGGCAAAGAGATCCGCAGCAGTCAGAACAGAAAGCTGTATTATGTGCTAAAATGTAAGAAGACAGATATGTACATGGGATTCAACCTGAAAGAATAATATCACTCATTAAGCTGAACCGCTTTTAAAAAAAAAATCCTTTGAATAGTTTTTATATTTTCTATTTCTAAAAACTCTTTACTCGTCAAAGGCGGGTACTAACGCTAGCCTCAAATAAACAAACAAATAAATAAATCAGCAGTCATTTTTGCACCTTCATTCAAAAAGTTTTAACCGAACAGTACACCAAATGACAACAGATATTAAGAAGTGAGGAGCTATATCGCTAATAAAAAGTGCTGTCAATTGCCGTAAATAACGCTGTAGTGATTTGTAGTGATTTTTGTGTGTCACAGTGACATCACTGCCCGAGACGGAGAGCATGTTGAGCATCAGGTCTAATAAGAAGAGGGACTTTTCACTGAAAGGTAAATGTACATCACATCACATCCCACACATACAGCAGCTCTATAACAGCATCAGAGGGTTGCAGTATATTAATCCCCCTAGTATAATACAACATCGTTTCCGTTGTAACTGCTCATTCAGAGGGACGTGTACAGCGCCACTGATAATAAATGAAACAATAATGGAACATTGCTAGTGAAGTTTTATGTGAGGGGAAATGTGTGTGTGTTTGGGTCTCCAATGCCAGTGCTGTGTAACAACGAGTGTGTATAGCTACTACAAGGGAAGCAAAAGCAGGAACTTGTTACACTGATGCTCCACTGATGATCATTCTATAATAAATGAAAAGTGTGATCACTAACAACTTGGACTGTGGAATAAGAGGTATAAAACACACGTGAAAATAATGCCCTTCAGGTTTGTTATAGTAACACAGTAAGTGTTGTTTGTTTTGCTTTGACAGAGTGTCCCCAAGTGCTTTGACAATGTGTGCCCCCACATAACTCAATAAAGTGCAGCTGTTATCTGTTCCTTTCTGTGGTTACACAAAGGAAAATGTTTTTTTAAGATTAGGCAACTGAGACACGCTGATGTGGTTTATTAGGGGTGGGCGGAGCCACATGAGAGAAGTCACAAGCACTTTTATTAAAATATACAGTAAAAATTAAATACTTGTGTACCTTGTGTAAAATATAGTACGTTTTCTACATTCTAGAACAATACTGGATACTTTCCAAACTATGAAATAATGCATATAGCATTAACAACAACAGCAACAGTCAGTCGTTATTTTAAGACATGACGGTCAGCTGTTCCGGAACAGTTGTTGCAAGTACAGTATTGTGAAGTGCATCCACAAAACCCATCAATGATGAAACTTTCCCAGAATACTTGAATACTTTCCCAGAAAAGCAAGACCAAAATTTATTTCTGTTTTTTTAAGGTTTATAGACATGATTGCACACTACAGAGCTTGTGTAAAGTCAATAGATATTATTCCAACGTAAATGGAATAATAATCTCTATGACTGCTCAGAGGCTCTGCAGGCTTTGTGGCATAACGTCTTGGTCTACGGTGCTTACATTGCTGTAATGAAGAATATTTTACACATTACATCACATTTCATCATAGATTTGTAACAATTCGATTCTCAAAGTAGTCATGATCAGTGTCTCCACAGCGCCCCTGGTGGAAGACGTAGGAACATGTGGAATGATGAATCTTCTGTTAGATACATTCACACTGAGAAATAAAAAACTGTATGAAAACTAATCAGAAACCATTTTGTATGTCTTTCAGATTTGCGGAAATTAAAATCAGGATCCAGTAAGTGTAATTTCCCCTTTTATTGTCTTTAAGATCTGGAAAGTAAAATAAATCTGATCATGTTCAGCTCACTGAGAGTTGTGTGAAAGAATTTCATATACTGCTCTCTGTCTCTTCAGATCTGAAAAAGGTCAGAGGTTATATAGGTGAGTCGAGTAATCTGTACATGTTTTCCATGTGTTCAGTTAAAACACACACACACACACACACACACACACACACACACACACACACACACACACACACACACACACAAAAAGTGGAGTGTTAGTGCAGTCAGTAATTAACAGTTTAACAATAAATTGACAGAGTTTACTTCCTCAGTGTTAATTTACTTGCCATCTCATGAATCTATATTTCTATATCTATATTTTTATCTCACATTGACCCCTGTGTTTAAATCTGGAACTGTACTGTTCATTTTAATGTGCTTAGGTTACAGTGAGTTAGTGTGTTTGTGTGTGTTACATTGAGTTACGGTGTGCTAAAATAAATGTCAGTGTGTAAGAGGATTACATAGTGTAAAAGAGTTACAATGTTTTGTTTTTAGTTGCAGTTTTACAGCGAGGTGAAATGTGTAACAGTGAGTCATCACACTACAATTAGCTACATTGAGTAACAATCGGGTTCAGTGTGTTACAATGTGTTACACTAGGTTATAGTGTGCTACAGTGAGGTACGGTGTGTTAAACTGAGATAGTGTGTTACAGTGTAATGCCCAATGTTACAATCAGATTTAGTGTGTAAGAGTGTTACAGTGAATTATTATGTGCTGCAGGGTGTTGCAGGGTGTTACAATGTGTTACAGTGTGTAACAGTGTGTTACAGTGTGCTGCAGTGTGTAACAGTGTGTTACAATGTGCTGCAGTGTTGTCCTCCTAAAAAATGAGAAAAAGAGAGGGAGAGAAACCTGGAAAATTTTTAACACAGTTAGGGAAAATTTAAGAAGATGTGTTACAGTGTGTTGCAGCATGATGTACTGTAGTGTGTTGCAGGGTGTTACAGGGTGGTCCTGTATGTTTCATTGAGTTAAACTGTGTTGCACTGTGTTTAATTGAGTTGCAGTGTGTTACAATCTGTTGCAGTGTGTTAGAGTGTGTTGCAATGTACAATGCTTTGAGTTAAAGTGTGTAATAAAGTATGATTATGATTAGGTTGTGTGGCTGGCCATGTTGATGGTTGTGTTTTCTACACAGAGGACGTGTCATTAAACCCCGTGACGGCGTATCCCTTCCTCATCCTCTCAGAGGACAGAAAGCAGCTGAAGCGCGGAGAGAAGCTACAGTTCTTCAGAAACAGCACTCAAAGATTCGATGTGTGGAGCTGCATTACTGCTAAAGAGGGATACGACACAGGACGCCATTACTGGGAGGTATGTGTACTGCACACACACGTACAGCACACACACACACACACACACACACACACACACACACACACACACACACACACACACACAGATTGTCGGTTGTATAATTTGTGTGTGTGTTTTGTTGTGCAGGTGAGTGTTGGTGATAATAAAGACTGGAAAGTGGGTGTGGTCAGAGACTCCGCCCAGAGGAAGGGGCTGTTCGATATGAGTCCCAGCAACGGATACTACGTGCTGTGGTGGAGCACCAATCATCTGCAAGCACTCACGGGCCCGCCCCTAGTGAAGGTGAAGATGAATGGGCGACTGCGTTACTTGGGCGTGTACCTGGACTGCGAGGAAGGTCAGGTAACGTTCTACAATGCCAAGACGGGTTCTGAGATTTACTCATTTACTGCAGAGGGAGCTTTCAGCGAAAGGATGTTCCCTCTGTTTGGCACGTCCGATAAAGAAATCCCACTATTGTTACCGGGGGGGCCTACACACATGCCTGAGTGAGGGAGAAAAGGGGTGGGGGAGTGGGGACAGAAATCAGGTAGGAAAGAAAAGAGAAAATAAGCCTCTGTACCTGCTTCTGTTGTGTATTTACTTCAGTGTGCGTGTGTATCTGTGTAGTTTATATACTTCTCAGTAATGATGTCCCATGCATATGCGTGTCTGTCCAAGTGTCCATGTCTGTTTGTGTGTGTCCATGCATGTATGTGTCTTGTGTGTTTGTATGTATGTGTGAGAGTATGATATATGAAGTAAACACCTATGAAGTATATCATGGATTCAGGTCACTCACGTTGCATTAAAAAAATATGTTTTTATTTATGATGAAAATGGTTTTGGGGATGATTTGTCTGTTGATGTGTCACAGTGATGTTACCCCACAGTAATGAAATAAATAAGCTATGAAAATGTTATGAGAGTAAGTTTTTATTTGTGGATGCGTTACCTTGAATGACCTCAGACTGAGTGAGGAGTGTGGGTGAGTCAGTGAGGTCTAAAGCTCAGATGAAGGAATTTAACTGGTTTTACACCACAATCTGTTGTTTATAAAACGTCATGAATCACATTCCGTGTCAGTTCTCCCACATGAGCCGAGCGTTCCGGGGATATACTGAGTGCTTGCTGCCACCAGGATAAAGCTGCTACTGAAATTAATAATAAAAAAAAATCATTAACCTGGTGTTAGTACAATCTGATATTGAACTGAATAAAATTTAATTGAGCAAGCTACCAAAGTTCATGTAACTATGTAACAGTACCAGAAAATAAAAGGTAAAGGTGTCAAGATAACAGCTTAAATATAATGAGGTCAAAAGGCAAGGCATTCCTTCTTTCTTGCTGCATCTCAGAATCTGTGATGAACTATTCTAACAATAAGATTTCAATTGAGTTTTTTGAGGACCTTCTTATTAATAAACTCGCACCGGCCATATCTCAGGAACCAGACGAAGCTTATAAAATATGTCGTTCCAATTGAACCTTGGTGTGTGGAGCAAGGGAGAGCACAAGTACATAGCTTTACATTTAACACTATTTGGTGTCATGATTGTAAAGGTAGTGCAGGCTTAAAACGGGCAGGCATAGGCGCAGAGGGTTCTTTAAACAAAAAGAGTCTTTTATTAAATAAAACAAACCATAATAAAGAAACTAAACAAACCAAACTCAAACTCTTAACACAGGAAGAAATCTACACGTTGGCTCTTTGACTAGACACACAGGCTCGGAGCCTTACACAGGCTTAGAACTTTACACAGAACCATAGACCAGGCTATAGACAGGGGAGACACTAGAGACAGGGGAAACACTAGAGACTGGGGAGAACCTAGAAACTAAGGGAGAAACTAAAAACATGAGAAACTAGAAACACGCTGAACAATACTTACACAAAGACAAAAGGGCATACTCAAAGACACACTTAACCAGACTCAATAATACTGATTGTTTTAAGCTTAGTTCACTCTTGTAATCAACTACACCTCAAAAAACAAAGAATCTCAGACACACAGGTTTTCTGTGCTTCCTTTTCTTTACTTCACGTGCTCGCGCATCTCAATGATGTCACATTCAAATGAACATATTGTAACATCTTTCCTTTTTTTTTTTTTTTTTTCTCTGTGTGCCCTGTATGCAAGAAACAACATAACATTACAACTTGTGCACAACAACATAACACTGTATACTAAAAATTGAACTTCAGTGTCATAAGATCAATTAAACATATTTAAACAAAATCTTTCAAATGTGTGGGTCTCTTAACTATTCTGCCACTTCTAGTTATCACAATGCTGTTGCTGGTATCTGAATGGTGTGTGCGTGTTATGCGTGACTCTGGTACTGCCTTTGAATGTCCCTCATCTGGATGGTTAGTCTGATCAAGCTTGACAGTTGTGTTCCATGTGTCTGCTCTCTGTGGTCCTCCCGGCACAGTCCTGAGATGTTTCCGATTTCTCCGTACAACAGTTCCATTTTCCAGCTTGACAGTGTATGATCGGTTATTGGTCATTCTTTCAACCTTTGGCGGTGTCCAGTGTGCTCTACGCTGCGTGTCCAGCTGAACTCTCACTTGTTCTCCCTCTTGCAGAGGTCTAAGATCTTTCGCTCCTCTGTTGTAGTAGTAGGTTTGTTTGCGTTGGTTGGCTTCTACAGCGTGCTCTGTGTTTACAACACCTGGCTGCAGTAGGCTGTCCCGTGTCGGCAGCAATGTTTTAGTTCTTCTGCTCATGAGTCTTTGGGCAGGACTAGCATTGAATCCCTGAGATGGAGTGTTCCTGTGCTCTAGTATAGCCAGGTATGGATCCGCTTTCGCTCTCTTAGCTTTTCCCATGAGCTGTTTGGCCGTCTTAACCGCAGACTCGGCTTTGCCATTGCTTTGCGGATATGCTGGAGACGCCGTCACATGCCTGAATTCCCAAGCCATGCTGAACTTTTTGAAATCCTGAGAGCTGTACTGTGGCCCGTTATCAGAGATTACTGTGTCTGGGATCCCGTGTCGTGCAAAATGAGCCTTTAGCTTGTGTATCACTGTGCTTGAGCTGGTATCCGGGAGATAATCGATTTCCCAGAAGTTAGAGAAATAGTCAACCGTGATGAGATATGTTCTGTTGTTAAATGAGAATAAATCTGTCCCGACTTTTGCCCATGGCCTTATCGGAATGTCATGTGCGCACATTGTCTCTTTCTGCTGTCGCACATCCACAGTTCTGCAAATAGCACACTTCCCTATGTATTCTCTAATAGCAGCACTCATTCCAGGCCAGTATACACAGTCTCTTGCTCTTCGTAAGCAGCTCTCCATGCCTAGATGTGACGCATGAATTCTATCCATGATCTCTGTTCTCAGCTTTGCTGGTATTAGAGCTCTCTCTCCTCTAAAAATCACTCCATCTTGTTCACTAAGCTCTTCTCTTATAGAAAAGGATTGTTTTACCTCTTCTTTCAGCTGAGTTTTCTCCTCTGGCCATCCCTGAGCTATCACTTGCTGCAATATCTGAAATGTCTCATCCTTAGCAGTTTCTCTCTGCATCTTTTGTAGAATCCCCTCTGATATGGGCAGGTACTGCAACATGTTTATTGTCTCAGTTTCTGTCTCTACTGATCCCTCTGCAGCACACTCAGGTAGGTACGCTCCGCTGAGAGTATCTGCTAGGTGCATCAGTCGACCTGGCACATAGACAACATTAATGTCATATCGTTGCAGTCTCAAAAGCATCCTCTGTAATCTCTTTGGTGCATTAAGCAATGGCTTTCTTACGATGGTTTCTAAGGGTTTGTGGTCTGAATGTACTTCTACTTTCCTGCCATAGGTGTACTGGTGAAATTTCTCCATTCCAAAAAGAATTGCCAGGCATTCTTTCTCTATTTGTGCATATCCTTTTTCTGTGGCTGTAAGGGCTCTGCTGCTATAAGCAACTGGTTGTCCTGCCTGCAACAGTGCTGCGCCCAAGCCTGTCTCAGAGGAGTCACACTGAAGAACCAGGTCATCTTCTGGATTGTAGTACTTCAAAACAGGTGCTGAGGCAATCATTTGTTTCAATTTGTTGAATGCGCCTTCCTGTACATCAGTCCACTCCCAAATGACGTCTTTGTGTGTCAGTTGTCGCAATGTGTCACAGCTGTCTGATAAGTGTGGGCAAAATTTGGACAAATAGTTCACCATACCTAATAATCTCTGGAGTCCCTTCACATCTGATGGTCTAGGCATCTCCAGTATAGCTCTCACCTTCTCTGGGTCAATCTTTAGTCCTTCGGAAGTCAGTCTGTGTCCAATGTATGGCACCTCTTTCTGTCTTAGCCTGAGTTTGTTGAAGTTTAGTTTGATGTTTCTGTCTCTACAACGGTCCAGGAGTTGTCTTAGTTTTTTGTCATGATCTTTCTCAGCTGCCTCATCATTGTCACCTTCCCCACAGACAAGGATATCATCTGCTATAATCCGAATTCCTGGAAGCCCCTCCAATGCCTGAGTCAACCTATGCTGGAACACTTCTGGAGCCGGGCTGATTCCCATGGGCATTCTAATCCATCTATACCTGCCACATGGCGTTGCGAAGGTAGTGAGGTAGCTTGACTCTTCTGAAAGCCTTATGTGCCAGAACCCATCCTTCACGTCACACACTGTAAAGACTCTCGCTTTAGCCAGATCGGGGAGAACATCATCTATGGTGGGCAAGGGAAAGTGTTGACGTCTCAGAGCTTTGTTTAGCGGTCTTGGGTCAATACAAATTCTGAGTTTTCCAGATGGTTTCTTCACCACCACCATGCTGCTAATCCAATCCGTGCTCTTTTCCACCTGAGCTATAATGCCTCTCTCTACAAGGCTTCCCAGCTCTTCTTTTAGAAGTTTCATTAGTGCCACTGGAACTCTTCGCTTTGGAAGCCTCACCGATTTCACTGCACGATCCACCTCTAGGTTATATTCTCCTTCCAGGCATCCATCTCCTTCAAATACATCAGCATATTCCCTATGCATGTCGCTCTTGTCCCATGATTCCTTTTCTCTGCAGCTTTCTGTGGTAACAATATCATCAATCGCTATAATATTCTCATGCTGTATTCTTACCAGATCCATTGCTTGCACTGCCTTGTTTCCCAGCAGGGGCACTGACGAGGTTTCCTCCACTACAATAAACTCCAGCCGGTATAGTTTTCCATTTCTCGGGTTTCTTATTTTTATTCTGCATTTTGCAACTGGTTTCAGGGTGCTCTTATTATACATGACCAGAATCTGTTCAGTCTTTTCCAACACTGTGTCTGGGTTTAGCTGCTGAATGGGGATTACATTACAACTGGCTCCGCAATCTAATTGAAATTTTACTAGTCTTTCTCCTATCAACATGGTTGCAAACAGTTGTTTTTTCTGTTTGTCCTCCCTTATGTGCGAACTAAGGCTTAGGATTTCCTGAAATGGTTCCTCTTCTGTTTCTGCTACACTGTGTATTCTTTTTCTCTTACTCTCTTTTGTTTTGCATGTGGCAGCAAAATGGTTCAGCTTGCCACATTTTCTGCATTGCTTTCCATAAGCTGGGCAACTCAGTTTTTTCCACTCATGATGTTTTCCACAGAATTTACACTTAGATTTAGGTGTTTGTGTGGCACCCTGACCTTGTTTAATTCTCTGTACTGTGTGCACTTCTTCAGCCTTCTGTCCCTCGATGGTCATCACATTCTCTTTTGACAATTCTGATGCCCTACAAATCCTTATGCATTTCTCAAGCGTCAGATCTGACTCTCTTAATAGACGTTCTTTCACTTGTGAGTTCAGTATGCCGCACACAATTCGGTCTCTAATCAGTGAATCTTTAGCTGATCCAAAATTGCACGTGTCTGCCAGCACTTTCAAATCAGTAATATACTTGTCAATCATTTCGCCTGAGTTCTGATTTCTGGAGAAAAATTTGTACCTTTCTACTGTTTCGTTCTGTGCCGGATTGCAGTGGTTTCTGAACGCGGTTAACAGCCATTCCAATGTCAGTTCACCGTCAGCCGGGCGGGCAGCGCCTAGCGTTTTACTCAGTTCTCTCCCGGTTTCTCCGATTAGATATTGGAAAACTTTTACCTTCGTCTTGTCATCCGCATCTGTAAGCGATAAATCAATGTACAGGGAAAACTCCTCTTCCCATGCTTTCCAAGCTTTTGGTATGTTCGTTGCATTCCAGTCAAAATTCGCCGGAGGCTTCAATCCGAACGCACCCTCCATGATCGGCACTCGTCTCTATTAATTGCCTTTTTCTTCTTTTTTTTCCGTAGCAATTTACCTCAGTCTTTTACTTTTCTTATTGTTAATTTACCGCTGCCACCATGTTTTAAGCTTAGTTCACTCTTGTAATCAACTACACCTCAAAAAACAAAGAATCTCAGACACACAGGTTTTCTGTGCTTCCTTTTCTTTACTTCACGTGCTCGCGCATCTCAATGATGTCACACTCAAATGAACATATTGTAACACTGATAACCATTTAGAGCCAACTTAAAACAAATACCAACTAAGGCAAACCAAACCAAACCAAACCAAACGGAATGCCCACTAGACATTATCAATGCTCGACCCAGTTTCTCAGAACTAACAGCTTTTTTATAACAGATCTAATGAGCTACCTCATAGAAGGTGCCTTCTGGGAAACTGAGTCTACAAACAGAACTACACAAACTAAAAATAATCGTGCACATAGTGCCCTCTAGGGCTGGTCCCTTACATTCGGAATCAACACCAGAACCTGGACCACCTCCATGGTTTATTCTCCTCATATTTTTGGCTGCATAGTAGAGGTAAGAAAAAAAAAAAAATTACCTCTGTTTACGTTCACTAACTGTCACTAGTCCGCTCTGGCAGTTGTGGTTAGGCAGACTAAGACTAAGTAAAATAACTGGGTAAATAAAGAAACAAATAATCTGTTAATAATTATGCTGTTTGTCAAAATGTTTTATAAAAGCAATCATACTCAGGGGTGTGCTGTTGTGTTACATATGAACACGGCAGTGATATCTTCAGTGCACAGGCTGCACCCTCGTGTCTATAACCGCATCACAGCCATGATGATAGTCAGCACAACAGCACATCCTTGAATGTGTTATTGTTTAAATATTGAACCAGGAATCTGAAACTCATCACCCAAAATGTGACTTAATCCCTGACTCTTGTCCCCTGAGTAAGATTTTGAGCATTTTCACTTGTCCTTATTCACACTGAGGACTTCATGAACTAACACAAGAACTTTGGTGTCACGGTGTATGCCAGGGATGGGCATGTGCCTCAATCTGTTGTTGCTCCTCACTCACTCCGTAGGGCCACTAAATGCAGGTATGTGAAGTGGTGGGGCCACGGGAAATGGGCACTACATTAAATGTTTGAACATTTAAATTGCGTTTTTAGTACAAAAAACTGCACAAGCTACCCTGGCACTTTTGTGTTAAGTCCCTCACCCCCAGACGGGACCGCTATGTAGTACCAGAGGAGCAATGGCCGACGATGGCTGGGAGCGCATTTGAGTCCTGTCTGTGGCCGCACCCAAGCAGTGCTGGAGGGAGCTGATTGGCCAGTCAGTGAAGAAGAGCTGTTTAAGGGAGCATCCAAGAGCCGCTACCTACTCAGGCCCACTATGCCCCTCTTTCTGCTGCCATCGCTTGCCAGCCTCGTGCCTGTATGCCAGCTGGGCACTGCCTTCGGACCCACACATGCACACGTTTCACCTCTTTCCTCCCCTTCCTTTTGTCCTCCCTTCATAAACCTTCCCGATTTTTCTAAACAAAAATTATTCTTTTTCTAGAAGACCTTGCTTTGTGTCCGTGTCTGTGGTGACAAATATTCGTTAAACCCGTTACGATAGATACAAAGACAATCAATAAAATGCAGTAATGTACACACGTGGACAAAATTGTTGGTACCCTTCAGTCAATGAAAGAAAAACTCACAATGGTCACATAAATAACTTTAATCTGACAAAAGTAATAATTTAAAAAAATTCTATGAATGTTAACCAATGAAAGTCAGACATTGCTTTTCAACTATGCCTCAACAAAATTATTAAAAAAAATAAACTCATGGAACAGGCCTGGACAAAAATGATGGTACCCCTAGAAAATACTGAAAATAATGTGACCAAAGGGACATGTTAATTCAAGGTGTGTCCACTAATTAGCATCACAGGTGTCTACAATCTTGTAATCAGTCAGTGGGCCTATATATAGGGCTCCAGGTAGTCACTGTGTTGTTTGGTGACATGGTATGTACCACACTCAACATGGATCAGAGTTAGCGAAGGAAAGAGTTGTCTCAGGAGATTCGAAAGAAAATTATAGACAAGTATGTTAAAGGTAAAGGCTATAAGACCATTTCCAAGCAGCTAGATGTTCCTGTGACTACAGTTGCACATATTATTCAGAAATTTAAGATCCATGGGACTGTAGCCAACCTACCTGGACGTGGCCGCAGGAGGAAAATTGATGACAAATCAAAGAGACGGATAATCCGAATAGTAACAAAAGAGCCCAGAAAGACTTCTAAAGACTTCAAAGTAGATTACATGGGAGACGACCAAGGAGGACACCATTGTTGAAAACAAATCATAGAAATATCTTAAACTACATGTTGACAAGCCACAAAGCTTCTGGGAGAATGTCCTATGGACAGATGAGACAAAAATTGAACTTTTTGCCAAGGCACATCAGCTCTATGTTCACAGACGGAAAAATGAAGCATTTCAAGAAAAGAACACTGTCCCTACTGTGAACCATGGAGGAGGCTCTGTTATGTTCTGGGGCTGCTTTGCTGCATCTGGCACAGGGTGTCTTGAATCTGTGCAGGGTACAATGAAATCTCAAGACTATCAAGGGATTCTAGAGAGAAATGTGCTGGCCAGTGTCAGAAAGCTGGGTCTCAGTCGCAGGTCATGCAACAGGACAATGACCCAAAACACACAGCTAAAAACACCCAAGAATGGTTAAGAGGAAAACATTGGACTATTCTAAAGTGGCCTTCTATGAGCCCTGACCTCAATCCTATTGAGCATCTTTGGACGGAACTGAAACATGCTGTCTGGAAAAGTCACCCTTCAAACCGGAAACAACTGGAGCAGCTTGCTCATGAGGAGTGGGCCAAAATACCTGCAGAGAGGTGCAGACATCTCATTGACAGTTACAGGAATCGTTTGATTGCAGTGATTGCCTCAAAAGGTTGTGCAACAAACTATTAAGTTAGGGGTACCATCATTTTTGTCCAGGCCTGTTCCATGAGTTAATTTTTTTAAATAATTCTGTTGAAGCGTGGTTGAAAAGCAATGTCTGACTTTCATTGGTTAACATTCATAGAATTCTTATTTATTATTACTTTTGTCAGATTAAAGTTATTTCTGGGACCATTGTGAGTTTTTCTTTCATTGACTGAAGGGTACCAACAATTTTGTCCACGTGTGTATATCTTAGTTGTATATCTTTATTAATGAGAAAATGTATAACTGTAACTGTTATTATACTATAACTGAATTATTAATCAATTAATCAAAGTGTAAAGTGACTGTTGCCCATTCAGTCTTTTATTGTTTCGATATGCAGGAACTGATGAGCAGGAAAAAAACAGCAGAGCTGCACAAATGTTAGGCCTGAGATTTTACACTTCAGTTTCAAAGAATAATGACCATAAAGCAACGTAATAAATTCATAAACGCCATTTGTTTCTTAGACTATATATCATGATCTAGAGTCATTACAAATATTTTATGAATCTAAAAACAAAGATATACACAGGCGTCAGGATTAGCATGAGATATACAGAAGTCAGGATTAGCATTAGATACACAGAAGTAAGGATTAGCATGAGATACACAGAAGTAAGGATTAGCATGAGATACACAGGAGTCAGGTATAGCGACACAGGTTTTAACGTTATTAAACACTACAGTTGTCTTTGGGCCACAGCATTGTTGTCCATATAACTATTGTTCCTGCGGGATTGCAGGCACTTCAGGATGTAGGATGATCCATGTGTTTGTGTTGGAAAGACATCCAGGACTCAAAGATGATCACAGCACTGTAGTAACAACTGCTAGCAAACTAACCATTCCCCAGACAGAACTGAGTGGAGGTTGCCCAGCTGAAGGAGAGAGCAAGAAACATAAAAACAGAAAACATAAGTAATTAAATGTAAGAAAGTAATTAAGTAATAAGTAATTAAAATAAATTATTCATAGTCCATAGTCAATTTAAAGCTTGTCATTTTAACATATGACATTCTATACAGTGGGGTTGGAAGTGTTAATGATTTATTTTCTCATGGGTACCTGGACCAGGAAGTTATGAGCAGTGCAGGTGTACTGTACAGAGATAACCTTGACCCCGGTGTAGTGCTAGTGCTAATGCTTCTTAGATATTTACAGATACTATAATAATGTTACAGACTCACAGTGTACAGTGATGGTGATTGTCTGTGATTCGGCCATGACCAGAACTGGGTCCCGATTCAGCACAGCTGCACACTTGTACTGCACTCCGTCATCCTCACGTCTGGCCGTAACGTTCAGGTTCACTGACACATTCACGGTTTTCATCTCGTTTACCAAGTCTGGAAGCAACATTTTATTGAATATTGTAAAATTATTGTTTTGCTTCGGGTCAGCTCTGCTCCAGTGTACACTGAATTTATGTCCGGGACCGACATTATCAATCTGACACGTCAGCTCTGTCTGATCTCCCTCTATCCACACATCAGACACAGAGCTCAGCATCACATTGTCTGGTCTCTCTGTAAACACACACACACACACACACACACACACACACACACACACACACACACACACACACACACACACAATAAACCATATCGAATATAATAATAAATGTGCACACAATAAGAAAGTAATGAGATTTTATGAGATGGTTTTACTCACTGTAAATGGTGAGATTTACACGCTTCTCACACTGATCATCTGCTGTTGTGAGGTAACACTTGAGACCTTCAGTTTCCTCCCAATTTGTCAGACTGTCCACCTTCCACGTCAAACTTGTTTCAGTGTATGTATTCGGTTGTGATGATTTAGACTCCCAGCCCAGTATGTATTCTTTCACAGGTTTCTTCGGTATGGAGCAGGTCGCTTCAGCAGTGCGTCCATGCTCCACCAGCAGAGACGCCGGAGTGACGACAAGATCTTTACATATTTCTGTTCAGCACAATAACAAACCTTGTTTGAAATTTTGTCAAAACCGCAAAATACAATAAAACGGTATAATAATGTAGTACATATAATAAAACAAATTAACTAATAAAATGACAAATTAGATAGATAGATAGATAGACACATTATTACTGCATAGTACAGGTAATGCAATGAAATGTAGTTTAGCATCTATGCAATTAGTACTGTATTCTGTGTGCACTATTATTAGGCAAGTGAGTTTTTTGAGCAAATCATCATTTTAATGCATTTTGTCAGTGCCAAACTGTATAAACATGAATACTTATTGGCTCTAAGCATATCAGGTGATGTGTATTTGTGTAATGAGGGATGATGTGGCCTAAGGAGATCAACGCCCTATATCAAGGTGCGCAAAAACTTCTTCTCCTCAGGCAAAATTGGCCAAAAAAGAGTGGAAGCGTTTACCACCATGGAACAAGAGACAAAACATCACAACTGTGCCAAGAAATATCTGAAGATTTTTCAAAGGTTGTGTGGACTGATGGGATGAGAGTGACTTTTTACAGACCAGATGGATGAACACATGGCTGGATCAGTTTAGAGTACAGAACTCTTCTCAAACACAAACGCCATTAAGGTTGAGGTGGGGTACGGGTATGGGCTGGTATTATTTAAGATGAATTAGTTAGATCTTTCGGGTTGAATCTGGACTCAAAATTGACACCCAAACCTAGTGTCAGTTTTCAGAAGACACTTTCTTCAAGTGGTGGTACAGGAAAAAGTCTGCATTTTCAAGAAGACCATGGATGTTGACTATACAAGTGACGCATGTTCACTAAGAGTGAGCATGGAAGAGTATTTCCCATAATCCCGCAGCGCAAAGGAGAGAAGAACTTTTGGCTCAATTGTAATTATGTGATGCTCGGCAGACAAAGCGTTTACTTACTACTCATATTTTAAATATCACTGGTTTATCAAGTTAAGTTTACTAAAATGTTTTGCTTGTCTTGCAAAATACTCTCAGACTAGGTTACACATAATCCAAGGTTTTACTGTATTTTCTGAATTGATAAGAGACATAAACTTTTTTCTTTTTCAACAATTTAGACGCACAGGTACACTACAGTACTAGTCAAAAGTTTGGATATACATTATGGTTTAAGTGATTTTATTTATTTTTATTATTCAACATTCAAATTATGAAAGAACTCGTATGGAATAATGCAATAAACAAAAAAGTCGTAAACCTGAGATATTAATTTCCTTATTAATGTACTTTAGACAATCAGTGATCTTTTGCAGAGGAAGGGTGGGTACAGTGTCAAAAGTCCTATTAGTACGACTACTGTACAAATCTATATTATGGCAAGAAACACTCAGTTATGTAAAGAGAAAAGGCAGTTGATCATTATTTTAATACATTGGTCAGTCTATGGGCAGCACGGTGGTGTAGTGGTTAGCACTGTTGCCTTGCACCGCCAGGGTCCGGGTTCGATCCCCGGCCAGGCTCGATTCCCGTCTCTGTGTGCATGGAGTTTGCATGTTCTCCCCGTGCTTGGTGGGTTTCCTCTGGGTACTCCGGTTTCCTCCCACAGTCCAAAGACATGTAGGTTAGGCTAACCTAAATTGCCAAATTGCCTGTAGTGTGTGAGTGAGTGAGTGTATGTGTGTGTGTCTGTGCCCTGCGATGGATTGGCACCCTGTCCAGGGTGTACCCTGCCATGTACCCTAAGTCTAAGCCCCCGTGACCCTGAATTGAATACAGGATTAAGCGGTATAGATGATGAGTGAGTGAGTGGTCAGTCTATCTGAAAAATCTCATTTACTTTGAATGTATCCCCAAGTTCAGTCTCCAAAACCATCAAACACTGTGATGAAACTGATCAAAACCAAGAGCTACCTCTGCTGCTGAGGATAAATTTATTAGAATGACCAGCCTCAGAAACCGCCGTTTTACATAATCTCAGATTAGAGCCTGCATAAAAGCTTTACTGAGTTCAAGCAGCAGACATTTCAATTAATGAATTTCAACATTCACTGTTCAGAGGAGACCATGTGACCAACATTACACACATCCTCCACCTTGTTTCTATCCCCTTGCTTCACCAACTTCCCCTTTAATTTGTTATTCTTTAAAAAAATCTGTCTGTGGAGATTCTTAGTCATCTAGATGATGTTATTTGGAAGGTGATTCATTTCAACTTGACTTCTTTCTTATTAAGTACACTACTCCTCCAAGTAGCTTCTTTCCTCCCACAGGCCAAAGACATTCCTAAATTGGCTGTTTTGTGTGTGTGTGTGTGTGTGTGTGTGTGTGTGTGTGTGTGTGTGTGTGTGTGTGTGTGTGCGCCGTGTGATAGATCCCGAACCTATCCATGTAAGATGCAAGGTGGAAAAACGAGAAACTAGGCAAACGTGTGAAAGTGAAAACCATTCCGTGAAAAATGTGAGATAACTGGGAAAAAGCATGTTTTTCCAACGTGATTACGTGGGAAAATAAATGTCAAAGATGAAATGATTCTTTAACACCACACACAGCCCTGCTTCAAGTTCTTTGGTGTCCACATCTCAGAAGATCTGGCCTGGAACAATGAAACTTCGCTTCTTGCTAGAAAAGTGCAACTGTGCCTTTACTATCTTAGAGCATCCTGATCAACTCTATCACCATCTGGTATGGCCAGTGGCGACTGGTGCAATTTTTCTTTTTGGGGGGTGGGTGCAAACAAAATTAAAATTAAACTTTTAATACTAGCCTGTAAATAGCCATTTCTCAGGTGATTAAACATCATTACTACTAGTATAAAATAAAGGCATGATTCACATCGTATCCAGTCAGCCAGCCCCGCTTGCCATAAGAAGTGCTGGAAAAGACTAGTTGAGAAAGGTCCCTCATATTTAAAAACAATATTTATTTGCTAAGAACAAAAGTGGGAGGGTTCAGGGCGCACAGTGCGGCGCCACAAGGATGATTTGAAAATATCCAATTAGAGCTCAGCCTCAAATCACATGCTTTTAAAAAATTTACGTACCTACATATACACTCGTTTGTCCTGCGCCCCGCGTACACAAACAGAAATTGATGTAATACAGTTTAGATTTTTTTAATTGCAAATAAAGTAGATTAAGAAATACAGCGGAATATTGTGACTAAATTACTTTATTTCATTATTAAAATCAATAATAATTATGCTAAATAATTACATGTTAAAGTACCATTCTTCTCTGCCTTACTTTAAGGGGGGCGATGCCCCTGCGCCACGACCGGCCACCACTGGGTATGGCAGTTCCACTTTGTCGGAAATTGGAGCTGCCATACCAAATAATGATAGAGTAGGTCCACATGCTATACATTATATGGTGATAGAGTAGCAGAGGTAAAAAGTAACGAATTACATTTTCTCGCATTACTGTAATTGAGTAGTTTTTTTGTGTGCTTCTACTTTTTAAAGTAGTTTTTAAAATCTGTAATTTTACTTTTACTTAAGTATGTTTTGTTGAAGTATTGTAATTCGCTACATTTTAAATAAAAAAAACAAATGATGGAAAATGCAAAAACAATAAAAATATTATGGTTTGTATAAATGCCTGACCTTCCACTCGGCCGCTTCCGCCCTGAGAGTGATGTCATCAACCAGCGCGACCATATATAAAGGAAAGAGATTGTGCTGTTGGCGTTTTGATATTTGGTTGTGTATTCTGGTTTTGACTTTTTGCCTCCCATTGACTTTGATTATTGTTTTGCCCCTTTGGTTTGGTTGGTCTTTGTATATATTTGTAGATAATTTCACTGTATGTTTGTGCACTCACCAGTAGTAGGGGTGTGGCTGCCATTTATTTTGGGAAGAGGGAATTTATTCACTGTTTTTGGTTTAGGGAGTCAAGGAAGGTACCTGTATTTTTGTTTGTGTTGTTTTTTTTTTTTGCAGGTAATCTAGCTACTAAATATAAATACAATTTAGTTTATTATTTTGGCCTGAGTCCACCCTGAATCTGATCATCCCTCTGTTGTGTGTGTGTATTTTTTTTGTAAAGCCTCATTATTTAATCAGTTAATGACTGGATCTAGTTCTTCCTTCCATATACCACCATTTCCATACAGTTTAAAATAGAACCCTGAACCATTCTTTTGCTGTATGGCTCAACCCTAGACTGGGACGTCACGCCATATTTAAGTGACCACTTTGATTTTCAAGAACAAGAAAGACAACAGCTTTATTATGCAAAGGTGTTCCTTCAGTTAAAAACAACCAGTTTGAGATTTATATCTGCTCATCTTTTTTTAACTACGCTAGAATGCCTAGCTAATGAATACCCACCCCCGCTGTTAAAAAAAAAAAAGTAACTCGGTAACTTTTACTCTGAGTAAATTTTATGAGCTACTTTTTACTTTTACTTGAGTAGATTTTTATAATGGTAACTTTACTTGTACTTCAGTAAAATTTCACTGAAGTAACAGTACTTTTAATTGAGTACAAAATTTTAGTACTCTTTCCACCTCAATAGAGTAGGTCCACTTCTTATATTCTTTTCATCTACTAGTTTTGTTGCACATATATGTTAGTAATGTGTTGTTTATGAACTATTTGTTCTTTTTGAACAAGTTTTTAACGTTACTCAGAAGAACAAGTCGCCTCAGAGAGTGATTCATTCATTTTCTACTGGGTATACATGCGCAAAACCTCGCAAAACCTCCATAGGTGGAGTAGTTAACAGAAATGAGTAGTTACCTCTCGAGTCTTTTGGTCCGTTAGTTCTTTTTTCGCGTGACTCCCGTAAACGCTATCCAGTGCAATAGATTCAAAAGAACAACCGACTCGGACTAGAAGACTCATGAGAAGAACCACTCAATTTACTGTGTAATGCACTGCATATGCTATGGAAGTCACGTGACAAAAAAAAAAAAAAAACGATTCGGACCAGAAGATATGAGAGGTGAGCTACTCATTCTGTTTATCATAATATGTCTTCAGTAGCACTGTAATATTTTCATTACTGAAACTATAGTCAAAATTTGTGTATGTAGATGTGTTGGGAGTCTATTTATTGAAAATGTTTAAATCTTATCAAAAGAATGAAATGAACTAAATGACTCAAAAATAGATTTGTTAATTTTGATGAACAAGATTCAAAGAACCGTGTCACAAAAAATCCAAACATCCCATCAGTTGTAAATATTTATTCCTATTTAAGTATTTTTTAATCTTTTAGTCTGCACAGGCTGGAGTTGTTACAATTGCATTTAACTACTACTGTACTTTATATTAACATATATGTGACAAATAACATTGTAAATCTGTGAATCTTCACATGAACTATATGCTGCAACTATAAAATTTTTGTTATTGCCAGAAGAAGTCACTAGAGCCCTTTCACTGGTGCACAGGCCCCAGTATTCATCTGCAGTGCCCCAGTAATATATAAAATTCAAGTTTAGCCATGTCCTAATCAGCAGTAGTTTCATTTAAATTGATAGTAACATGTAAGAATGGAATGCCATTGGAATGTCAGGTCCGCGTGTATGCATGCACGGGAGTCTCTAGAGTTTGAGTGAGTAACTGTAGGCTATTAACCCTGTAAGGCTATTAAATTCAGGAAATAGAGGGCTATGAATGGGAAAGCTGCTACAGCATGTGAGCTTTTTGTCTATTAATGTAGCTGCAAAAGTTATTTATGGACATGTACCCTGCTGCACTGCTACACTGGGGTTTAGTGTTCCCCACCTGCTAAATCCAACTTAAACCCTCCTTTAAAGTTGTTGATTCGGTTTATTACATGCACACAGTAATGCTACAGTATGTCCATAGTGACACACATCAAAATTTAGGTCTCCTGTGAAAAATGTAATTAAAAGGGAAGGTGAAGTGAATGATCAAAACAAAAAACAGCTTTCAGAACAAACAACCTACATAGAAACAGTGCTGATACGTAGCTAGCAACAGCTCCGCTAACCTCTGCCCAGCTACTGGCCCTTTCTACTAAGAGTAGCGGTACATCAAACTAAATATAGCAAAGAGTGTTGTTTCCTTTTGCTGCACGAGCTAGATTAAAAAAGAGAGACATTTACGCACGCACGCATCATTTTTTGCTCACCTGCAGTGGTACGTGTTCCGTACAGTCCCACACATAGTGTGAACAGCAACGGTGAGAAAAAAAACATTGCCATCTCAGAGTACTGGAAAATTCTAATAGAGTGAAAGGAAGAAGTGAAACTTCTAAAAGGCCACTCCTATTCATACCCTCCCCCTTATACACCCAAATTAATGGAAAGTACAGAACTATATATCGTTTTGTTATGATATATTTGTGTTTAATTGCACCATATTACTTTTATTTGAGCTTTTTAAAAAATTATATACTTTCTTTTTCCTTTAGTGTTACTGTTAGTTATAAATAACTTAGTAACATAGCAAAAATAAACATAATACAACATGTAACCCTCTGCAAGCTTTCACACCAGGCACTGAATCTAAAGCAGCCAGGGCCTCCAGTGTCCAGATAAGTGTGGTGCCAGGCCAAGTACAATCTCCTGTATTTTTACTAAATTTCTCAGTGGTTGTATTCTTAAAATAATCCTGCATACCCACAGTCGACTGCTATTCCCCAACATGACACCATCTGATGCACAGTTTGGGGTTGTGGTGCTTTTCAAATACTGGCAACAAATTTTCATACACAAGTTCTAAATATTCAAAGTTTGAATAAACCTAGTTGCTATTTCTCTTTGCTTACCTTATTACTACTTTCAGCCAGCATTATTACCACCTTCACTGAATCCTTCTGACATTCTTTTGTTGGCCTGCAGATCCATGTCCACAACCTATAACAGGAGCCAATCTGTGACACCTATTACACTTGGAGTCATGCAGAGATTTTAATGAGCTCCTATGGTCATGATCCAGGTCATGTTCCTCTGAATGTTTTGCCACCTTTTGCCACCCCTAAGTGTTCTATGAACTTTTAGTTAGTCCATTCCTCTGAAATCAGTATCACTCCCATCAGCACCATTCCCATGGCATATGTCTCACTGGAGCCTCAAGCTTGGTCAGTGTTCATATTGGTGGGCTGTCATGCATTTTCATGCAACTCTGCTGGTAAGGTTCTTTTCTTCTCCTCTTAGCTCTATTTTCCCCCTATTTAACCCTGTTCTGCTCTATTATTTGATCACCAGTTTCTTTTTCTTTTCGTTTGCTCTCTAATTTCTTCCTCCCTGTTTCACAGTAGTTACATGATCTTTCTGCCCTTACAAAAAATAACTGCAGTTTTGTGAAGTACAATTCAGTACAGTGCAGTTGGAGTGCAGTACAGTGCAGTACAGTGCAGTTGGAGTGCAGTACAGTGCAGTTGGAGTGCAGTACAGTGCAGTTGGAGTGCAGTACAGTGCAGTTATTCTGTAACGTTGTCCATTGTGTAACAAACACGCTACTATTAATAAAAACAATAACTTGCCGTTAGCAGAATCAGGGGAGGATAAGGACCACCAGAGATCAATATTTGTGTAGCCAAGTGTATATACATTTATTTACAGTGTCACTCCGTTCGCTCCCAATATCATCCACTACACTCACACACCCCGAGTCTCTGAGCTCTTTCCCACACAAAGTTTTTATAACGGCGATGTCCCGGGACGAGCCTTGCTCTGCTCTTGCCGTCTTTCGGATGCACGTCCCCTTTAATGGCGACGCAGCGTACACCGAAGACCCCCTCCTCACGAGCGCCGACAAGACACCGCGCGCGATGCGCTGACACACCGTGGCAGAAGACGTCGGAGGATGAGAAGCACCCAAAGAGCAGAGGAGAGAAGCACACAAAAAAGAAAACCCTCCTGTGTAGCCACAACAGGAGGGATACCCGTAAGTGTAAACATATACACAATGTATAAAATCATAAACCAAAATGCCTCGGCGGGCTTTACCCGAGCAAACATAAAAAACAACATACTCACATGCGCCACAGACATTACTATCCCGCACTCGGGTTTACAAATTGCATATAGTTTTAGCGTTAGCTTCGACTTTAGCATCGGCTGTATAATGGCCCCCTGTTAACCAGCCTCTCTCCTTCTTTTATGAATCTTGAATAAAGGGTTCCCACAGCGCCCCCGCAGGCCGGGAGCCCCGTAAATAGGCAACTGCCTGTTACACCCCCTCCCCCTCGGAAGAAGGCGTGACTTCGCCGAAAAAGGGATTTAAGTTCACTACATGGACCGTGAATGGCCCAGCCGGTCCCTTCCATTTTGGAGCTAGTTTGGCCATGTGTGAGTCCTCCGCCCGAGACTGAGGAAAAGCACGAACCCACACATGGTCGCCCACACTGTATGTGACAGCTCGTCGCCTAAGGTTGTAGTATTTCCCCTGGCGTTCCTGGGCATGGGACACGTTGCTTCGTACAACCTGGAACAGAGCTTCCTGACGCTCCACTGTGGAATAGGCAGGATGATGAGGTGAGGTGGTGCGATGCAGCATTCTCTCCAGTGGTCCCTTTAGCTTGCGGTGGTGAGCTTCTGGGTGACACCCCATTGCCGACAGATGGAGTTGAGTAGCTGGGACATGAACTGCGGACCCCTATCCGAAACCAGGTAAGCTGGAGTGCCCCACCGTGTGAAAATTTCCCTAGTTAAAATGTTGGCTATGTTGTGAGCCTTTGCTGTCCTTAAAGGAAACATCTCGACCCACTTGCTGCAGTAATCCACGACCACCAGTAGATGTTCGTTGAGCCGGGATGAACGTGGAAAAGGACCCATGAGGTCCACCCCCAACATAAAACCAGGTTCTACCACAGGTGTGCTTTGTAGTAATCCCGCCAGCTTACTAATGCGAGGTTTGTATTTTTGACAGGTAACACAGTTCTTACAATATTCCCAGATATCTCGGCGTATCTCTGGCCAGTAGGCGACCTCCAGCAGCCTCCGCAGGGTCTTCATCCGCCCCAGATGACCGCTGAGAGGGTTGTCGTGGGCGTACTGCAGATATTGAGGTCGCAAAGATGTTGGGATAACCAGCTGGAGGAGACTACACCCGTCCTGTTTGGGGATCTGATGATAGAGAAATTGATTTATTGCGCAGTAATGTATTTTTTTAACGTCAGGATCTAACCTTGCCTCTTTCCACAGAGTATGAAGCGTCTCATCCGCCTTCTGGGCCTTCTCCAGCTCCTCCCAGTCACAGGGCAAACCCCACTGCAAGTTGTTGCCTCGATGTACTGCCAGATGGGCGTTCGTGGTTTCTCCCTCCCAGCGCCGTGACAGGGAATCAGGAACGACGTTGCATTGCCCCTTACGGTACTGAACTACGAACTCAAACGCCTGTAGCCTGAGTACCCAGCGGGTTAGACGTGAGGAGGGGTTCGGCTGATTAAAAACCCAGGTTAAAGCAGCATGGTCTGTGATGATGGTAAAAGCTTTGCCTTCCAGATACTGACGCCATTTCTCCACAGCCCACACCACAGCCAGACATTCATTCTTTAGAGGCTGGAGAACTAATCTTGTTGGTGACGTAGCTTCCTGTTGGTTGGTGACGTAGCTTCCTGTTTTTCGTATTGTTCCCGCGAAAGTTCCTCGTCTGTTTGGAACAGCGTTTTATATTATATTTTGTTTAGTTTTTTATAATTATATATTTTTCCCGTTTTTACGCTTTAATACTACTGGACTTTATCCGATTTTTTGCACTTTTTGGGAGAACGCGCGTATCATCTGACCAACAACAAGCGAATCCATCACCTAATAATCACAACTCCGGCACAAAGGTACGTTATCATGTCTTCCATTCAGCTCGCTCAGTGTGTGGAGTGCAGGATGTTTAGACATTCTTCCTCCGTCATTAGTGATAATTTTATTTGTGATAGGTGTGTGTTAGTTAGCACCCTGACGGAGAAGATAGTAGCATTAGAGGAGCGCATCCAGACTTTAGAGAGGGTTAGAGAGCGCGAGAGCAGCGTTAATCCTGTAGTGGAAAGTCTGGGTGCCACAGGTGGAGATAATCATCCCCCGACTCCGGCAGTAGAGCCCTCACAGCGGGGCGAGTGGGTGACGACTCGGCGGCATACTCATTCAGCCAAAGCTAACGCTAAGGCTAGCCCACCGGAGCACACCTCTTCTGCGTTTCACGTGTCCAACAGGTTCGCTCTCCTCAGTGATGCACCCGCTGATAAACCTGAAAGAGCTCTGGTTATAGGAGACTCTATACTGAGACATGTGAAATTAGCTAGGCCTTTAGGGGCGCCAGCGGCAGTGGTCAGGTGTATCCCGGGAGCCAGAGCACCGGACATAGCAGGTAATCTTAGGGCTCTAGGTCAGCATAGGTTCTCTAAAATAGTGGTACATGCTGGAGCTAACGATATACGCCTTCGTCAGTCAGAGGTTAGTAAGAGTAACTTTACAGAGGTGTTTAAAATAGCGAAGGCGATGTCCGAAGAAGTAGTTTGCTCTGGTCCCATCCCAATGAGACGTGGCGACATAGCTTACAGCAGGTTATGGTCGCTGAACCGCTGGATGTCCAGGTGGTGCTCCGAAAACAACGTGGGCTTCATTGACAATTGGAAGACTTTTGAGGGCAAAACTGGCCTGTTAGGGCGGGACGGTGTCCATCCCACTCGGGAAGGTGCTGCTCTCATTTCTTGTAGTATAGCACATAGTCTCAGAAGAGGCCTAGTTAATCGGTGACAATCCAGAGCCAAGGCCAGGGAGCAGACAGACAGGCTAAACCAACCGTCTGCTAGCTGCATAGAGTCGTCACTCAGGGTTCATCAGATTGAGACTGTGTCTGTTCCCCGAGATAAACATAAACATACATTTAGAAAGACTCAGAAAGTCTGTTTTAGTAATTTAATTAACATAGACACCACAAACTCAGATCACACTGAATGCGCAGCCAGCACCTCTGATCTGAAGCTAGGACTGTTAAATATTAGATCTCTCGCATCTAAAGCAGTTATTGTTAATGAAACTATCACAGATCAGGAGCTTGATATATTATGTTTAACAGAAACCTGGATTAAACAGGACGAGTATGTGGCTCTAAATGAAGCTAGTCCTCCTGGATACAGCTACATACACCAGCCTTGGTTAACTGGTAGAGGAGGAGCAGTCGCAGTTATTTATAACGATAATCTGTCTCTCGTACAAAAACACAGTTTTAAATCTAATGCATTTGAAGTTCTCTATAGTAACATAAAGTCAGCTCAGTCAATCCCGCTAATCATCATTTACAGACCCCCTGGGCCGTACTCGGAGTTTCTCTGCGAATTTGCAGATTTCCTTTCAAACCTTGTTGTTTCTGTAGATAAAGCGTTAATTGCTGGAGACTTTAATATTCATTTTGAGAATCCAGAAGACCCTCTGAGAACAGCATTCTTGTCCATACTGGACTCAGTAGGAGTAAATCAGTGTGTAGTAGGACCCACTCATAAAGCAGGTCACACTTTGGATTTAATATTATCCTTCGGATTAAGTATAGGAAATATAACCACAATTCCACAGTCTGAAGTTATCTCAGATCACTACCTTGTCTCGATTAAAGCGTGTTATAGTAATAATGTACGCACAGCACCGCGCTTCCACCTTAAACGTACATTTACATCAAATACCGCACAGAGCTTTATCAATAATCTTCCAGAATTATCTACTTTGATTGGATCGCCATCTGACTTCACAGAACTCGAACAGGCGAATGAATATCTAGAGTCAGCACTTCGTTATAGCTTAGATAATGTCGCTCCAGTTAAAAGGAAAATGATTAGAGATAAGAAACTCGCTCCTTGGTATAATGACCACACACGTGCTTTAAAACAAACCGCTCGAAAATTTGAACGTAAATGGCGCCAAACTAAATTGATAGTATTCAAAATAGCTTGGAAGGAGAGCATCCTGAACTATAAAAAAGCTCTCAGTGATGCTAGATCAACGTATCTCTCCACTCTTATAGAAAATAACAAAAACAACCCGAGATTTTTATTTAATACCGTAGCTAAATTAACTAAAAACAAGACCACTGCAGAAATCTCCACAACAACATCATGCAGTAGTGAGGATTTCATGAACTTTTTCAATAATAAAATCATAAATATTAGGCAAAAAATTCAGGCTTTGAAACCAGACAATTTAAATAATTCAGATGATCTAACCACATCACATCAGAACTTAGAACACTTTACTCCCCTTGAAGCGAGGGAACTAATTTCACTCATCTCTTCTTCAAAATCGTCAACCTGTATATTAGATCCTATACCGACACATTTTCTCAAGCAGATAGTACCAGCAATAATAGAACCCCTGTTGAAAGTAATTAACTGTTCACTCAGTAGTGGGTATGTCCCCAAATCCTTTAAATTAGCCGTTATTAAACTGCTAATCAAGAAACCTGACCTTGACCCCTGTCTGCTTTCTAATTACAGGCCGATATCAAACCTTCCGTTTATCTCCAAGATTTTGGAAAAGGTAGTATCACAGCAGCTATGTTCACATCTACACAGAAATAGCATAAATGAACTGTATCAGTCAGGATTTAGGCCTCATCACAGCACAGAGACAGCACTTGTTAAGGTAGTAAACGACCTCCTGTGGGCCTCTGATCAGGGTTGCGTCACTGTACTTGTGTTGCTGGACCTCAGTGCAGCTTTTGACACCATTGATCATAGTATTCTCCTTCACAGATTAGAAAAGGTAGTAGGAATTAAGGGAACTGCCCTCTTGTGGCTCAGATCCTACTTGACTGATCGTTATCAGTTTGTAGATTTAGATGGTGACCATTCCTCATGTTCTCAAGTGGAGTTTGGTGTTCCACAGGGCTCAGTTTTAGGCCCACTGCTTTTTTCCCTTTACGTGCTTCCTCTGGGCAACATAATTCGTAAACATGGTATTAGTTTTCATTGTTATGCTGATGACACACAATTATATGTCTCAGAAAAACCAGTTTGCTAAAATTGAGCAGTGTGTGCAGGACATACGAGATTGGATGTTAATTAATTTTCTTCTGCTTAATCCTGATGAGACAGAAGTTCTAGTCATAGGACCACAAGTAGCTAGAAGTAAGCTTTCTGATCACACTGTAACTTTAGATGGCCTTTCTGTTCCATCAAGTGCAACAGTTAAAGGCCTCGGTGTGATTATAGATTCCAGCTTTTTGTTTGAAGCTCATGTAGATAATATCACCAGGATAGCTTTCTTTCACCTTAGAAATATTGCCAAGATAAGAAACATATTGTCACTAAATGATGCAGAAAAACTAGTTCATGCTTTTATCACCTCTAGATTGGACTATTGTAACGCCTTACTGTCTGGTTGTTCAACTAGGTGTATAAACAAGCTTCAGTTAGTACAGAATGCAGCAGCGAGAGTCCTCACTAGAGCCAGAAGATACGAGTACATCACCCCTATCTTATCTACACTGCATTGGCTCCCTGTGAAATTTCGCATCGATTTCAAGATACTACTTTTGACATTTAAAGCACTAAATGGTCTCGCGCCACAGTATTTGAGTGAACTGTTAGTGTCTTACGATCCGCCACTCCTACGTCGATCAAAGGATGCAGGCTGCCTGTCAGTACCACGTATTATTAAAACTACAGCAGGGGGCAGAGGTTTTTCTTACAAAGCCCCAAAGTTATGGAATAGTCTTCCTGTTAATGTTCGGGACTCAGACACAGTCTCAGTGTTTAAGTCTAGGCTAAAAACTTATTTATTTAGCCAAGCATTTTTGTAAATAGATTAACCTTAGGTAAAGAAGCAGATCTGGGGGACTCATGGACGTAGAGTATTCTGGTGAACTGGTATGTTTAGATGCTGTCCTCCCCACTCTCATTGTTCACTCAGGTTTGTTGACGGTGAGGTGATTGGTTGCTTTACATCTCAGTGAGCCCTCATGTTTGTGTTTCCTTCTGGCTTTTTTTTTCCTTTTAGTTATGCTGTTATAGTTAGTCCTGCCGGAGTCCCTGCTTGCACTTTGCACTAATATACATTCACCTTATACATGTTGACTGTGACCATACCTAACTGCCATCTCTCCTTATTTTCTGTTCTCTCCTTTCTGCTCTCTCTCTCTCTCCCTCTCTCCTTTCCCTCTCTCTGTCTCTCTGTCGAGCTATACATGTTCGCTCCTGAGTTGCCAGTGATCCAGACCCCTCTGACCTCTGGAGCCGTCTAACCCGTCCTGGAGTCCTGCTTCTGGTTGGAGATCTCGTCGCATGGATGCCCCGTGTGGTCTGCCTGGATGCGCTTGGTGGCTGGGGATGGTTTCCATGAAGACTGTCCTATCATCGATTGATGCTCTGGGGACCTGTGACTTCAGTTGTTTGATAGCTCAGGACTGGAATCTCCTACAGTCTACCTGAGCCTCCGGGAACAAACTGGGCTCCTTTTAATTTAAATTTTAACACATCTCCTGTTACACTGAACTTCCAGTACACATTATTATGCTGATCATTCTCTGCTATCCGTTATCACCCAGATGAGGATGGGTTCCCTGTTGAGTCTGGTTCCTCTCAAGGTTTCTTCCTATTACCATCTCAGGGAGTTTTTCCTTGCCACCGTCGCCCTCGGCTTGCTCATCAGGGACAATCTTATCATTTTGATTCATACACATTGCATAAAAACTTACTTCTTTTTATTGTGTAAAGCTGCTTTGTGGCAATGTCAATTGTTAAAAGCGCTATATAAATAAAATTTAATTTAATTGAATTGAATTTCTCTGATGCTGAATACCTGCTTTCTGCACCATGTAGCATCCGGGAGGCGTAGGCGATCACGTGTTCCCCATCTTCGTGATCTTGGGTGAGTACTGCACCCAGGCCGATGTTGCTGGCGTCTGTCTGCATCTTGAAGGGGCGGCTGAAGTCTGGAGCTGTTAAAACTGGTGTATCTTGAAGAGCTGTTCTCAGATCCTCAAAGGCTGACTGGCATTCAGAAGTCCATACCCACTTGGCTCCTTTCTTCTTCAGAGCATGTAAAGGAGCAGCACGCTCTGAGAAGTGGGGGATGAAACGGTGGTACCAACCAGCCAGACCTAGGAAGCTCTGTAGCTCCTTCAGGCTGCAGGGAACGGGGTAAGTTCGTATAGCTGCTACCTTGGCTTCTTCAGTTTTTATGCCTTCAGCCGATATGATGTGTCCCAGAAAGGAGAGGGATGTCAAGTTGATTGTGAGACCAGCAGCTTCAAGAAGTGTAAATATTTGTCGTTGGTGGTTAAGGTGAGAAGTGATGTCCTTTGAGTAAACAACGATGTCATCAATGTAGACAAAGCAATACTTTCCTATGACTTCTGCCAAAACCGAAGTCGTAAGTCTCTGGAAAGTTGCTCCTGCATTTTTCAGGCCAAAGGGAAGACGGAGGAACTCGTATTGGTTGTTCTTTGTGACGAACGCTGTTTTAGGAATGCTGTCAGGATGCATCTCCACCTGCCAATACCCACTATGCAGGTCTAAGGAGCTGAACACGGCAGCCCCGTAGAGTGACTCCAAGATTTCGTGGACCTGGGGCATAGGGAATCCATCTAGTGGTGTTTTGCTGTTGAGGGCTATAAAGTCCACACACGGGTCCCAACATCTTTTTTTCCCACCAGCACGACCGGGGCGGCCCACGGCGAGGTGGACGGTCTAATGATACCGGCTTCCAGCATCTTGGCGACCTCTTCCTCCACAATTTGCTGTTTGTGGACAGGGACAGGGTAAGCCTTTTTCCTGACTGGTCTTTCGTCGGTGGTGTAAATGTGGTGGGTTATTGCCTTAGTGTGGCCAATTCGGTCAGTGCACACTGTCGGCCACTCTAACAACAGCTCCTGCAACTGATACTTGTGTTCCTCTGACAGAGTAGCGTTGCTGACTAAGCTGGAGATGTCGGATTTGGAGGCATCAGACACTGAGGGTAATGGATTGGCCACATACAGGGAGACTTGCTTCACAGTTGGTTTGAAAGTAGGAGGGTGTGAGCAGCTGTTGAGAGAGGGAGGATGAGGAGTGGCAGTAGCGACCGGTTGCGCACTCATCATGGCTGAGTCTCGCCTCTTCATGCATTCCACCATGGAGCGGCCTACATTGTTCAATTGCTCCTCACACTGCCTTTTCACTGTCTGACACAGTTGTTGCATCTCCTCCTGAGCATTCTCCAGTTTACATTGGTAGGTTAATACCTCGGTGTTGTGGATGCGTTGCAGCTCACCCACCTGATCCGACAGCTCACCCATTCGCCGGGTGAGATTGTCTTCCAGTGCCTGCAGAGCCGTTTCTAGCTGGCCGAGGCGGGCTGCTAGCACCATTGAGATGAGGCTTGGGTCGTCTTCAGCATCGACGGGAGGAGGAGGTGGAGGCAGCGGTTCATCAGTGAGCGGTGGCTCTACCCCATCATCACCTTGTGGGCCTTCATATTGCATGAGCTTATGATGCGTCACGAAAGGGCCTGCAATGAAGACATGTGCTCCCATCCCCTCCTCAGCTCGTGCATCGGACTCGGCCATATTTTGCCCCAATTTAATTTTAATAAACAGTGTGATTAACCAAACACTTGAGTGTGTGTTTTGCAGAGGGTAAGATGGTATAAGAGAATGGCTAGGTAGGTAACAGCTAACACCAACTATGTAGCAATGTATAATATACACAATAAAAGAAAACTCTGATGGCCCCACGTTGGGCGCCACTATAACAAACACGCTACTATTAATAAATGGCGTCGCCATTAAAGGGGACGTGCATCCGAAGACCCCCTCCTCACGAGCGCCGACAAGACACTGCGCGCGATGCGCTGACACACCGTGGCAGAAGACGTCAGAGGATGAGAAGCACCCAAAGAGCAGAGGAGAGAAGCACACAAAAAAGAAAACCCTCCTGTGTAGCCACAACAGGAGGGATACCCGTAAGTGTAAACATATACACAATGTATAAAATTATAAACCAAAATGCCTCGGCGGGCTTTACCCGAACAAACCTAAAAAACAACATACTCACATGCACCACAGACATTACTATCCCGCACTCGGGTTTACAAATTGCATATAGTTTTAGCGTTAGCTTCGGCTTTAGCATTAGCTTTGGCTTTAGCATCGGCTTCGGCTGTATAATGGCCCCCTGTTGCCCAGCCTCTCTCCTTCTTTTATGAATCTTGAATAAAGGGTTCCCACAGCGCCCCCGCAGGCCGGGAGCCCCGTAAATAGGCAACTGCCTGTTACAATTGTAAAAAATAATAATGATAATAACTAGAGAGGCACATTTCCTGAAGAAACTGTGAGTGGTGCTTTGCCGTGACGTCATAGAGCTTCCCATTGGGGGCAATTAACCGCCCACCCCTTAGAAAAGTCATAGCACCCCATTCCCGACCAAGCCGCACGTTTTGACACCTCATTCATGGGTCTACGACAAACGGTGCGGGACTAGTTACGCGCCAAACTTTCATACGAAAGAAGAAGAAAAAGAAAAAGAACTAGAAAGGTACATTTCCTGAAGAAAATGTGAGTGGTGCTTGCCGTGGCAAAACTTTGGAGTCATGCCTCCGAGTGGCGCAGTGGTTAAAGCGCTCGCCCTATAATCCGGAGATTGCTAGTTCGAATCCCGGGTGGTGCTGTAACCTCTCGCAGCCGGAGGTCTAGAGAGAGCTGATTGGCCGAGCTCTCTCAGAGGGGAGGGATGAGAGGTACATAGTGCTCCGACATTAATCACGGCTCTACAGCCAGTCAGGGGCGTCTGTGAGCTCGCGCAGCGGAGGGAGCGGATCGCGCTGTCTTCCGAGTGTGTTACGCCGCCCCCAACGGTGCGCGAACGAGCAGTTCGAAAAGATGCGGTCGGCTGGCGTCACGTGGTTCGGAGGAAACACGTGATAGTCTTCGGCCCTCCCGGCTGAGTGGTAGTAGTAGCCTTAATGTGGGAGCCCCCTAGTGACGGGGAGGAATTGGACACGACTAAATTAGGGAGAAAAATCTGAGAAAAAAAAAACAAAAAAACTTTGGAGTCATGCTAGCAACTTCCTAAGCACTCCAGCATCCTGTTAGCCATATACTATGAATGTAGCGAACAACATGCTAATATAGTTAGCATAATGCTAGCAACATGCTAATAAGCTGCACATCATTGTAGCAACATGCTAAGCACTCTAACATCATGTTAGCGACATTCTACTGATGTTGCATGCAACATGCTAACATTGTTAGCATAATGCTAACAACATGCTAATGAGCTAAACGTCTTGCTAGCAACATGCTAGGCACTCTAGCATCATGTTAGCGACATTCTAATCATGTTATTAGCGACATGCTAATATAGTTAGCATAATGCTAGCGAGATGCTAATATTGTTAGCATCATGCTGGCAACATGCGAATGAAATTATCATAATGCTAGCGAAATGCTAATATTGTTAGCATAATGCTAGCAACATGCTAATCGCGTTAGCAACATGCTAACAGCATGCTAATGATTTTGCTAGGGGGCGTGGCTTATGAGCATCATGATAAAAGCGAAAGCCTGATTGATTGCCTGAGTAAAATGAGCCCTCCCCCATGTCTCTATGACACTGGGATCCACAGTTAAATTCAGGTTAAAAGTTCCTATGGAAATTACTATTGTATGTTAATTGCCCCCTGCTGGGGCAGTTTACACCTCGCCCATTAGAAACGTCATGTGAAGCCCCCTTTCCCCGAATAACCCCAAATAAAATACATTCCCGAATGAAGCACACAATTTGCCACCTTTTTCATGGGTGTACGATGAACGAAAAGTGATGAGTCATGCTTCAAATTCCCCATTATAAGTCAATGGGGCAAATTTGGGCACCTGTTTTGCCCCGGGGGTAAAACATATACCCTCGTGTGGGGTATGTTACAACACAGCTTGCCAGCCTCTTCAAATGTGGTAAACTTCAGATTTCTATCAAATTCTCACTCTGCGCTTTAATCCATTAAAGTTGGTATCAATGTTAAATCTATGGGAATTTTTGGGGTGCCCCCCCCCTCAGGAAAGTCTAAGCACCCCTGTCCTGAATGAGCCGCATGATTTGACACCTCTTTCATGGATCTACGACAAACGATACTGTAGTAATTATGTGCCAAAGTCTGCATTATATGTCAATGGGGCAAATTTGGGCACCTTTTCTGCCCCGGGGGCAAAACTTATACCCTCCTGTGGGTTATGTTATGACACAGCTTACGACCCTCTTCAAATGTGGTGAATTTGAGATTTGTACCAAATTCTCACTCGGCAATTCAATCCGTCAAAGTTTTTCTCAATGTTAAGTCTATGGGACTTTTTCCCCATTATAAGTCAATGGGGCAAATTTGGGGGGCTCTATTGCCCCGGGGGTAGAACTTATACCCTCTTGCGGGGTATGGTCTGATACAGATTGCAAACCTCTACAAATGTGGTAAATTTGAGCATTGTCCAAAATTCCCTCTCCGCGCTACAATTCATCAAAGTTGCTCTCAATGTTAGGTCTATGGGACTTTTTGGGGCCCCTTAGAAAAGTCATAGCACCCCATTCCCGACCAAGCCGCACGTTTTGACACCTCATTCATGGGTCTACGACAAATGGTGCGGGACTAGTTACGCGCCGAAATTTCATACGGAAGAAGAAGAAGAAGAAGAAGAAAAAGAAAAATAAGCCTGTGAGATTATAATAGTAGTGCTTCGCTTCGCTTCGCAAGCACCACTAATAATAAGCCTGTGAGATTATAATAGTAGTCCTTCGCTTCGCAAAGCACCACTAATAACTTCAGGTCCTGGGATAAAAACTGCAGTTACACTGCAGTTTTGTAAAGTACAATGAAATACTATTTATTCAGTACTATTTCAGTTAAATGCAGTTGGAATGTAGTTGTATTAAAATATTATTCCGTAACTTTGTAGTTATTGAACAGTTAATCCTGCACTGAATCCTGCAGTCCTTAACTAGGTTATTCTATTATTATTATTATTATTATTATTATTAGTATTATGTTTACGTTTATAGTTTGGTTTAAGAAATATAGGATCTTACTAAATTCATTCAGTGAAGTGATGTGTGTCTCAATTGTAGTTTGTGATTCTGACTTCTGAATGCCAAGGTCATCTTATTTTCAGGCACAGGCAAACAGAAACCAGTTGGGAGCTGGTAGAAGCAAATAGCGTGTGTGCAAGGAAAACAATAACGTCTTCCTCTTATACTCTTCCATTGTAAAACTGAGACGTGCTTAAATATGCACCACTGTACGATTTGTCATCACCAGCCAATAAGACTACAAGATCACATCTAATCCTCAGACAGAGTTTGAACTATAGAACGCGCGATGCAGTCCCGTAGCGCGCGCATGCGCGGTACGGTTCTCGTTCATTTAGAGATGCGCGCGCTGACCGAAACGACAGCTCATAAACGCCGAGAAAGAGACACTAACGGTTTGTGTATATCGTTATTGAGAAACTCAGACAGGATGGAGTACTATAACTATCTTATAGACTTTATTATTGATAAAACGGTACACATTCGCGACATATCAGAATTAAATCATGATGACAATTTCAAAGTTCAGCCAAGAAAACTTGCCGAGTTGGAAGAATCTAGAAAGGGGGCGTGTCGTCTTGTGGAGGAGGAACACAGCCCTGTCACATCATTCAGTTAAGTGGTGAGTGGGACCTTAAGTGACTTTTATTATTTTACAATATAAAGTTATTTAACTAGTTATTGTATTCTATCGCTATGCGGTGTTAATGGCATTGTCCTAAGTGTGTGTTTTCTAATGTTAACCGCTATACTGTTAGCATGCTAGCTAGGTTAACCTGAGGTAGCCCACTGCTAGCATTGGATTCAGTTGTAAATGTATAGCTCAGTTTAACTATAGACCATATAAGTGCAAGTTGATTTCTTAATGTGTAACACTACACAATGTGAGAGGAGTTAAGAAGCGAATAAAAATGATTCGGCTGTAAACGTCCTGTGTTTGTTTCTGTAGTGGTCCATCAGCCCTTACACGAGAGAAAAGATCGAGAGGAGGACTGTGTTCCTCTCCAGTGTTCCTCTTATCACCTCAGAGCAGACTCTGGGAAAGGGGAAGAGGGAGAAGGCCAAGAGGTCAGGTTTTAGACCCTGGGCAGACTTCACTCCTGGTAGGAAACATAGTTTTTCTCATCCCTTTATTTTCCTTTACTAAAAACAAATAAAAAAAAAAGTGACCTTTTTTTTAATCATTCAGATTTGGCTGTGTGCGTAATAAGATTTTTTTGTGGGGTTCTCAGAACACATTTATATTTTTGCTTAGTCAGTCTAAAACTTGTTTGTCTTCATGTTTCAGAAAGACGTCAAGAGGTGGACATCACTCTGTGGAACAAAGGTGTGGTTGGATTTTACCTGATAAAATATTACAGGATTATCTAAAATCTCACACAGTCTACCAATGGTCCACTTTCTTTTTATGAATCCAATGGTGCTAATTCGGACAACAAAACACTTCTCTGAGTTTTCTTCTTGATAAGCATTTGCTTTATTTGTTGTCTTTTGTTAATAGAATCCGCAAAGCCTCAAACTCTGCACATGGCACTAAGGGGACCCTCCCAGTGTCAGGGATTACCCCTAGAGGGCGACAAAGCGCCCAGAGTTCCTTTGTTTTTTCTGTTTTCTTTGTGTTCTTTGTGGACTCTAATCCCCAGAATGCACCTCAGTCAGGTGATGTGGCACGCACCTGAACTGAGTTTGCTCATTAATGTGATTATAAATGTTCCTGAGTTCTGTGTTGTCCTTGTCTTGCATCTGTTCGTCTAGGGTTACTGTTTGTCTGGTATGTCCTTTATAGCTCTATGTTTTTCCTAGCTTTGTGTTCTCCTTGTTCTCTGTGTTCTCCTTGTTCTCTGTGTTCTCCTTGTTCTCAGTGTTCTCCTTGTTCTCTGTGTTCTCCTAGTTCTCTGTGTTCTCCTAGTTCTCTGTGTTCTTCCTGGCTCCATGTTCTCCTGGCTCTGTGTTGTCCTGGCCTTTGTCCTAGCCTGTCGGTCTCTGTCTATTGTAATGTCTAGTTCAGTGTAGCTCCATGTTTAGTTTATCCTGGTTTAAGTTCATGATCTGTTCTGTTCCTTTGGTTCCCTGTTTTGTGTTTATTAAAGTCTTTTGGCTCACTTCACCTCTGCTATCATGTCTCTCTTTCGTCCGGCAAGCAGTAACCGTGACACCCAGCCCAACAAACAGCAGCTGTTAGACGTGAGTAAATTGAGTTAATATTTTAATAATATTTGGTCATTCCACATATAATCAACCAGAGTGATTATAAGTCTGAATCTCTAAACCAATGCCAGAGTCATCACATTCACATTACATTCTGAAATCTTAATTAATTAACAGGGTTGCTATCAAAAACAGCAAACTCGAGCCATTATTTATCAATAGTTTAGGACATAATGACAGAAATAGATAGTTTCTCAGTAAAACATGTAATGTTGAGTATATATGGAATGATTTCATTTTAATTATTCAAATGTGTTTTTTTTACACACCTCGTAATTAATATTTGTCTTGCTGTTTGCTTTTCAAGAATGTCTTTAAAGTGAAGGGAAGGTGAAACTGTGTTTATTCAAACAAAGTTGAAGAATGAAGGCGCGTCAAACCTCTCCAGGCTTCCAGCTACACACCTCAAGCCTTGTAATATATTCACATACTTGACCAGTCATACAATGATTGACAGCAGTGTCTCCTAGCAGCAGCACTGTTGAACAGTAATATTGCTAAGTGTTAAAGTGCTTTCATGGTCTGTTTTTGGTTGTTTTTAATGTTTTAAGTGTGTTGCTTTATTGATTTTTAAAAATTAAATAATAAAATGAATTGCAATAATTTTGTTGTAATGTAGTTGTATTACACTACATCACACATTTAGATTATAGAAATACTGTAAGTACTTTTTCAGCGTTATTCAAATTGCATATACCCGTACGTTTTATTTGCAGTACAACTACTATTTTAACTGCAGTAGCTGTTTAATATTAACTGTAGTACCGCAGTATTACTGCATTATATTGCAGGATTATTTCAGTAGTTATTGCAGTATTACTGCAGTACTATTGCAGTCGTTATTGCAGTATTACTGCAGTAGTTATTGCAGTATTACTGCAGTAGTTATTGCAGTATTATTGCAGTATTATTGCAGTAGTTATTGCAGTATTATTGCAGTATTACTGCAGTAATTATTGCAGTATTACTGCAGTATTACTGCAGTAGTTATTGCAGTACTATTGCAGTATTACTGCAGTACTATTGTAGTAGTTATTGCAGTATTACTGCAGTATTATTGCAACCTATTGTCTTTAAAAATTGTTTACTGTGGATCAGACCACACTCGACACCACACATCCAAGGAACCTCTCAGTAACAAAATTCCACAAGCTTTCTTTTACCTTTTCCTGTTGGTTCTTAGGCCACACTTTAGTTCTGCTGTGTGTTCCTTCTCAAAGAACAGCCAAGCCAGGTTTAACTCACACACACACACACATCAAAATGTAAAATAAGTCTTATACTTTTATTATTTGACCGTCCCCCTTCTCACATACAATATGATTTCTTTCCCACACTGTAAACCCGAATAAGTTGGCAAAACTCAAAATATGTGAGGTAATCAGTTACATCAAATTTTTAAAGTAATGATGTTTCCAATTTTAAGTAAACAGAATTATCAGTTTTTGAGTTTGTTGCACTTATTCATGTTAATCATTCTTTATTTGCATGTTATTTAATAGCAATTATAATTTTAATTATAATTCAAATAAATTGTTGTTGGTCTTTCGGCTGCTCCCAACAATGGGTCGCCACGGCAGACAATCCATCGTAACCCGCCCATTTTATTTGGGCTTGGGACAGGCACTTCATCCAGTTGTTGGGAATCGAACCTGGGTCTTTTGCATGGCAGGTGAAACGCCTACCACTGAGCCACCAGTGCCCTATTGCCCTGATGACTTCAGACACAAAATCGCTATGCTGAAAGATTTTAAGTTGGTTGTTTTAAGGTGACAGTTACTGTTACTTAAGTACTTACAGTTAATAAAATATCAAATTTGTTGATAAATTGAAAAGTGTCCTTTCTACAAACTCATAAATTCCAAAAAGTTCTAAATACTCATCAAGGTCTATTAATTTGAACGAATTGTAATTATTTAAGTTAACAGTACTCAGTATGTATAATTATTTTGAGCATTAGGGTTTACAGTGCACATTAAATGCGCAAAAATATGCCCTAATCTGCTTCTAGGCAACAGTGGCTTCACTGCTCGTGTGCTTGAATGAATGAATGAGTGTGCTTCAGTGGTGCATGTGTTTATTCATATCTTTATTATTTCATTTTCATCAGCATAAAGTAAATTTTTTTTGTACTTTTTGTTAGATAGCTTGATATCAAGAAGATCTTTTATGTACTCCTCCCCCAGGGCCAGACAGGGAAACAATTTCAGGCCCGGAAATCCCAGACCAATCCAGGCTATTCTATACGCCCAAATAAATTTAGAGACCACAGACAGTCTTGTTTTCCCCCCACTCGACTTTTCCCCTCATTGTAAATCAGAATATAAATAATTATGTATTTATTTTATCTTAAAATGAAATGACATATATAAATTCCAAATTAGCAAGACAGTAATTTTCATCCAATATGTTAGAACAATTTTTTTTTTCCCCTTATTTTCCTTCTACCTGTCTCAGTCCCGGGCTGAATCTGATGTGTGATCACAGCACCAGAGGTAGTTCTAGGTTGGCTGTCTTCACCTTCATTTTTTGTAAAATGTAAAAAGTGCCTGTCTTTGTTCAGACAACCGTTTACATTTTAGTTTGTGAGACAACCTGATATTTTGTTGAACACAAATAAACTATAGTAGTGCTTTTTTGTAACCTTGTGCAAATGAAATCTGTTGAACTCATAAATAAAATCTGCCTCAGTAATGTAATGTGATGTAATGTGTTTCAAAAACATGTAAAAGTGTATATAATGCATTCAGCATGTGTAAATCCTAAATACCGTTAGTGTACTTAGTGTAACACATTTGCAATACAGTATTATGGAAGACTGTGTGTATTATATTATATAATAAAGTATATTTGTATTAACCACAAAGTGTACTTTTTTAGTCTTTGTAATTGGCCAGAAGTATAACAGAATGCTACTGCTGCAACAAGCATATACTCATAGTTTATTAATCATGTATTTGTAACACAGTAAGAATTGCTGTAATGCACTTATAATACATTAAATATATACTTAAAGCTAATTAATTACTGTCAGGTATGTACGTTATACACACACTGCCATATATTTTAAGTGTACTAAGTATACTTAAAGTTGTTCCACTTTAGCACACAAAATATATATTGTATATATATATTGTGTATATATATATATATATATATATATATATATATATATATATATATATATATAAAATGTATATTTAATACGCTTAAAATTGTGCTTTTGTACAATTTAATTACAACTTAAATACACTTAGTACAAAATTAGTTGTTCCAAAATAGCAAACTTCAAGTATACTAGTCATTAGTCTGTAGCAAGTACATTTAAGTATGCTGTGGCACGCTAACACACGCTAACGTTGTCTAACACATTCTTTATATAAATTTTTTTGAACTCATGCTTTGCTTCTACTATAATGCTCCATAGCAACAGGTTTGAACTAATACAGTATATTCTAACTAGAGAGGTACATTTCCTGAAAAAAATGTGAGTGGTGCTTTGCCATGACGTCATAGAGCTTCCCATGTCATAGTCATAGATGTAGCTGATGTCATAGCTGATGTTGATCCCAATGTTAAATCTATGGGACTTTTTATTGCCTGCGGGGGCCATTAACCGCCCACCCCTTAGAAAAGTCATAGCACCACATTCCCGAACAAGCCGCATGATTTGATACCTCGTTCATGGGTCTACGACAAATGGTGCGGGACTAGTTACGCGCACCATTTATTCCCCATTATATGTCTATGGGGCAAATTTGGGGAGCTCTATTGCCCCGGGGGTAGAACTTATACCCTCTTGCGGGGTATGGTCTGACACAGGTTGCAAACCTCTACAAATGTGGTAAATTTGAGCATTCTCCAAAATTCCCTCTCTGCGCTACAATCCGTCAAATTTGGTCTCATTGTTAAATCAATGGGATTTCTTTGGCGTTTAATTGCGGCAATTAACCGCCGACCCCTTAGAAAAGTCATAGCACCCCATTCCCGACCAAGCCGCACATATTGATACCTCATTCATGGGTCTACGACAAACGGTGCGGGACTAGTTACGCGCCGAACTTTCATATGGAAGAAGAAAAAGAAAAATAAGTCTATGAGATTATAATAGTAGTGCTTCGCTTGGCAAGCACCACTAATAATAATAAGGTTGTGAGATTATAATAGTAATCCTTCGCTTTGCAAAGCTCCGCTAATAATAATGAGACAGTACATGCGGGTTTTGCTGTGTTAGCGGTGTAGAGGATAAATTAATGAGTTCATTAGTTAATAGTGATGTACTGCATGTGTGTTAGGAGAGGAGCACACAAGTGCAGGCTAAAAATTATTTTTATTTGTTCCAAACAAACAAACAAGGTACTGGAATAAATCCACAGGACTGTGTACTTCACAAAGATTGCGGGAACTCAGTCAGTACACTGATGAGCCTTCTGTAATAAATTCAATTGTAATCATGTGGAATAAGAGAAAGAAAACACGTGTGTGTGAAAATAATCCCCTTGAGGCTAGTAACAGTAACCTTTTATTATAAATTTAATTATATTAAAATTATATTATATTTTATTTGTGTTCTACTTATTAAATAGCACCACTGTTCACTTCTCTGTACTAAAGTGCACTCAACTGCCATCTTAACACTCTTCTGTTATGTTCTGTGGTTAACTAAAGGGAAGTGTTTTTTTACATTAGGGAATTGGGACACGCTGATGTGGTTTAATTAAAATAATTGTGGACAGAGCAATATATACACAGGGGTCCTAAACTCTACTTAACATTCATATATACAGCCTATTAGGGGTGAGTGGAGTCAGATGGGAGTGGGCACAAGAACCTTTATTAAAACATTCTGCAATCAAAATAAACGAGAGAGACTGGATTTCATTCCCTTAGTAAAATACAATATCAATCAAATGTTTGAACAATGTGCAATTTGTTTTGTTTAGTGATTTATTTTCGACATTCTGGAACAATAATTAATTAAAAAAAAACTTCATGGAAATAATACATGTGGCATTAACAACAACAGCAACAGTCAGTTATTTTAAGACATGAAAGTCAGCTGTAGGTGGCACAGTGGTTTAGTGGTTAGCACTGTCGCCTTGCACCTCCAGGATCTGTGTTTGATTCCCACCTCTGTGTGCATGTTTTTCTGTGCTTGGTGGGTTTCTTCTAGGTACTCCGGTTTCCCCCCAAAGTCTAAAGACATGCAGGTTAGGCTAATGAGCAACCCCAAATTGCCTGTAGTGTGTGAGTGTGTGCTTTGTGATAGATTGGCACCTTGTCCAGGGTGTAAAGTTTCCTCAGACAGACTCCAGCCCCTCTCGACCCTGGATGTAGCATATAAAGCGGTATAGACGATGTGAGTAAGTGAGTGAGAAAGGTCAGTTGGTCTTTAATAATTCTTGCAAGAACAGTATTGTCAAGTGCATTTGCAACACACTGCAGCACACTGCAGTGTATTTTGGAGTGCTGCAGTGTGTTACAGTGTGCTGCAGTGTGTTACAGAGTGCTGCAGTGTGATACAGCGTGCTGCAGTGTGTTACAGCATGCTGCAGTGTGGAAGAGAGTGCTACAGTATGTTACAGTGTGCTGCAGTGTGTTACAGTGTGCTGCAGTGCATTGCGGAGTGCTGCAGTGGGTTACAGTGTGCTGCAGTGCATTGCGGAGTGCTGCAGTGTGTTACAGTGTGCTGCAGTGTGTTACAGTGTGCTGCAGTGTGTTACAGTGTTCTGTAGTGTGGAACAGAGTGCTGCAGTGTGGAACAGAGTGCTGCAGTGTGTTACAGAGTGCTGCAGTGTCTTACAGTGTGCTGCAGTGTGGAACAGAGTACTGCAGTGTGTTACAGTGTGCTGCAGTGTGTTACAGAGTGCTACAGTGTGTTACAGAGTGCTGCAGTGTGGAACAGAGTGCTGCAGTGTGTTACAGAGTGCTGCAGTGTGTTACAGTGTGCTGCAGTGTGGAACAGAGTACTGCAGTGTGTTACAGTGTGCTGCAGTGTGTTACAGAGTGCTACAGTGTGGAACAGAGTGCTGCAGTGTGTTACAGAGTGCTGCAGTGTGTTACAGTGTGCTGCAGTGTGTTACAGAGTGCTGCAGTGTGTTACAGAGTGCTGCAGTGTGTTACAGAGTGCTACAGTGTGTTACAGTGTTCTGCAGTGTGTTACAGTGTGCTGCAGTGTGGAACAGAGTGCTGCAGTGTGTTACAGAGTGCTGCAGTGTGTTACAGAGTGCTGCAGTGTGTTACAGTGTGCTGCAGTGTGTTACAGAGTGCTGCAGTGTGTTACAGAGTGCTACAGTGTGTTACAGAGTGCTGCAGTGTGTTACAGTGTGCTGCAGTTTGGAACAGAGTGCTACAGTGTGTTACAGAGTGCTGCAGTGTGTAACAGAGTGCTGCAGTGTGTTACAGTGTGCTGCAGTTTGGAACAGAGTGCTACAGTGTGTTACAGAGTGCTGCAGTGTGTAACAGAGTGCTGCAGTGTGTTGCAGAGTTGCAGAGTGCTGCAGTGGATTGCGGAATGCTGCAGTGTGTTACAGTGTGCTGCAGTGTGTAACAGAGTGCTGCAGTGTTAAGAATGCAGGTTAAAAATTTGAAGGAAGAATTGCTTGGTGTGTCCTCCTAACTTAACATTATACTTGTTGGGTACCTCTGACCCACTTGCCAGCTGAGAGGAAAAAGCATGCACATACACACAGACACACACGCACAAACACATGTATGTATTGATGGAGTGTCGAATGTTCACTAGTTTGTTTACAGACAATGGAGGTATTTTCATTTTTGCGCTAAACACCCTGAGGAAACACCAATGATGTACATCAAAGAAAAATAGACATATAACATGTTCTACTGAAAGCCACGGAGAACAAAGAAAGCAAAGAGTGTTATATATAGGTATAGGTATAGCAAAAGAGTTTTATAGGTATCTGTTAGGACACAAACCATGAGTAGCAGTGACATATAAGCAATGAGAAAGAGAGAGAGAGCGAGATAGAGAGAGAAACCTGGGAAATTTAACACAGTGTAGGGGAAATGTAAGACACATTCTGTGTCAATTCTCCCATATGGGGCGAATGTCCCAGGGATAGACTCAGCGTCTTCCACCACCAGGATAAGGCTGCTACTGAAATGAATAAATGAATAATATACAGTACATCATGAACCTAGTGCTAGTACAAGCTGATATTGAACTCTGAATGAATACACCTCATCAGTCTTAGACTACATCAATTACTGTGTGGATAATGTGACATTCTGGAAGCAAGTGCGTGTGTCCCCCAATAAGAAACCTTGGATGACACATGAGGTTCGACTGCTGATTAAAGCCAGGGAGATAGCGTTTAAATCTGGTGACAGGACATCGTATTGTTCTGCCAGGATGGCACTTAGGAGGGGCATAAAATCAGCCAAAATTCAATACAAACAGCGGATTGAGGCTCATTTTCACAATTCCACCAACTCCCGGCAGATATGGGAGGGAATTAGGGTGATAACGGACTATAAGAGAACAACAACTCTCTCTTTTAACAGCGGAGACACCCTAGCGGAGGAGTTGAATAACTTTTATGCCCGCTTTGACAGAGGCAATGGAGATTCACCCCTACCCCGCCCTCCCTCTAGTGATGATGCACCAGTCCTGAGCAGTCATGAAGTAAGACAGTGTTTTTATAACATCAATCCCAGGAAGGCTACAGGGCCCGATGGAGTGCCCGGTCGGGTGCTCAAGTATTGTGCAGCTGAACTGGCGGAGGTCTTCACGACCATCTTTAATCTGTCACTGTCCACGTCATGGGTACCAGCATGTTTTAAAAGAACTACAATAATTCCCATCCCCAAAAACCCTAACATTACCTGTTTAAATGAATACAGACCAGTTGCACTCACACCCATACCAGCAAAGTGTTTGGAGAGGTTGGTGATTAAACGCATCAAGGATGTTATACCACCCACACTGGACCATTACCAGTTTGCATACAGGGCCAACAGATCCACAGAGGATGCGGTGTCTATTATGCTCCATCACATGTTGGAACATCTGGAACACAAAAATATGTATGCCAGACTTCTCTTTGTGGACTTTAGTTCGGCATTTAATACCATTTTGCCAAATAAGCTCCAAATTAAGCTCTGTGAGCTTGGACTAAGCACTGTATTGTGTAACTGGACTATGGACTTTTTAACAAATCGCTTACAGTGTGTGCGAGTGGATAAAAGTACATCATCCACAGTGCTTATCAACACTGGGGTCCCCCAGGGATGTGTACTTAGCCCGTTACTGTATACACTATACACGCATGACTGCTGTGCCGCCCTTCCTTCTAATTACATCATTAAATTCGCTGATGACATCACGGTGTTAGGCCTGATCACTGACAACGATGAGTCCTCATACAGAAGGGAGGTGGAACATATGGCAGCTTGGTGTGACGCCCACAACCTGGCTCTCAACATCAAGAAAACCAAGGAAATGATTGTGGATTTTCGTAAGGGCACAAAGACCATCCACTTACCACTTACTATCAGAAATGGGACGGTTGAGAGGGTTACAAGCTTTAAATTTCTTGGCATAACTATGACAGAGGACCTAACATGGGGCAATAACATCAACTCTGCCATAGGGAAGGCCCAGCAGCGTTTCTTCTACCTCAGGAAACTGAGAAGAACTAATCTTTCTCAGCAGCTTATGGTGAACTTTTATCGTTGTGCTATAGAGAGTGTGCTGACATATGGACTCTTGGTGTGGTTTTCCAGCTGCACTAGGGCGGAACAACAGGCACTACAGCGGGTGGTGAAGACAGCAGGGAAAATCATCGGGACTAGTCTTCCGGAGATAAGTACTGTCTATACCACAAGCTGCCTTTGTCGAGTGCACAACATCCTGCGGGATCAGCATCACCCTGCACATCACCTGTTTCAGCTACTACCCTCAGGTAGAAGGTACAGGTCCTTACGGGCCAGAACCACCAGACTGTCCCACAGCCTCTTTCCTACCGCTGTGAGGCTGCTGAATGATTAGATACCTCCCTCTCGGACCTTGCGCCCATTTATTCATTTATTCTTTATTACACATCATTACAATAACTGTGAACTGGACTTTGCATTGATGCAGCACACACTTGCATATTATTACACATCATTACAATAACTGTGAACTGGACTTTGCATTGATGCAGGACACAGAATACATACATACACATAAGATCGGGTTTGACCCCCCCCCTCCTTCTATAATATATATCCTTTATATCTTACCTCACATAGCCGTTATGGTTATTACTTTGCTGCACTATGGTTGCACTTTATTACTTGCCGGGAGATGTTGCCAAATGATATCTCGTTGTTATCTATACTTGTTATGTTTAACAATGACAATAAATTGAATTGAATTGAATTGAATTGAATTGAATTGAATTGAACTGAGTAAAAAGTAATGAAACAAGTTCATGTGCCAGAGATGGGCTGTTGTTGCTCCACACTCATTCCTTAGGCTCACTAAATGCAGGTGCGCGAAGCAGTGGGGGACAGCGGCAAAAAGACTGTGCAAGCTCCCGTGGCACTTTTGTGTTCTTCATCCCCAGACGGGATCGCCAGTTTAGTACCGGAGGAGTATGAGCATGCAGGAGCCGCTGCCCACTCGGGCCCACTATGCCATTCTGCCCACTGCCATCGCTCGCCAGGCTTGTGCCTGTATGCCGACAGGGCACTGCCTTCAGACCCGCATGTGCACACCTTTCACCTCTTTCCTCCTCTTCCTTTTGTCCTTCCTCCTTAAACCCTCTCCTTCCCCATCTTTCTAAACAAAAATGATTTTTATCCTTAAAGATCTTGTGTCTGTGTGTCTGAGGTGCCAAATACTGTATGCGTCAAACCCATTACAATGCATACAAAGACACACTACTAATAAAATGCACTAATGTATATTCTGTTTATAAGAATTAATTAGTTAAAGCGAAGAGCGTAGAGTCCTTGTTGCCCATTCAGTCACCTCCACATGCACAGTGAAAACTGATGTGCAGAAAAAAACAGCAAAGCTGCACAAATGTTGGGCCTGAGATTTTATACTTCGGTTTCAAAGAATAATGACCATAAAGCAATGTAATAAATATATAAACATAGCATAAACAGACTGCTCGAAAATGAGAACATGAATGGCATCAAACTAAATTGTTAGTATTTCAAATAGCATGGAAGGAGAGCATCCTAAACTATAAAAAAGCTTGTAGTTGTAACACCTGTACCTCCACGGCCCAGGGGAATAAGATCTAGTTCCCCGGATTACTGAGTTGACGCTTTGTCCCCACCTACTGTGTCTATGTGTGTACTGCTTGCACTTAAGCACTAAATAATGAGCACCTGTGATTCCCTTGTGTGTCTGACCTTATATTCCAGTCGAACCCGTAGAGCTTCGCCTGTTCACTGTTGTGCATGTTGTGTTTTGTCTCTGTGTCAGCATGTTTGTTAACAGACTGTATCTCCTCTCTTGTTCCCCCAGGACTGAGCAGTGTCTGCAGGTGTGGTGTGTTTAAGGTGATCGAGTCGTCGCCAGTCACATGGACTTTATGGTTTACGAACCCTTTTTGTTATATGTTTTTTAGTCCTTTTTGTTTGCCCACCTGCAGACACAGTCTGGGGAGGTATTAAAGAAACTGGGAAAACCAGCGAAACAGTGAACTTGAGTTAATAAGAAATAATAAACATTTCTCAGAATGGAATCAGCTTCTACGTCCGATTCTTCTAGGAGAGACATGACAGTAGTGTTGCTAGATGTATCTCTCCAGAAAGTAACAAAAATAACCCTAGATTTTTATTTAAAATCGTAGCAAAATTAAGAAGAAATAAGAGCACTGCACAAATCTCCACAACAACAACATACAATAGCGAGGACTTTATGAACTTTTTTAATAACAAAATTGTAAATATTAGACAAAAAATTCAGGCTTTGAAACCAGACAATTTAAGTGATACAGATGATAAACTAACCACACCACATCAGAACTTAGAATACTTTAGGGCCTCCGAGTGGCGCAGTGGTTAAAGCGCTCACCCTATCATCCGGAGATCGCTAGTTTGAATCCCGGGTGGTGCTCTAACCTCTCGCAGCCGAGCTCTCTCAGAGGGGAGGGATGAGAGGTACATAGTGCTCCAACATTAATCACGGCTCTACAGCCAGTCAGGGGCGTCTGTGAGCTCGCGCAGCGGAGGGAGCGGATAGCGCTGTCCTCCGAGTGTGTTACGCCGCCCCCAACGGTGCGCAAGCGAGCAGTTCGAAAAGATGCGGTCGGCTGGCGTCACGTGGTTCGGAGGAAACACGTGATAGTCTTCGGCCCTCCCGGCTGAGTGGTAGTAGTAGCCTTAATGTGGGAGCCCCCTAGTGACGGGGAGGAATTGGACGAGACTAAATTAGGGAGAAAATCGGGGAAAAAAATCCAAAAAAAAAAATTCTAAGAGAACTAAAGAGAATTAACTAATTTCACTCATCTCTTTTGCAAAATCATCAACATGTGTATTAGATCCTATACCGACACAGTTTCTCAAGCAGATTTCTCAGAACCCCTGTTGAAAATTAATTCTTCACTCAGCATGTTCCCAAATCTTTGAAATTAGCAGTTATTAAACCACTAATTAAGAAACCTGACCTCGACTCGTGTCAGCTGTCCAATTACAGGCCGATATCAAACCTCCCCTTTATCTCTAAGATTCTCGAAAAGATAGTAGCGCAGCAGCTATGCTCATATGTACAGTCATGGCCAAATGTTTTGAGAATTACATAAATATTGGAAATTGGAAAAGTTGCTGCTTAAGTTTTTATAATAGTAATTTGCATATACTCCAGAATGTTATGAAGAGTGATCAGATGAATTGCATAGTCCTTCTTTGCCATGAAAATTAACTTAATCCAGAATAAAACTTTCCACTGCATTTCATTGCAAAGAACCTGCTGAGATCATTTCAATAATCGTCTTGTTAACTCAGGTGAGAATGTTGACGAGCACAAGGCTGGAGATCATTATGTCAGGCCGATTGGGTTAGAATGTCAGACTTGACATGTTAAAAGGAGGGTGATGCTTGATCATTGTTCTTTCATTGTTAACCATGGTGACCTGCAAAGAAATGCGTGCAGCCATCATTGCGTTGCATAAAAATGGCTTCACAGGCAAGGATATTGTGGCTACTAAGATTGCACCTAAATCAACAATTTATAGGATCATCAAGAACTTCAAGGAAAGAGGTTCAGGGCGCCAGGATCGTCTCCTAAAAAGGATTCAGCTTCGGGATCGGAGTGCCACCAGTGCAGAGCTTGCTCAGGAATGGCAGCAGGCAGGTGTGAGTGCATCTGCACGCACAGTGAGGCGAAGACTTTTGGAAGATGGCCTGATGTCAAGAAGGGCAGCAAAGAAGCCACTTCTCTCCAAAAAAAACATCAGGGACAGATTGATCTTCTGCAAAAGGTATGGCGAATGGACTGCTGAGGACTGGGGCAAAGTCATATTCTCGGATGAAGCCTCTTTCCGATTGTTTGGGGCATCTGGAAAAAGGCTTGTCCAGAGAAGAAAAGGTGAGCGCTACCATCAGTCCTGTGTCATGCCAACAGTAAAGCATCCTGAGACCATTCATGTGTGGGGTTGCTTCTCATCCAAGGGAGTGGGCTCACTCACAATTTTGCCCAAAACACAGCCATGAATAAAGAATGGTAATAAAACAGCCTCCAACAGCAACTTCTTCCAACAATCCAACAACTGTTTGGTGAAGAACAATGCATTTTCCAGCACGATGGAGCACCTCTGCCATAAAGCAAAAGTGATAACTAAGTGGCTCAGGGACCAAAGTATTGAAATTTTGGGTCCATGGCCTGGAAACTCCCCAGATCTTAATCCCATTGAGAACTTGTGGTCAATCCTCAAGAGGCAGATGAACAAACAAAAACTCGCTAATTCTGACGAACTCCAAGAAGTGATTATGAAAGAATGGGTTGCTATCAGTCAGGATTTAGCCCAGAAGTTGATTGAGAGCATGCCCAGTCGAATTGCAAATATTGACTCTTTGCATAAATGTCATGTAATTGTCTATAAAAGCCTTTGAAACGTATGAAGTGCTTGTAATTATATTTCAGTACATCACAGAAACAACTAAAACAAAGACCTAAAAGCAGTTTAGCAGCAAACATTGTCAAAAGTAATATCTGTGTCATTCTCAAAACTTTTGGCCATGACTGTACATACAAATAGCATAGCGTGGTAAAGTGCTCGCCCTATCATCTGGGGATCGCGAGTTCGATTCTCGGGTGATGCTGTAACCTCTCGCAGCTGGAAGTCTAGAGAGACCTGACTGGCCGAGCTCTCTCAGAGGGGAGGGATGAGAGGTGCTTGGTGCTCATACATTAATCACGGCTCTACAGCCAATCAGGGGCGTTTGTGAGCTCACGCAAGCGGAAGGAGCGGATAGCGCTGTCCTCCGAGTGTATTACGCTGCCCCCAACGGTGTATGAGAAAGGCGGTCGACTGGCATCACGTGGTTTGGAGGAAACACATGATGTCTTCGGCCCTCCCAGCTGAGTGGTACAGTAGTAGTCGTCTTAATGTGGGAGCCCCCTAGTGACAAGGTGGAATTGACCACTATTAAAGTAGTAATGACCTCCTATTGGCATCTGATCAGGGTTGCATCACTATGCTTGTGGTATTCGACCTCAGTGCATCTTTTGACACCATTGATCACAGTATTCTCTTTCACAGATTAGAAAATGTAGAAGGAGTTAAGGGAACAGCCCTCTCAGAACCTATCTGACAAATCGTTATCAGTTTGTAGATTTAAATGGTGACTATTCTGCATGTTCTCTAGTGGTGTTCCACAGGATTCAGTGTTAGTCCAACTGCTTTTTTCTCTTTAAATGCTTGCTCAGATTTTAAAATACTACTTTTTATGTATAAAGCATTAAATGGTCCCGTGCCACAGTATCTGAGTGAACTGCTAGTGTCTTACAACCTACCACGCCTACTTCAATTAAAGGATGAAGACCTTTAAAAGGATGAAGCTTGTCAGTACCACGTATTATGAAAAGTACAGCAGGGGACGGAGCTTTTTGTTACAAAGCCCAAAACAAATGGAATAGCCTTCCAAATAATGTTCAGGACTCAGACGCAGTCTCAGTGTTTAAGTTTATTGAGCCAAGCATTTTGATCTGCCTTAGGTTAAGGATCAGATCTGGGGGATTCATGAACGTAGAGTATCATGGTGAACTGGTATGTTTAGATGCTGTCTTCCCCACTCTCATTGATCACTCAGGTTTGTTGACGGTGAGGTGATTAGTTGCTTTACATCTCATGGAGTCTGTGTTTCCTTCTGGCTCTCCCTTTTAGTTATGCTGTTATAGTTAGTCCTGCTGGAGTCCCTGCTTGCACTAAATATACATTCACCTTATACATTTTGTGACTGTGACCATACCTATTATTTCTCCTTCTCTTCTGTCTCTTCCTCTCTCTCCCTGTCTCTCTCTCTCTTTCTCTCTCTCACCACACATTTCTGAGCTGCCAGTGGTCCAGACCACCTCTGCTCTCTGGACCGTTTGACTCGTCCTGGTGCCCCACTTGTGGTTGGAGATGTCGTTGCATGGATACCTTGTGTGGTCTTAACATGAAGCGGATCCTGGCCTCGGCTGATGCAGACAGCTGTTCTCTGAGGCCTTGTGACTGCAGTCATTCTATGGTTCAGGACTAAAGTTTCCTACAGTCTACCTCAGCCTCCAATAACTCCATTTTAACTTAAAGACATCAACTGTTATATTGAACTTCCAGCCTCCTAACACATACAGTATGATGGCAAATCAATACCTGCTATACGTTATCACCCAAATGAGGATGGGTTCCCTGTTGATTTTGGTTCCTCTCAAGGTTTCTTCCTATTACCATCTCAGGGAGTTTTTCTTTGCCACCATCACCCTCTGCTTGGTAATCAGCGACAATCTGATCATTTTGATTCATACACATTCACATTTCTTACTAACTTCCATAATTTTGATTGTGTAGAGCTGCTTTGCAACAATGACAATTGTTAAAAGCGCTATACAAATAAAATTGAATTTCATTGAATAAACTTTAATAAACATTTGTTCTTTAGACTATATATATCTATATATCATGATCTAGGGTCATTACAACTATTTTATGAACTAAAAACAAAGGGTTAGATACACAAGAGTCAGGGTTAGTTACATGGGTTTTAGCGTTCTTATACACTACAGTTGTCTTTGGGCTGCAGCGTTGTCGTCCACATAGACATTGTTCGTGCAGGATTTCAGATACTTCAGGATGTAGAATGATATATATGTGTTTGTGACGGAAAGACATCCAGGACTCAAAGATGATCACAACACTGTAGTAACAACCACTAGCAAACTAACCATTCCCCAGACAGAACTGACTGGAGGTTGCCCGGCTGAAGGAGAGAGAAACATAGAAACATAAAAACTGAAAACATAAGTCTTTAAAGTAAATTACTCATAGTCTATAGGCAATTTAAGGCAATTTCATTATGACACATAACATTCTAACATTCTATACAGTGGGGGAGAAAATATTCTTGATTTAATTTTTCATGGTTACCAGGTAGTTATGAGCAGTGCAGGTGTACTGTACAGGGATAACTTTGACCTCAATGTAGTGTTCATGCTAATGTTTGTTAGATGTTTACAGATACTATAATAATGTTACAGACTCACAGTGTACAGTGATGGTGATTGGCTGTGATTCGGACACAACCAGAACTGGGTCCAGATTCAGCACAGCTGCACACTTGTACTGCACTCCGTCATCCTCACGTCTGGCCGTAACGTTCAGGTTCACTGTCACATTCACGTTTGTCATCTCATTTACCAAGTCTGAAAGTGATGTTTCTTTGAATAGTGTGAAAGCCTTGTTTTCCTTCGGATCGGCTCTGCTCCAGTGTACACTGAGTTTACGTCCAGGACCGACGTTTTCAATCTGACAAATCAGGTCTGTCTGATCACCTGCTATCCACACATGAGACAGAGAGCTCAGCATAACACTGTCTGGTCTCTCTGTAAACACACACACACACACACACACACACACACACACACACACACACACACACACACACACACACACACACAGAATAAAAAAAGTGCACACAATAAGAAAGTAATGAGATTTTATGAGATGGTGGTACTCACTGTAAATAGTGAGATTTACATGACTCACACACTCATTTGGTTGGCTGTTTTCTGTTACAAGGGTACACTTGAGATTTTCAGCTTCCTCCCAATTTGTCAGACTGTCCACCTTCCACATCAAACTTATTTCAGAGCCTGTCCCACTGTGTACACTGTCTGTCTGAGTGGCTGATGATTTAGACTCCCAGCTCAGCCAGTATCCCGTCCCAGGTTTAAGCGGTATGGAACAGTTCACTTCAGCAGGGTCTCCATACTCCACCAGCAGAGATGGCGGAGTGACGACAGGATCACTACATTCTTTTGTTCAGCACAACAACAAACCTGATGTTGATTTTGTGTTTTTTCTTATTGTACTTTTGTGTAGCAAAGTACGATAAAACAGTATAATAATGTAATTCATACACTATAATTATGTAATACACTGGACTGTTTCAAACACACTCACCCACACATGTCACTTGTGCAGCAGTGGACTGTTCAATACCTCAGCTCAGCAATAAAGAACTAAAAGCTCACTTGCATTACTCTTCATTTGCACAGTTTGTACTTTGCACCATAACGGCCTTCTATTGTGTGTTATCTATCCCTTTTAGCAGGAGAGATAAAGTAATTTGTCTTAACTACTGTGATAGTCTTAGTTTGTGTTTTTTAGTTTTTTTTTTACATAAAATTTTTTGTACGTTGTGTTGTTTGTAAGGCTACTGACAGTAACATAATTTCAATTCTCTAAATGTATGTACTGTACACGTAGCAGAATCGATAATGAAGAACTTTGAATGATAAGAAAACAAACTTAATAACATGACAAATTAGACAGACAGATAGATAGATATACAATATTATTGTTATTGCATAGTACAGGTACTGAGGGTGCTGTAGTACTTGAAGGTTGGTGTGACAGTGCAAGAGCTTTAGGATGATGTTTGGTCAGGTCTATATTCTGAACATAGAATTACAAAATGTATACCACTTTGGGGGAAACAAAGACTTAAACTGTTCCATCTTTGATTGTTTTTATAAATTATACTTTAAAGTAAAAGAATCAGATAGAGACTGATAAGCAGCTGGTGTTATCCAGGTATTTTACTGACATTTAAGCAAAATACAACATGTACAGTATTAACTTGTTTTATACAAATTACTGTTTTAACTTTTGAAAGAATATTTTTTTAAGTCACATTTGTGTGTTTTAAATGTGGAATTGTTTTGGGTATTAATAAAAAATACATTTACCAACTACTTCAATAGACTAAAATGGGAGCCAACTTTGTTTTAAGTAGTCAAAGAGCTGGGCTAATAATAATAATAATTATATTATTAATATTATTACTATTATTATTGGTCATAGAAACAAATAGAAAACAACAGTTAAACACGTGATCATATGTATATGTGCTATTTTGTGCTTATATGACCCATAACTATTTTTTTCTCAGTATAAATAAATGCTTTGGGTTTTAACTCAGACAAACTTAGGAGGAGCGTAATGTGAGAAACCTCAATAGAGAATGTACTGACTATGACATGGTGCTAATTGTTCTGTGTTTTTTGGGAGGGGGGTGGGTCTTTCGACTTTGTTTGTGCACAAATGTGTTTGTGTTAAAACCAACTTTAATGCAGGAGTGCACACTTACTTACCTCTCCATCCACAAACACATGCTCACATGTAGATAAATAATTATAATTAAATAATTGTCCTTTGATGTTGTAAAATCAAACACTTATAAATAATTGTCTTGTAAATAATTGATTACATCTATGAACAGAGCAGTTTAGAAGCCTAAACACAAGCGCATGGTTTATTTTTGTCCTTAATTGAAACACATCAATTATTTACACCATCATATCATGTGTGCAGAAGGATCTGAAAAGACTTGTATCTATCCCACAGAGACTTTGATATGTAATTTGGCGACAAACATTGTTTATTTTGATGATCAGTGCATGGTTGATAAGCAATATTTACAATTAAACAAACCAGGAAGTAAGTGTTCAATGCATTACAGTACTATGTATTAACAAGTACCACAACAACCATAGCTGCAGTGTGCAGTAGAAACGTAGAGTATGTGCAATGGTGGGGATTGGAAGATTTTTCCCTTAGGCCCCCCCATTGTTTTTCACTATCATTCTTAGTACATTATGAAGTCCGGTGATTAAAATGGTATATGTGTGTGTGTAACCCCACAATCTACGCGAGGTATACCTCATTTACAAGACAAAAGATGCCCAGAGATGTGAATGCACGTCTCTGCTTTACTTTCTAATCTGTCTGAATCTGTAAACGACAAGATAAAACAACACATTTTGTATCTGCAAAGTTAGGAAATTCTTTAATCTAAACATGTTTGAAATTGGAAGCGACATCACTGAGCTCTATGGCCTTTACTGATGAATCTCTGAGATAATATGGCATAATTCCCCCTTACAATAACCCAGGAAAGGTGAAACTAACAGAAAACTAAGTAAAAGTGGAAAATAGACAATTTAATGATACCTAGTCAATGTCTGTATACAAAAAGTAAGCAGCGATATAGTGCTTTAAAAGTGACACAGAATTACTTTGTGCATATTCCTTTAAAATATTAACCACTCTTCTTTGTAAATCCTTATCATGTTTTACCATAAAATAGGAAATGTTTTGTGGGAAAGTGCATTGACTCTGACTTGCTTTTATTGCTTTTATTAGGAACGTGGTGGTTTATTACTAAACAACTCTGGGAAACTGTAACAGTTTAAACATGAATGCCGCAGCTTCTTGGTCTTTCCTGTGTGTGTGTCTGCATCTGTGTGTGTATGAGTGTGAGAGAGAGAAATCTCCTCTCTAACATGAATAGCCTACAAGTTTCTGTAACATGCGGTGAACTACATGACAAACACACAATATTTAAATAAAAATTAACTGGCATTTTCAAGTCACAAACCGGGGATCACCTGCCTTCAGTGAAGATACTTTAACCATTTCGCCATATGGGAAGGTGTGGGATTTATTCACTAAAACCTTTTTTTCACCCTATGAATATACATGAGAAATACAACATTTCCAAGACAAAGACAGCAACAAGTGTGAATGTTCGTCTCTTTGTCCACAGGCGTGACTTTGCATAATGTATATATACATCTCTATACATTGTAACACCCTGTTAATGTTAAAGAAAAAACACTCACGACTGCTCTTAAGCTTGAAATTACAATAGCCCAAACTTAGCTGAGTTATTTATTTATTTATTTATTTATTTATTTATTTATGTAAAACATGCTGGTGCAGCATTATTAACTACTACCTAAAAATACATTTCGGCTGACATTTTAAAATGTATGTACAACAATAACTTGGCTTGATTGAACTCACAGCTTTAAACTTATGCTTCCACTTCACAACATCAAAGGATCTCACGGTTTTGATCTCACGCTTCCGCTTTCTCGACCATGTCTCTGCTTACTATTTCATCTTGTCAGAACATCAAAGAATCTCACACCTTTGAACTAATGCTTCTGCTCACTCAACCACACCTCTGCTCAGCGATTTCAGCGTCACAACGCCAAAGGCTTTCACAGCTCTGAACTAACGGTTCTGCCTCCTCAACCACATCACTGCCCAACAACTCTTCATCAGTATGCCTCTCGCCTGCGATTGGGTTCACCTTCCTAAGAACCTCAGTACCCTGCCATAGGGGCAGGGGCGCAAAAATGGGGTATGCAGTATATGCAGTGCATGGGGGCGCCACACGGAGGGGGGCGCCATTGTGAAAAAAAAATCTTTGAAAATTGTCTTTAATAAAGCTTTTAAAATATTTGAAAAAATCTATTTGTTAAGAGACTATTTTTTTGTTTAGCATTTTAAACGAGTAAAATATTAATGTATATATTAAAATGCTATATAAATTGAGTCCCAACCCCCTATAGTTGCCAGACAATCACATATGCAAAATGGACAGGAGTGGGAACTTTTCTGGTGCGCAGAACAGAAAAAGAAAATGAAAAACAGTGTCTTAAAATAAGGACAGCAATGTCAAAGTGGATAAAAAGATATTGGTAAGCTTGACCTATCATTTTGTATTACTGTAAGTCTTTAAGTTCATCAACATTTAACGTTATTGTCAGCAAGGCTGGGCAAAAAATAGACGTTTGGTTTAAAGATTTTTAACTTATTGTTAAAAATGTTAACTAATGTTCTCACCACCAAGCACAACCAAGTTATTGGGCTCTTGCCTTATTGTCTCAATTCGTTATGTTCAGTCCGGGGGTGCAATAAATGCACAATTTTTTTTCTTCTGGAAAGCTTTTTATAAACAGGATTCTCAAAAACAGCTTGAAAAACCACAAAGTTTCAAAAAATTATGCAAATTAAATGTATTAATGCATGAGCTTTTTTGTGTTTCTGTTGTAATAACAGTGCTAATGAAATTACATCACTGTTGACAAATGACAAAGCAAGTGAAGAGAACAGGTAGGAATGGCCCAAGAAATATAGCAAATTGGAGTACTGCAGAATTAAAGTATAAATAGTGTGAATATCTGGTCCATTTATTCAGCCATGAAGATGAAGAGTACAGAGAGAAAGCAAATAAGTCAAGAGCAGGTGAAGAGAACAGGTAGGAGCTACCACACAGGATACTATGACTTAAAGTGGTCATGTCATACATTTACCATATTAATGTGTTTTCTGATGAACAGTAAGTTACAGTTTTTTGTAAGTTACAGTTATTTGTGCACCAGAATTACAAAATGTTTTTTATAATGCAGTGAACTCTTATTTGTCAAAAAAATCTAGTAAAATTGAATTCAGCTTGTCATGACCACTTTAAACAATATCAAAAAACATAAATTTGGGATTGATGATTTAAGGTATATATTTTGTGAAATATCTGGTTCATTTACTTAGCCATGAAGATGAGGAGGACAATGAAGCAATGATAGAAAATGAGTTCAGAGCAGGTGAAGAAAACAGGTAGGTAAAAGCCATACAGGATTTTATGACTTACACAGTATTAAGAAACATGCAGAATAAGTTATTGTAGCCTTAAGAAACAAAGTTTGTGAAACATCTATTTTGTTTACTCAGTTGTGAAGATGAAGATATGGCAAAATCCACGGCAATGGTCACATTTTTAAAAATGGCCTTTGATGTGGAAAAGTGCTTTGCACCACGTCAGGGTCTAAGCATACGTACTGTATGCACTTTTCCACTTTTCTCTTTTTGTCAGAGTACTGCAGGTTATTTTGCAGCTTGCCATTATAAGGATTTGGGCATTGACTGATGCTATTTTATATGTAAATTACATTGGGGGGGGGGGACGGGGAGCGCAATACCCCTCAGCAAATGTGGAGTTGCGCCCCTGCATGTTCCGCTTAAGTCCTGTGAATGTATATGAATGGGGAGTGTCTGCTGATTTTTAATTTCTGGACATCCTCAATGAGCTCTTTGGATTTCTTGGTGTTAAGAGTAAGCATATTGGCTAAACACAAACCTCTCTATCGGTCAACATCATTGCTGGTGATGTGGCCTACCACAGTGGTATCATCTGTATACTTAGTTATCATGTTGAAGTTATGCAGGGGAACGTAGTCATGGGTAAACAGGAAAAAGAGCAATGGACTCAGCACACAACCCTGTGGACCTCCAGTGTTCAGAATGAGCATAGAGTCTATCAGTTAGGAAGTCCAGAATGCAACTGCAAATGTAAGGACTGACACCCATACCCTGGAGCTTGGTGATCAGTGTAGTGGGTGTAACTATATTAAAAGCAAAGCTAAAATTAATAAACAGGATTACATATGTGTTGTCATTTGAATGGGAAAGGGCAGAATGAAGTGCAATATTCTCTGTTGACCTGTTCGGGCAATAGGCAAACCCTCTACTGCTTAGTGCAAATCTACTGTATTGTGTGGGCTGAGATGGGATGATCAACAGGGGAGATGTCATTATCGTTTGGAATACTTCCTGCATCCCAGGTCAAGTGAGCATAGAAATGATTTAACTCATCAGAAATGAAGCCACTTTTGGTTGGTAGAGTCTGTGTGGCTGGTTTGTAGTTAATGATGGATTGGACAGTCATGTATAGATTCTAGACGCCTTAATGAAGTTATGGTGGAATACAAATATCCCCTGCATTTCATTCTTGCTGCTCTTAAACAGCTCTGCAAAGTCAATATTTAGTCAAGTTAGGCTTGTGTGCCATTTACATTCTGGTCTGAGACCTGCTGGTTAAATACTTTAAAGCATATATAGACTATAGAGCTCAACCCAGGGCACAACCCAGACATAGACAGGGAGGATCATTCATTCATTCATTCATTCATTCATTCATTCATTCATTCATTCATCTTCTATCCTGTGTACAAGGTTGCAGGGGGCCTGAAGTCTATCCCTGGAGACCTTACGCACAAGGGTGGGAATCCATCGCAGAGTGCACACACACACACACTGTAACAGCCCATAGTTCTGTCACTTTTGGTTTGACTAGGGTTGTAGTTCTACTACCATCTTCTAGGGGCTCTAATTAGGATGCCTACTCTAGATATAGGCAGGTGGAGTAGTAGAAGGAGAGATTTTGTTTGGTTTTGGAGGAATCATGGCAGTCTTATCATGTATGGCTTCATTTGTTGGTAGTTTTAAACCGCTATTATATTGACAGAGCACATATGGAAATATCTTGGCATAGAGATTTTTGCTGGATTTGATCTCCTTTTGGGATTCTATATGAACTGGTGAAAGTTTTGGACACAGCGGTTTCTTCTTGGACTCTTTGTTGTCTCAAGCCTTCTCATCCTCATCATCATCTTCATCAGCATATTACCTTCTATGGATAAGTACCAAGAGACATTTATAGAAAGACAATCCCAATTTATCTTATAAAAGTGAATCTCCATTTATGAGGTTGTTTGGGTATTTGTTGTTTTCCTTTGATGTTTAACTTAATAATGATTGAATAACCTGCTCTTGGCTTGGCATCTTTATTTGTTGTGCATTCATGTTCACTGATTGTAGTAGTTTTTTTTTTATCTATTTAAGGTAATATATTCAGTTTGGTTGGTGGGCCCCTTTCTTATTAAAATTTGTAGCAAGCAGCTTCGTAAAAAAGAGAAGAGCAGTTACAACACACACACACACACACACACACACACACACACACGACTCAGTTTTCAAAGATCTAGATGAATCTTCACAAAAAGATTTATTAAAAAATTAAAATGAAAGGTGAAGTAGGTATTTAGGAAGAGAAATGTGGGTCACGCGGTCTTCTCTGAACAGTGAATGTTGAAATATCTCTACCACTCAAACTCAGAGAAGATTTTATGCAGGCTTTAATCTGAGGTGCTGTAAAATGGCAGTTTCTGAGGCCATCTTCTGTGGAGTGGTTTGCTGGTGCAGTAGTTGCATTTAAATGGATACTAATCTGTCATAATGAAATGTCAAAGGTCCGCGTGTATGCACGCACGGCAGTTTCTAGAGTTTGAGTGAGTAACTGTAGGCTATAATTTATTTTAAACTGCTGACTCACTCATGAAATTTAGGAAATAGTGTGCTAAGAAAGGGAAGCTGCTATAGCATGTGAGTACTGTATGAGCTACAGGACTGTGACTCAGTAGAGCTTTATGTATGTTGATGCGCTTGTAAAAGGTTAAACATTTTCCCTGCTGCACTATTACACTTGGGATTAGTGTTGATCACTTGTTAATCCCATTTTAACCACTGTTTAAAGGTGTTGATTTGATTTGCTACATGCACACAGTAATATTACTATATATCCATTGTGACACACACTAAAAATATGGCTTCTTGTGGAAAATTTAAATAACCAGATTAAGTGAATGATCCAAGCAAAAATAAATGCTAATAGCTGTCACGGACTAACCGGAGATGAAGCAGAAGACTAGCAGTTAGCCCTGTAGCGTGGATGGTAAACCCAAACGCGGAAGTAGCGCGAGCAGGCAGGATAACCACGCTAGTTATTCTTAGAACTCTCCCGAAGCGAGAGCAAGAGTTTACACAAATAAACCCGCGTTCTAAATACACACACCCAATCAGAAGCGATAACCCAAGAAAGTGAGTACTCACGTTTGGACGAGCGAGGCGTCGGCGATAGCATGGGCATAACTCAATGACTGAGCAATGTGAGGCGTCATCTTGTTTCCTTTTATGCTTCCTGAAACCCGACCGTATTACTTCCGGGTCCTAGTGCCGGTCGTGTTATGAGTGTGCATGACAGTACCCCCCCGTCCAGGACCGACTCTCGACGGTCCTGGGGTGGAGGATACCCGACGACGGTAGTCCCGGATGAGTTCGGGGTCTAAGACAAACCGAGCCGGAATCCAAGATCGCTCCTCGGGACCGTAACCTTCCCAATCCACCAGGTACTGGAGCCCTCTGCCCCGAGGACGTGAGTCAAGGATCCGGCGAACGGTGTAGGCGGGACCACCCTCAATCATACGGGGAGGAGGAGCAGGGTGGGTGGGTGGAACCATTGGTGAGGTGATGAAGGGTTTGAGCTGGGAGGTGTGGAATACCGGATGGATCCGGAGCGCCGCAGGCAGCTGGAGCCGGTAGGTGACAGGGTTAATCCGGAGGTTGATGCGGTATGGTCCGATGAATCTAGGTGACAGTTTTCTTGACTCAGTCTGCAGGTGTAGGTTTTTTGTCGATAGCCATACCTTATCACCTACTTGGTACATTCGTCCCGGTGGATGTCGACGGCGATGTTGCAGAGTGTAACGGCGGTTGGCCTTTTGAATGGCGTGGTTTGCTTGTCTCCAAAGCCGTCGACACCGGCGAACCAATTGTTGGGCCGACGGCACCTCCACCTCCGGTTCTTGATGGTCGAACATCGGAGGTTGGAAGCCGTAGCATACCTCAAATGGGCTTAGGTTGGTGGCAGAAGATAGGTGGAGGTTGTGGGACAGTTCAGCCCAAATGAGGTAGCGGGCCCAGGAGCACTGGCGATCAGCAATGAAGCATCTCAGGTAGCGCTCCAGTTGTTGGTTGGTTCGCTCCGTCTGACCGTTAGTCTGTGGATGGTAACCGGAGGACAGACTGCAGGTGGAATTGATCAGACGGCAGAAGGCCTTCCAGAACCGGAGACGTGAACTGGGGCCCCCTGTCCGAGACGATGTCCTTTGGGAACCCATGCAGGCGGACTACGTGCTCTAATATCAGCTCGGCTGTCCTTTTAGCTGACGGAGACCGGAGAGGGCCACCAGGTGAACAGCTTTGGAGAACCGGTCGACGATGGTGAGAATGGTGTCCCTTCCTTCAGAAACCGGCAGGCCCGTGATGAAATCAACGGCAATGTGTGTCCAGGGTCGGCGGGGAACCGGGAGTGGTTGAAGTTCCCCGGGTGATGGTCTGTTGCTGTCCTTGGACCTGGCACACACTGGGCACGCCTGGACGAACTCATCTACGTCCTTCTTCACACTGGGCCACCAGAAAGCACGTTGTACAAACAGTAGGGTCCGCCGTCTCCCGGGGTGTCCTGAAAGGGGGGAGGAGTGTCCCCACTGGAGTACTTCGGCCCTGATGGCATTGGGGACATAGAGTCGGCCAGGCGGCACACCTGCTGGTTCGGTCTCCGTAGATTGTGCCTGGCGAACCCTCGTTTCCAGGTTCCACCTGAGCGGTGCGAGGATCTTGGTGGGTGGCAGTACAGGCGCGGGGTCCGCCCGGGGGACGTCTTCCTTGTGTTGTCGGGAGAGGGCGTCGGCTTTGGTGTTCTTGGATCCCGGGCGGTATGACAGGTGGAAATTGTAATTCTCGAAGAATAGTGCCCACCGCGCCTGTCTGGGGTTCAGCTGCTTTAAGGTGCGGATTGTGATGAGGTTTGGTGGTCGGTCCAGACGATGAACGGCTCTCTGGCGCCCTGGAGCCAGTGTCGCCATTCCTCCAAGGCCCACTTTATGGCCAGCAGCTCGCGGTCCCCTACTCCGTATCGCTGCTAAGTGGCGTCAAATTTCTTGGAGAAAAAACTGCAGGGGTGCAGTTTTTGGTCTGGACCTCGCTGGGAGAGAACAGCCCCGGCGCCCACATCCGAAGCGTCCACCTCCACAACGAATGGTTTGTCAGCATCCGGGTGAAGGAGGATGGGAGCAGTGGTGAAGCGGCGACAGAGCTCATGGAAGGCAGAGACGGCAGTTGGGGTGAGGTTGAAGGGGTGAGATGATGGGCGGGTCAGAGCGGTTAGTGGCGCTGCAACGGTACTGTAGTCCCGGATAAAGCGGCGATAGAAATTGGCAAACCCGAGAAATCTCTGGAGCTGTTTAAGAGTCTTGGGTAGGGGCCAATGACTCACAACTTCCAGTTTCTGCGGGTCCATGGCCACACCCTGGGCGAGATGACAAAACCCAGGAACGTGGTGGAGCGCTCGTGGAAAGCGCACTTCTCCAACTTACAGTACAGCTGGTGGGCGAGCAATCTCTTTAGAACCGCTCTGACATGCTGGATATGCTCGTTGACAGTTCGAGAGTAGATGAGGATGTCGTCAAGGTAGACAAACACCCAACGGCCTAACATGTCTCTGAGAACGTCATTGATGAATTGTTGGAAAGCGGCAGGTGCGTTGCAGAGACCAAACGGGATGACCAGACTTTCGTAGTGTCCTGTAGGGGTGATGAAGGCCGTCTTCCACTCATCGCCCTCTCTGATGCGCACCAAGTTGTAGGCGCTCCGGAGGTCCAACTTAGTGAAGATGGTGGCACCAGAGAGGGCGTCCAGGGCAGAGTTGGTAAGAGGCAGTGGATGTCGGTTTTTATGGTGATATTATTGAGCCCCCGGTAATCGACACAGGGACGTAGACTACCATCGCGTTTTTTCACGAAAAAGAACCCCGCAGCGGCAGGTGAGGAGGAGGGCCGGATGGTACCATGGCGAAGTCCGCTGGAAACATACTCCTCCATCGCCTGCGTCTCGGTGTTGGATAATGAATAGAGGTGGCCGCGGGGTGGTGTCGCACCTGGCTGAAGATCGATCGCCAGGTTGTATGAGCGATGAGGAGGTAGGTGGGTAGCGCGTCTTTTGCAAAAGACTTCAGCCAGGTCCCGGTAGTCTAGCGGGATTTTATCTGTGTCGACATCGGGGGCCTCGGACTCCCTAGAGCACGCCCCAGCCTCGGCCCGTAGGCAAAGCTCAGTGCAGGTCGGCCCCCATTGTAGGATCCGGCTTTGGGTCCAGGATATGAGCGGGTCGTGTTGCAGCAGCCAAGGGGGTCCGAGGATGATGGGTGGTGATGAAATGGTGGTGGTGTGAAACTGGATCTGTTCTCGATGCTGGTTGATGATGAGGGTGATAGGTTGGGTCTGAAAGGAGATGGGGCTGGAGGAAAGACGCCGACCGTCGACTGATGTAATGGTTACGGGCTGGGATAACGCCTCGATCTTTATCCCCAATTTTTTGGCATAGGAAGAGTCAATGAAGTTACCTGCTGCCCCGGAGTCGACGAACGCGGTACTTCCGACCCGTTTGTGGCCAAACTGGAGATGTACTTTTACCGTGAGACGGGAATCACTGGTCAGGGTGGTGGAGAGGAACATGGGACCCAGTGAGTTCCTCCCATTTCTCACCGGGGCTGCGCGTTTCCCGGCCGCAGAGGACAGATGGCCCGATGATGTGCAGAGGATCCACAATACGCGCAGAGCCCCTCTCTGAAGCGGCGTTCCCGTTCTGCAGCGGTTAAGGAGGCGCGCCCTAATTGCATGGGTTCCCCGGCTCCTGTGTCAACCACGGCGGGAGGTGGAGTACCGACGGTTCTGGTGGGTGCTGCAGTGAATGAGGCGTGGACTTCTGGAACTGGAGAGCGGGAGAGGAAGGGTGTGGTGCGAGGTAGTGCTGTCGTGATGGGTGACAGGGTACGGGGAGCTGGCTTGGGGCGAGCGAGCAGACGTTGGTCGATCCGGAGGGCGAGTTGGATTAAACCCTCCAAGGTCGCTGGGAGCTCTCGTCCGGCGAGCTCGTCTTTTATACGTGAAGCCAGTCCCTCGTAGTAGGCCGTCCGGAGTGCGGAGTCTCCCCAGTCGGTCTGCACGGCGAGAGTGCGAAACTCCGCGGTGTAGCGGCTCACGGACGACCCTCCCTGCTTTAGATGGTATAATTTAGAGTCGGTCTCCACCTCAGCAGCCGGATGCTCAAAGGTGAGTTTAAGCTGACGGGTGGTGAATTCTGTGTAGGAGTAGGCGACGTCTGAGTCAGAACGAAGAACCGCCGTGGCCCACTCAGCTGCCTGCCCGGATAGCAACGAAACGAGAAGAGCAATGCGCAGTCGGTCTGTGGAGTATCTGGTGGAATTAAACTCAAACACAAGATCCAATGCAGTTAGAAAAACACTGCACTTCCCATCCGTGCCATTCCATTTATCCAGTAAAGATAGAAAAACATCAGAAGGTGGAGAGGGAGTTGGCGGCGCAGCAGCCGCTGCGATGGGCGTGGCCACAGCCGGCTGAGCGGCCGCCCCGCGGAGGATCGCATTCTCCTGTCGCAGCTCCGCCACCTCGCAGCGCAAGGCCGCGACGCCCTGGAGCTCCGTGCGGAGCGATGCGACTTCACCACGGAGCTGATCGATCAGCTTAGCATGCCGGTCAACCACATCGCAGAGGCGAGCAAACTCCGCTGGGTTTACTGCCGATGGCTCAGTCATTCTGTCACGGACTAACTGGAGATGAAGCAGAAGACTAGCAGTTAGCTCTGTAGCGTGGATGGTAAACCCAAACGCGGAAGTAGCGCGAGCAGGCAGGATAACCACGCTAGTTATTCTTAGAACTCTCCCGAAGCGAGAGCAAGAGTTTACACAAATAAACCCGCGTTCTAAATACACACACCCAATCAGAAGCGATAACCCAAGAAAGTGAGTACTCACGTTTGGACGAGCGAGGCGTCGGCGATAGCATGGGCATAACTCAATGACTGAGCAATGTGAGGCGTCATCTTGTTTCCTTTTATGCTTCCTGAAACCCGACCGTATTACTTCCGGGTCCTAGTGCCGGTCGTGTTATGAGTGTGCATGACAATAGCTAGCAATAGCTCAGCTAACCTCAGCTCAGTACTGGTCCTTTCTACTGTGAACTAAATATACAAGAATAGCCCTACAGTATATCACAGCAATTAGTGCACAGGGTGCTGTTTCCCCTTTGCTGGATGGGCCAGTTTAAAAAAAAAGGGGGGGGGGGGCTTTTACAGTGCAACATTGTATGAAACAGTTTAATCTCTGAGCATCTCCTTTATTGACAAACGGTTCAATCCTAAATGTCTGAAGGAGTGATATCGAAATTCTTTTCTTCCTGCTGTTGAACAATCAGATTTGCTCCCAGTGAACCAGTCACAGTAATGTGCACACTATTATTACTGTTACATCCTGTTGATACAATATACTGCTGTTGCAATATGATAAATTTTACAATATATTGCGACAGCTTATTTTTTGTGCAAAAGCAAATGTGCAATAACACTTTTTTAATATTGTGCCATATTATATTACCTAGTGCAATTTGACTGCAAGTGTAATTTTCGTATTGGTTTTTCATTTTCTTTTGTATTTATATACTATACAATGTGTAAATGGTTGTACATTTGCTGCTGTAAAGTAGAAATCTAATAAAGATATATCTTATTTTATCTTACATTCAAATTTAATGAGATTTTTCAGATAGACTGACCCGTAAAATAAATAAGCAGTCTTTAGATAAATGTCTTAGAATGAATGGTTAACTGCCTTTTCTTTTTACTTTACTGAGTGTTTCTTGCCATAATATGGATTTGTACAGTAGTTGCAGTAGCACCTCTGTATCCCCCCTTCCTCTGCACAAGACATCTGATGGTCCAATCACATTAAGAAGGCAATAAATGTCACAGATTAACTCTTCACAAGGCACACCTGTGAATTGAAAACCATTCTACATTGTGAATCTGATGAGAGATGCTGTAAGTGTGCCAAGCTGGCATCAAAGCTAAATGTAGCTACATTGGACAATCTACAATATAATTTTTTTTTGCATAATTCCATAAAGTTATTTTATAGTTTAAAATGAGTATTAATGTACAATGTTAAATAATAAAAATAAAGAAAAGGAGAAAGTATATCCAAACTTTTTCAGAATTCAGAAAATATCCTTAAACTGGGATTCAGTCCTGCAAAAAAGTTATAATTTTTCTGTTTTTGTAATGCTGATGCTTATGTCAGGAAGTACTGGGGATGTGAGTGTGAACCCAAAACCTGAACTGAGTAGTGGTCGGACAAGCGGAGTTATTTAGAGCTGTCGGGTATTTATTGTTACAATGAGATGAAATCGCTGAGTTATGAGAACATAAAAACAATCCAGGAAAGATGAAAGATAATTGGGCAAAAGCGCACACAATGATAAATGCAGGGAGAAATCAGCGATGAATCAAAAACCGGTGTGTGGGCGGGGCAGTTCAGGGGCGTGGGAAAAAACATGACATGAAACCATGAACACTTGGGAATTAAATGTCAAAGATGAAACGTCTCTTGAATGGCACATGTGAGTTGGCAGCATGACAGCTTAATGTTTAAACCTCAACAAAGTATGTTTTAGAATTGACATCACACTCTCACACAGAAGTATAGAGCAGGGTATATGTGGGTTTACTGTGTATACTTGCATATTTTTCAGTCAGCACTGTGGCACACACATTTCTGCACCCACCCTGATACACTGATACTATGGCGTTTTGAGTCATGAGTGTGAAAAAACACAGCGTATGAACGTCTGTCTAGAAAGTTCACAACAGTTATGAGTTTGTCCTACCCATCAGTCTCCCTTACCCATGCTACAACTCCAAGAAACTTATTGATGTATATTTAGTAATTAATTTTTTTATTATTTGTGTGTGGTTGCACTTTTTATTTAATTTACCTGGTTAATTTAACAGTTCACTACTGGATTGATGGATAACGTTAAATCAAATTGCTAACAGTCTAAAGGGATAGGGATCATATGTTAAAACCATGTGCTACTAATATGTCAGGAAATGTAACCTCTGATAAATCTGTATATTTGCACATTCATCTTGTATAACAGTCTGTATATTTGCACAGTATGTGCCTGTAAATCAGGTTTTATTTGATTTAAGTTATTTTTTTAAGGTTAGATGTTTTCCCTGCTGCGCTGTTACACTCGAGTTTAGTCTTCCCCACTTGCTAAATCCCTCTTGCTACACTGTAAACCCAAATAAGTTGGCAAAACTAAAAAAATTGAGGTAATCAGTTAAATAATTTTTTTTAAATAAGGATATTTCTAATTTGAAGTAAACTGAACTATCAGCTTTTGAGTTTGTTGTACTCATTCATATTAATAATTTTTTACTTGCATTATTTTGATTGATATACATTCACATTTCATACAAACTTAAATAATTCTTTTGATTGTGTAAAGACAATTGTTCAAAGCGCTATACACATAAAATTGAATTGAATTGAATTATTGAGTAGCCTAATTCATACTATTTAATAGCAATTATTCTTTATTTTTAGTTGTTGCAAATCCAATCAATTGTTGTTGGTCTTTCGGCTGCTCCCGGCAATGGGACGCCACAGCAGACAATTCGTTCCGCACACAAGCTTGGCACAGGTTATATGCCAGATGCCCTTCCTGACGCAACCCTCCCATTTTATCTGGCCTTGAGACAGACACTTCATCCAATTGTTGGGACTCGAACCTGGGGCTTTCGCATGGCAGACGAAACACCTACCACTGAGCCACCAGTGCTCTATTGCCCTGATGACATCAGACACAAAATCGCTAGTCTAAAAAAATTTTAAGTTGGTGGAACTTTAAGGTGACAGCTACTGTTACTTAAGTACCTACAGTTACTTAAAATATCAAACTGTTCAACTAACTTGAAAAGTGTCATTTCTACAAACGCATAAATACCAAAAAGTTCTAAATACTCATCAAAGTCTATTAATTTGAACTAATTATACTTATTTATATATAATGACAGTATTCAATGTGTTTAATCACTTTGAGCATTAGGGTTTACAGTGTACATGCACACAGTAATTTTACTATATGTCCATTGTGACACACACCAAAAGCATTACAACACTGCTCTCTCTCTCTCACACACACCTTTTACTGCTTACCTTTAGTTGTATTTGCTCCATACAATCCCACACACACTACGGTGAGAAAGAATGAGAAAAAACCCACTGCCATCTCAGAACACGGGAAAATCGGGAGTATGAACCGACAGAGTGAAGGGATATTTACAGAAACCTCTATAAGACCACTCCCATTCACCCTCCACACACACACACGCACGCACGCACGCACGCACGCACGCACACACACACACACACACACACACACACACACACACACACACACACACAGCCCCCAAAGTATAGAAGGATATGTGGTTTTGTTACATTTTTGTTGTGTATAATTACACCATAATACCTTTATTGGAACTTTTTTTTTTTCTTTTTTCCATCAGTGTTACTAAATAATGTAAAACCTTATAATAAAATAATAACAAAAATATTTACCCTTCTGCAGACTGCAAGCTAATGAAGGCTGCTTTCACGCCAGGTACGGATCTGAGTACTCCTCAGATCTGAGTGCTGCCCCAAAGTCTGGTAGGTTTGTGTATTGTGACCTCAGGTACAGTTTGACATGGACGATGGTGTTTAGAACTTGACTGTGTCGTCTGAATTCTCTCTGTGTGCAGCATGTGCTGATCTCATCCTCTGTTCAACACAGTCAGAGCTGGTACAGTAGGAGGGCAGGTGAGGGGGCCGTTGTGAGATTGTCTCAAAAATATAAAAAATGTTAGTGAACTATGACTTTTGAGTCTCTTATTCTTCTTTTTGTAGGTGGAATATAAACCATTTAGCTGCATACTGCCAGTGTTTAAGGATCTTTGACTCGGGTGGCACCACAGACACACAGACATGAGGCGAGGTCCTACAGGAAAAGGGAAGTTTTCTTTAGTATTACGGAAAAAGGGAAAGGAACTGAGGAGGGAGAATGGAAAAGGGGGGAGGAGAAACGTGCAGGTCCAGGCAGTGCTGGGGTGTGTAGCATGACCCAGTGGGAACGGAAAGTATTCAGATTCCCTTAAAGATTTCACTCTTTGTTATATTGCAGCCATTTGCTAAAATCATTTAAATTCATTTTTTCCCTTATTAATGTACACACAGCACCCCATATTGACAGAAAAACACAGAATTGTTGAAATTTTTGCAGATTTATTAAAAAAGAAAAACTGAAATATCATATGGTCCTAAGTATTCAGAGCCTTTGCTGTGACACTCATATATTAACTCAGGTGCTGCCCATTTCATCTGATCATCCTTGAGAATCTCCTTTTATATTCTACACCTTCATTTGAGTCAAGCTGTGTTTAATTATACTGATCAGGACTTGATTAGGAAAGCCACACACCTGACAGCTCAAGTGCATGTCAGAGCAAATGAGAATCATGAGGTCAAAGGAACTGCCTGAACAGCACAGAGACAGAATTGTGGCAAGGCACAGATCTGGCCAAGGTTACAAAAAATTTCTGCTGCACTTAACGTTCCTAAGAGCACAGTGGCCTCCATAATCCTTAAATGGAAGATGTTTGGGATGACCAGAACCCTTCCTAGAGCTGGCCGTCCGGCCAAACTAAGCTATCGGGGGAGAAGAGCCTTGGTGAGAGAGGTAAAGAAGAACCAAAAGATCACTGTGGCTGAGCTACAGAGATGCAGTCAGGAGATGGGAGAAAGTTATAGAAAGTGTCAACTGTCACTGTAGCCCTCTATCAGTCAGGGCTTTATGGCAGAGTGGCCCGACGGAAGCTTCCTCAGTGCACGACACATGAAAGCCTGAATTGAGTTTGCTAAGAAACACATGAAGGACACCAAGATGGTGAGAAATACGATTCTCTGGTCTGATGAGAACAAGATAGAACTTTTTGGCCTTAATTCTAAATGGTTTTTTGGAAGAAACCAGGCACTGCTGACCACATGTCCAATACAGTCCCAACAATGAAGCATGGTGGTGGCAGCATCATGATCAGCTGCAGGACGACTGGTTGCAAATGAGGGAAAGATGAATGCAGCCACGTACAGGAATATCCTGGACGAAAACCTTCTCCAGAGTGCTCAGGACCTCAGACGGGGCCAAAGGTTCAAGACAATGACCCTAAGCACATAGCCTAACTAACGAAGGAGTGGCTTCACAACAACTCCATGACTTCTTGAATGGCCCAGCCAGAGCCTTAAAACCAATTGAGCATCTCTGGAGAGACCTGAAAATGGCTATCCACCAACATTTGCCATCCAACCTGACAGAACTGGAGAGGATCTGCAAAGAGGAATGGCAGAGGATCCCCAAATGCAGGTGAGAAAAACTGAAAATTTAGCACCTTGTGATATTTCAGTTTTTCCTTTTTAATAAATCTGCAAAAATGCCTGTGTTTTTCTGTCAATATGGGGTGCTGTGTGTACATTAATGAGGGGGAAAAAATGAACTTAAAAGATTTTAGCAAATGGCTGCAATGTAACAAAGAGTGAAAAATTTAAGATAAAAATTTTAAATATATATTTACAGTACAGACCAAAAGGTTGGACACACCTTCTCATTCAAAGAGGTTGAATTTGTATTATGGCAAGAAAAAAGGAGCTAAGTGAAGAAGAAAATGAGTGGCCATCATTACTTTAAGAAATGAAGGTCAATGATGAAATGAAAATGTCCCCAAGTGCAGTCACAAAAACCATCAAACGCTACAAAGAAACTGGCTCACATGCAAACCACCCCAGGAAAGGAAGACCAAGAGTCACCTCTGCTGCGGAGGATAAGTTCATCCGAGTCACCAGGCTCAGAAATCGCAGGTTAACAGCAGCTCAGATCAGAGACCAGGTCAATGCCACACAGAGTTCTAGCAGCAGACACATCTCTAGAACAACTGTTAAGAGGAGACTGTGTGATTCAGGCCCTTGAGGCAGAGTGCATACAATAATCTGGGAGCAAAATGCAAGCTGAGCTTCCTTAAATATGTCTTGTGCAAAGTTACATGCTGCCATGAAACTGGAGGCATCCTCCTTTAATGTTGGCCATCAGAAACATTTTTGAACATCAAAGAAGGTCCATGTATACCCAGGGTGATCCAGCGTGACCCAGGGACTCAGGGTTCAGTACCTGAATTAAGTCTGCCTGGCATTTGTGGACAAGGATTATTAGTCAGTGGGCATTAATCTGGAGTCTTGCCCTTTAATGCTCCCAATGGTACTAGAGGATGCCTCCTTTACTCGACAGTTCTTAAGCATGTGCCCAGATTTCTCATAATAGAAACAAGCTTGTTCCAGCCTACAGCGCCGCTACTCCTGTGAGGAGATTTGGGTTCTATCAAGCTCCTCATAAACATTCTATTGCGGAGGGAAGACTAGTGCGCCATCTTCCAGCCACTTGTGGATACAAAAAAGGATACAATTTCTTAGTTTTATGCACAGTCCCAAAGAGTCCAAAACTGTTCACTGAGGAATTTATAAAGTCTTTTAGACTACTTTGAAACCCTTTCCTGCTAAATGTAAATTTTTATGTAAATCAGCAATTATTAATCATAGATCCTCTGAAAGCTCTTTTTGGCCTGGTATGGCTCACATGGGAATATTCTACTTGTACAGAGAAAACTGCCTTTTTTTGAGAAAGATTTTGAGTTCTTTTTATTAGTCAGTGTAGCTCTCATCCACACCTCCAAACTCATTATCTTAAGAAGAATGCTAATTTAAGGCCATTTACTCAAGGATCATACTTTTTCCACTAGCACTATAATTTTTAAAATGTTGTTCTCAACAAAGGTCAGATTTTTTTGTGTTATTTTTTTAGGCACATTATATTTGTCAGTACTCTTGATTTAGTTGAAGATCAGATAAACATACTGTCTTGTCTGATCAACTAAATTTAAGCCAGAAAATTTTATTTAAATCAGCACATTGAGCAATGTTTTCACCTCGAGCAGAACTTCAATAAGTGAGAAATTGTAAAAAAAAAAAAAAAAAGGGATAGTTAGCTCAGTGCACTAACATGTGTCACACGTCAGGTTTAATACCAATCATGAGCTGAAGAATTTCAGTCATGCTATCATGCTGCAGTTTGTATAAACAGGGTGTAACTTCATTTCCTCAACACATCCACAGGATTACAGAAGTCCTGTGAGGTCACAGAAACACTTCAAACACTGTAGTGATTGAAGGTGTTGATGAATTTTCTCTTACAGTAGCTCTGACAGTAGTGTAGATTTATATGAATACTTACAATTTTTTTTCTTCCGTTAAACACCTTCTCCTCCAGAGAATGCTTGGACATCCAGACGTCCATTAACGGGTGAGCCCTGCATGTCAAAGAGCTTAAACAGAGACAGCAGTTTCACAGGTTGGATCAAGCAAGCATTAGCCTTACATTAACATTAGTATCAGTGCTGCAGAACTACACCCAGGCAGAGCTCTTCAAGGTGGAGCCGGTCCTCTGTGATGTCACTCAGTCAGTGGAGCGAATGCATAGGAAGCTGGTGGGTGGGATTTAGGACAAGTAGGACTCTATGATTTACCAAGAAGGGAGCATTGTTTCTTAACTGGAGGTTCAGGCCACGTCAGAAAACCACAACCGATTTCTGCAGGTTCCTGTTTCATATGGCTTCCAGATTTGCACTGAGCATGTTTTTATTTCCCGGGTGACAAGCTAGCGGTTTCACCTGGGAAATAATCATTATCATTAACAAAATAAACCTTGATGGATTTTAGGAGGATCCCAGGAGGTGGGTACACCCTGGACATGGTGCCAATCTATCGCAAAGCTTAAACACACAAAACACAACTTTATTGTCTGTCCCAGATAGTGACAGAAATTCGACAAAGCTCCATAATTTGTGTTTTTTTGTGTTTTACACAATTAAACACTGCTCATAACAATAAAAACACAAATAATACACATAAATGTCTATTTTTTTCACTGTTCAGAGCCATTATTGCACTGGAATTTTTCCAATGTTTTTTCCATGCCAGTGGGACTTTGTAGCTCCTGCTTGATGGTTAATACATGAATGAACTACAGTATGCAGAGGATGAGAAGGGTCCTCATTGACCAGGGTTGCTTCATTCATTTATGTGCTAAAGGTGAAGTAACTGTTTAGCTGAAGAAGGCAGGATCCAGGCAGTCAGCCATTACAGGTTTGGGGGTTCTGTCAATGATGTTGAATCCCTGCCATGCCTCAAATTCAAATTCAAATTTTATTCGTCACATACACAGTCATACACAGTATGATATGAAGTGAAATGCTTATACGACTGCTGTCGACCTACAATATTACAACAAAAAAGAAATAAGAGATTTGAAAATAAAGAAACACTTATTTACATAATATACAGATAAGAATAAAAATGAAAATAAAATATTATAATAAGATAAATATAAAAAAAAGTTAAAGAATATCTAATAAAAATAGATATCCTGGTAAAAAAGTAAAAGTTAAAAAGTTTGCAGTCCTGAGGTATGCAAAATGTGCAAGTGTGTGAGTGTAGGTCCTATATGGTGTTGTGGTTGAGAGCTCGAATAGCCCGCGGGAAGAAGCTCCTCCTCAGTCTCTCTGTGTTGGCCTTCAGGGAGTCGAAGCGCTTTCCTGACCGCAACAGAGAGAACAGTCCATTGCTGGGATGACTGAGGTCTTTCACTATCCTCCTGTCCTTGGTCCAGCACCGCTTGTTGTAGATCGTCTGAAGGTCAGGGTGCTTGGTACAGATGATACGTTCAGCTGATCGAACCACCCTCTGTAGGGCTCGCCTGTCCTGCATTGTGCTCTTCCCGAACCAGGTTGAGATGTTTCCCGTCAGGATGCTCTCTATGGTGCAAGAGTGGAAGTTCCTAAGCACTTTAGAGGGCAGTCTAAAGTCTCTCAGATGTCTGATTTGGTAGAGACGCTGCCGGGCCTTTTTCACCACTGTGTTGATGTGACAAGACCATGACAGGTCCTGCGTGATGTGAACACCTAGGTATCGGAAGCTGTTCACTCTCTCCACTGGGCTCTCGTTGATTGCAGGGGTCTGGTAGTTCCTCTCCTGCTTAGTACTAAAGTCCACTATTAACTCCTTTGTCTTGCTAACGTTCAGGAGTAGATTGTTCCTCTTGCACCAGTTCTCCAGATTTCCAGTCTCCTCCAGGTAGGCCGTCTCATTGTTGTCAGAGATCAGGCCCACCACGACCGTGTCGTCAGCAAACTTAATGATGGTGGTGGAGTTCGTGGTAGTGAGCAGATGATGAAGTCTCTGACCAGCCATTCAAAGCACTTCATCACCACTGATGTGAGGGCTACAGGTCGATAGTCATTGAGGGAAGCAGGATGGGGTTTCTTCGGAAGAGGAACAATGATGGACTCCTTAAAGCATGTAGGGATCACCGACTGAGATAAGGAGATGTTGAATATCTCTGTGAACACAGGTGCAAGCTGGTCTGCGCAGGCTCTGAGGACTCTACCTGAGATGCCATCTGGTCCTGCTGCTTTTCTGGTGTTCACTCTCCTGAAGGCTCTCCTCACGTCATGCTCGGAAATGATGAACGTGTTTCCGGAGCTGGCAGTGACTTCCTGTCTGCAGCCGTTAGCACCGCTACCATTAGCATTGCTAGCATCTTTGGCTGCAGCCTCGAAACGAGCATAAAAGGTGTTCAGCTCATCTGCCAGAGTCATGTCCGCGTTCGTCATACCGGATGTTGGTGCTTTATAGTCCGTTATTGTTCTTAGTCCCTAAGTCCGTTAGTTTCCCGATGAAACTCACAACCACTTCCGTAAACACGTTGACATTATCAGAACTGTTTCGGAACATGTTCCAGTCTACGTCATGGAGTGCGTCCTGTAGCGCGGCCACCGATTGGTCCGTCCAGCGCGCGACCTCCCTCTGAACCGGAACTTCCTGTTTAAGCCTTTGTTTATATTTAGGTGATGTGCTGATAAAAGTTAGGCGCTGCGCGTTTGAGGTTGGCGTTGTTAAAGTCTCCCGCCACAATAAGCACAGCGTCCCGGTGTTGTGTGTGATGCTGTGTGAGAGCCTCATGCAGCTCGCATAAGGCAGTGTCCGTGACTGCTTGTGGTGGAATATAAACGGCGCTGATTATGACCGATGTAAACTGCCGAGGAAGATAAAAAGGACGACATTTTATGGACAATAGCTCCAGGTTGGGTGTGCAGGAGCATGCGAGAGGAACAACGCTCGCGTTGTTGCACGAGCTGCTGTTTACCATTAAACACACGCCGCCTCCCCTTGTCTTCCCCGAGTCTCGTGTCCTGTCCATGCAGTAAACCGAGAAGAACTCGGCCGGCTGAATGGCGTGGTCCGGCACCGCTGGGTTCAGCCATGTCTCGGTGAAGCAGAGAAGATTGCAGTCCCAAATGTCTCTCTGAAACTTTATCCTGGCCCTGAGGTCATCAAGCTTGTTCTCCAGTGACTAGACATTGGCGAGCAGGATGCTAGGCAGAAGTGTGCGGTGTGCACGGGCTCTCAGCCTGTTCCTGACGCCGGCTCGTTTTCCTCGGGGCCGCCACTTCGCATCGCGTCCTTTGTTTTCCCTCAGGATCTCACTCAGCCAGCTCGGATCCGGAGTTAAAAACGTCGAATTGTGAGTACATTGTAAAGCAATAGAAATAAGAGTATCTCTATCGTACCTAATGCACTCAATGGTGATGAATTTGCCGGTTTAAAGTTGCTGAAAATTAACTTAAAAGACAAAAAAAAAAAAGTAGAAGAGATCGGAGCAGTCGCGATGGCAGCCATCACCAGCGCCATCTTGAATGTGCCTCCCTCATGTTTCCAGATGTTCATTTCTGCTCCACCCTGTTCCTAAAATTAATCTCATACATTGTCCTAAACTCTTTCTCCAGTTTCCTCAACTTAGTTTGTCCCCTTTCAAAAATATATATTTTTTGCAAAAGACAGACTTTCATTTCCTTGCTAATCCACTTTTTATGATTTGGATATATAGTTCTATATCTGCTTAAATGGAGTGAATTGTCTTCACTGAATTATATGTATGAGGTCAGCACCTCTGTCTGTTTATTAAAATCAACACAGTCATTAAAAAACAAATGTGTCAGCTCAAAGAATCCCCTTAGAGTTTCAGCTTCATCTTCATTCCAGACTTTTGTGAATTTTATTATGAGTTCATCTGTTTTTATGTTGTTTTCATTGATATATCTTGGCACTAGCAGAATTACATCATGTTCAGAAAGGCCTAGGGGTGGGCATGATTTTGAAATGTATGTGTTAGGGATGTTGCCAAAGCACAAGTCTAGTTTGTTCTGCATTCTGGTGGGGTTTGTGACATATTGCTCAAAATTTGGCAGATGTGTGGTAGTGTCAGACCTATTAAAATCCCCCAGTAAAAACAAAGACTGATCTCTAGTCTGACTAATAGGTCTGTTATACTGTAACTGTCCCTGATACATACACTAAAATCACAGTGATCTGATAAAACTCCCTAGGTAAATAATGTGATCTGAATTAGTTTGTAGTGTTTACAGCACTCAGTTTCTCACACTGTGATGTTTGTTGCTCACTTCCTCTTGACAGCCATACAGAGTCCGCCCCAATCGACTTCCGTGTTTTATTGTGTTGTGTTTCAGTGAATGATGCTAAATCCATCCAGCTGAACTTCCACATCCTCAGAAAGCCATGTCTCTGTGAAATAAAACAAACTAGTCTGCTGATAGTTCAAATGAGACTTAGTGAGTGCAGAAAGACCATCCATCTTGTTTCGTACCAATCTGACATTTGACATTGTGATGGCTGGGAACAGTAGCCGGCTGTCTCTCCATCTACTACAATGATTCACTGACTCTCACTCACACATACCGCTTCTCTCTTTCTGCTCCTGCTGCTTCTGCTAACTAAGACGCCTGTGTTTTTTAATAAAGTTCTGAGAATCACTGTCAGTCTGCTATTGGGTTCACTCCATTTCAGCCCCCGCCGCATGACAAATGTAAATCTAAGTTGTGTATCTTTGTAAACTATAAATCGTGTCTATAACTGTATACAATTCCATTAGTCAAAATGTAAAGCCCTTGATGTTTGCCCTGTTCAGTCTTTTATTGTTTTGACACCTCCACATGCACAATAAAATATTCCTTGAAAGCTGCTGAGCAGAAAAACAAGAACAAAGCTGCACAACTGTTAGACCTTAGATTTAATACTTGAGTTTTAAAGAATAATGCCCACAAAGTAGTTTAAAAAATCGATAAACTTCATTTGTCTTTCAGAGAATATACCATGATATACAGTCATTGCAATTGTTTTATTTTTAGGGTTGGTATTAGATGCACACGAGTCAGGGTTAGCTACACAGATTTTAACATCAATATACACTACAGTTGTCTTTGGCCCGCAGCATTGTGGACTGCATAGCTGTTTTCCTTCTGGGATCGCAGGTGCTTCAGGATGCAGAGTGATCCAAATAACACTGTAGTAACAACCACTAGCAAAACAACCATTACCCAGACAGAACTGAGTGGAGGTTGCCCAGCTAAAAAAAGAGAGCAGTAAACATAAATACAGGAAACTAAAAACAGTAATTAAATAAAATTACTCATACTCCATGGGCAGTTTGAGGATGGTTAATATGATAATATTAATTCGTCTCGGGTTTCTTAGCTGTAACCCTGTTCCCTGATAAAGCAGGAACGAGATGCTGCGTGAAAACGCTATGGGAACATCTTTTTGTTCTCCGGTTGTGAAGCCTGTGTACAGGGTGGGCCATTTATATGGATACACCTTAATAAAATGGGAATGGTTGGTGATATTAACGTCCTGTTTGTGGCACATTAGTATATTTGAGGGGGCAAACTTTTCAAGATGGGTGGTGACCATGGTGGCCATTTGGAAGTCGGCCATCTTGGATCCAACTTTAGTTTTTTCAATAGGAAGAGGGTCATGTGACACATCAAACTTATTGGGAATTTCACAAGACAAACAATTGTGTGCTTGGTTTTAACGTAACTTTATTCTTTCATGAGTTATTTACAAGTTTCTCTTGGTTCACAGCCATTGACATGTCGAAGAGGTTAACACGTGATGAGCGGATCGAAATTGTGTTGATATCTGGTGAACGCAGTAACCGGGTCATTGCAGCAGATTTCAATGCAAGACAACCTACGAGACCACCCATCTCCCATGCTACAGTTAGCAAACTGCTTGCTAAGTTTTTTGGAACTGGTTCAGTGTTGGATTTGCAGAAATGTGGACACATGAAAACTGTCACTAATGAACAAACATCAGTGCCTGTCCTAGCTTCATTCAGCAAGAGCCCACAGCGTAGCACTCGCCGCATGTCACTGGAGAGTGGCATTAGTCAAACATCCCTTCAGCGGATATTAGCTACTCACAAATGGCACCCTTACAAACTCCAGCTACTGCAGCATCTCAACGAGGATGACCCAGATCGACGCACACAATTTGGGCAAAACAAAAATTGGAACAGGAGCCTCAGTTCACGCAGAAGATTTTGTTCAGTGATGAGGCAAACTTTTATGTGAATGGTGAAGTTAACAAACAAAACCACCGCTATTGGTCTGACACTAACCCACATTGGATAGATCCCTCCAAGAATGTTGGAACAAAAAAGTGATGGTATGGTGTGGTATATGGGGTACAAAGATAGTGGGGCCATTCTTCATCAATGGAAGCCTCAAGGCCACTGGATATTTGAAATTACTACATGATGATGTGTTTCCCTCTTGATGCACTGAAGCTGGCATGTTCCCTGAGTTTCTCCAGCAAGATGGTGCACCACCACATTATGGGTGTCAGGTCCGAGCATTCCTAGATGAACAGTTTCCTGAAAAGTGGATTGGTCGTTGTGGGCCAGTTGAATGGCCCCCAAGGTCTCCCGATCTGACCCCCTTAGACTTTTATCTTTGGGGTCATCTGAAGGCAATTGTCTATGGTGTGAAGATACGAGATGTGCAGCACCTGAAACTACGGATACTGGAAACCTGTGCTGGCATTTCTCCTGCGGTGTTGCTATCAGTGTGTGAAGAGTGAGAGAAGAGGGTTGCATTGACAATCCATCACAATGGGCAGCACATTGAACACATTTTATAAGTGGTCAGAAACTTGTAAATAACTCATGAAAGAATAAAGTTATGTTAAAACCAAGCACACCATTGTTTTTCTTGTGAAATTCCCAAAAAGGTCGATGTGTCACATGACCCTCTTCCTATTGAAAAAACAAAAGTTGGATCCAAGATGGCCAACTTCCAAATGGCCACCATGGTCACCACCCATCTTGAAAAGTTTGCCCCCTCACATATACTAATGTGCCACAAACAGGACGTTAATATCACCAACCATTCCCATTTTATTAAGGTGTATCCATATAAATGGCCCACCCTGTATATCAAATACGCCAAATATTTTAGCTTATAACCTCAGTCAGGTGACGTCATCCGATAAGGTGCACCTGCAGGTTATAAATAGGAGTGAACCGGAAACATCCTGAGGTCAATTTTGTCTGAAAGGACGTCCAGGCACGCCAGAAGTGCGGCATTGAAGCGCATCTCATTCCCGCTTTATCAGGGAACAGGGTTACAGCTAAGTAACTCGAGATGTTCCCTTTCAAAAGCTACACTCGATGCTGCGTGAAAACGCTATGGGAACGAGAATACCAATGCCGCCACACTGCAAGTGTCTGGACCCCCAGGTTGTGTAGCGTGTGCACACAATATCCAAGGAGGTCTCAGACCTAGCTCTGGGATGCTGACTCGAGGATCCACGAGCCTGGAGTAGCATTGACATCCAGACTATAAAATCTATCAAACGTGTTCGGAGAGAACCAGGCAATCCCCCTGGTCGAATGAGCCCTGATTCCCAAAGGCGAAGAGTGACCATGTGCCTTATAGGCTAGGGCAGTAGCACCTCTCACCCAATGTGACAGCGTCTTTCTAGTGGCGGCCGGCCCCCGTTTACGGCCCCCATAACAAATGAAAAGCTACTCTGACTTATGCCACTGGCTACTGCGGTGGACCTAAATCTGAAGAGCACATACTGGACACAGTAAGTAAAGTTTTTTTCTGCTCCGGAGCTGTAAAAGGCGGAGGACAGAAGGCTTCGAGAACAACTAGGTGCATGGTTGAGAATGGATCCTTCAGAAAATAGTTCGGGTGAGGATACAGAATAGCTTTGACTAGCCCTGGGGCAAAGTCTAGGTAGGATGGGGAGACTGACAGAGCCTGCAGATCCCAATCCTCTTCAAAGAAGTATTAGCCATATTTTCATATAAAAATATTGAAAAACCATCTTAAGAGACAGAAGCCTGACAGGCGCTGACTCTAGTCGTTTGAAAGGGGTGTCAACCAGGCCTTCAAACACAATAGCCAAGTCCCACAGAGGGGCCATCGCTCTAGTGGGTGGCCTCAACCGTTTAGCTCCATGAATAAAACGGGCAGCTAAAGGGTGCGTTCCCACAGAAACCCTATCGGTCAGAACATGAGAAGCCGAAATAGCGGCTACGTACATTCTGAGAGTACTAGGGCATACGCCCGAGGACAACTTTCTCGCAGAAACTCCAGCACTGAAACAAACTGGCAGTGGACTGGGTATACATGTCTTGCCAGGCACCAACTTTCAAATACACTCCATTTGAGGGCATAAGTTCTTCTAGTGGAGGGAGCCCTGGCACTGGAAAACCAGCATCTCTTAGTTGGTCCCCTTCAGGCGCTAGACATGAAGGTTCCAGAACTCGGGCTGGGGATGAAATATTGTCCCCTGTGCTTGAAACAGAAGATCCCTTCTCACTGGAATCACCCAGGGTGAGCCATCGTGGAGAGATATTTGATCTGAGAACCACACTCTGGTCGGCCAATGGGTCGCTATTAATAAGAGGTGCAAACCCTGTTGACGGACCCTCGCCAGGACTCCTGGGAGCAGAACTATCAGAGAAAACGCATAAAGGAGTAATCTGAGCCACGTGTAAACCATCGCATCCAGGCTCAAGGGAGCTGGAGGAGGCAGAGAGTAGTAAAGGGGACATTGTGCTGGCTCTTGTGAGGCGAAGAGGTCCACCTCTGCTACATAAAATCTTTCCCAGATTTGACTGATTACTTCGGGGTGGAGTTTCCATTCCCCATGTGTCACAGCTTGTCTGTATAGCAAGTCTGCTCCTACATTCATATGCCCTGGAATGTAAATCGCCCTGACGGATGGAAACTTGTCCTGTGCCCAAAGCACAACCTGGTGCGCTAGCTTGTTCAAGCGGCGCGAGCGCAGTCCACCCTGGCGATTTTTTGTACGAGACTACTGCAGTGTTGTCCACCCGCACTAGGAGATGGTAGCCTCTCAACTGCTGGAGGAAGTGTTTCAGGACCAGAAACAGAGCCATCATTTTGAGGCAACTGGTGTGCCATGCGAGATGATCACCTCTCCAGCTCCCTTGTGCTGAATGGCTATCCAAGACCGCACTCCAGTCCGTGAGGGAAGCGTCTGTCGTTAACATCTTGCGCCGACAAGACGGACCTAAAGTGGGACCCAAAGTCAGAAACCGGGGACTGAACCACATAGAAAGGGTACGAAGCCCCGGTGCTGTAAACGTTATTAGCTTCTGGGGATTGGCCCTTGAGTGAAATCCCCTGGCTCTTAGCCACAACTGAAAACGCTCTCATGTGCAGAATGCCCAAAGGTATCACTGTAGACGCAGCTGCCATGTAGAGTCATTTTCCTTCAAGGTGTTGGAGGATGGATTCGACACGAGCGGGAGACAGCTGTGTTGTCCTCTGAACAGGAAAGAGAACGCCTTTCATGGCATTGAGTCTCAATCCTAAAGAATGGAGATGAGCTAGGACAACAATCCCGATGTCGAAGTGCTAGCTACTAAGACTGACCCAGGATAAGACAGTCGTCTGTACAATTCAGAATACATGCATTTTATATATGTGTAGGGTGACAGGGCTAGGCCAGATGGAAGGACCCGGTACTGGTAAGCTTCACCCCCGAAAGCAAACCTCAGGAACCTCCTGTGTTGTGGCCATATTTCTATATGAAAATATGCGTCCTTCAGGTTGATTGTCACAAACAAACCTCTGGTTGAATTTGAGAAACAATCATTTTGGGTGTCAACATTTTGATGTTCAATGCAACCACCCATCTCTCTTGGAAACCAGAAATTACTGACCTAAGTAGCCTGTCTAAGCATAGGAACATGTTCTATGGCCCCTTTTCCCAGCAAAGTCTGTAATTGCAGAGTCTGCAGATGTGCTCGTTCCGGTTTCATGAAAGTGGAGACCACGGCATTGAAAATGCGGAGGACAATGTGCGACAGAGGGAAGGTGTTAGGTGTCCGGCATCCTGAAACAAGGCAGGAAGGACCCGAGCACCTAACATTTCGCTGGAGACCGCTGCTTTCCAGAGGGTGCCAGGGAGGAGTCTTTATACCTTATTTGAATTTTTACACGTCCCTCCCCGGGGGGAGACAACGCCGTGGTCCTGGGCACATCAACCTCAGGACTTCCTTTTTGGTGGAGATGATGCTCCTCAAGTCATCAAGTTTTGAGGCGGATTGCGAAGCGCAGCGAGTCCCTCCCCCGTCTCTACGAGGGGGTAGCTGGCTCGCCACACTCTCCTTCTGAGCCTCATGCCTTGTGGGGGGCCCAGACTCAAGCGTCTCTTCAATCTGGGGCATCGTCATAAAACAGGGGATGAAAAAGGCTTCTTCTAGGAAAGAGTTAACTTGTCATGGAGATCGCCAAAGAAGGGTAGGGACCCATGTTGAGGCCCCTCCCCTGGTCACCCAACAGAAACCTGTCGTCTAACTTGGAATTGTTTGGGGAATTTTTTAAATGTATTAATTATTTTATTTAATTAATTAATTTATTTATTTTTTGCGGAAAGAGAGGAAGTCTCTTCTGCCCTTCACGAGAGCGCGAGAGAAAGCGGGAATTCCGTCTCATGCGCGTCTACCAGATCGGCACACTATCTCCATGAAAGCAAGGGAGGAAGTCTCTTCCGCCTCCTAACAAGAAGCGCCGGAGCACGCTTGAGAAGTGGACACTAAAAACGTCCTGATCCAGGGAGAGCATGAAAGAGAGAATGGGAATTCCGTCTCATACACACGCGAGCCCCAGGAATGTGCCGCAGCTCACGGTTTCTCTTTAAAGAAAGCGAGCCGAGCGGGAAGCCCAAGCAGTCAAAGAAAAAGTTGTGGAGATCGCCCTCTGAAAGAAATCTATCACACAGAGGCACGCATCTCTCAAACAACTCTGCCATTATCGGTAAGTAAAGTTTTTTTTTGCTACCGTGATTCTGTTGCACACACACACGCAAACACAAAGCGGTCCTGAAGACAAAAAGATCTGAGGATGTTTCCGGTTCACTCCTATTTATAACCTGCAGGTGCACCTTATCGAATGACATCACCTGATTGAGGTTATAAGCCAAAGTATCTGGCATATTTGATATACACAGGCTTCACAACTGGAGAACAAAGAGATGTTCCCATAGCGTTTTCACGCAGCATCAAATGTAGCTTTTGAAAGGGAACTACAAATCAGCTCACCATTCAAAATGTAAATCACTGTAACACTTGCAACTCTCACAGTCACCATCATGGTCACCTGGACCAAAGTGTTATGAGCATTGCAGGTGTACTGTATAGTCAAAGATAACCATTAACTCATTGTAGCTAGTGCTAATGGTAATGTTTGTTAGATGTTGTGTCTCAACAAGTGCGAGAAAAACCGACTGGAATATTGCCGGTGTGGTTCTTGATTATTTTCATGATTCTACAAATCAGTGCAACATTCATCATTCACACTCACCTGTAACTCTGACAGTCACCATCCTGGTTACTTGGCCCACAGAATTGTGAGCGGTGCAGGTGTACTGCCCCTGGTCTTTTATACGGATGCTACTGATACTGATGGAGGAACCTGAGATGAATGTGTTATTAGGTAAGGTCCAGTTGTAATGAGGGTGGGGTTTTCCATCTGCTGAGCACTCCATCATCAGACTTTCACCTTCAGTTCGTGATACATTAGTAAATAAAGGGCCTGTAATAATTGGTTTATCTGAGAGAGAGAGAGAATAAAAAGTTTTGATAACTTCCACACAGACAGTCAGACTAAGCAAGATCTCAGTAGAACGATTCCTAATGCAATTGTAGCTGCTCTATAATCAGCAATGAATTTTACCTAGGTGTACACTCAAAAGTTTAGGATCACTTGCAAATTTAACAAGAATACCGGGGGAATTAAGTCACAAAAACAACAGTCAGTTGTTATTTCAAGACTTCAGATTATTGCATATATTTGACACCTTCAGCATTGCTTTAAGTAATGGAGTTACTTGGAGTTAGAAAGTGATCCCAAACTTTTGAGTGGTTTTACAGATACTATAATAATGTTACAGACTCACAGTGTACAGTGATGGTGATTGGCTGTGATTCGGACACCACCGGACCTGCGTCCAGATTCAGCACAGCTGCACACTTGAACTGGACTCCATCATCCTCACGACTGGCCGTAACGTTCATTTTCACTGTCATGCTCACGTTCTTCATCTCATTTACCAAGTTTAAATGTGATGTTTCATTGAATAGTGTGAAAGTGTTGTTTAGCTTCGGATTGGATCTGCTCCAGTGTACACTGAGTTTATGTGCAGGACTGACGTTTTCAATCTGACACATCAGCTCTGTCTGATGTTCCTTTATCCATACGGCAGGAGTAAGTGTAATACTCTCTGGTCTCTCTGTTAACACACACACACACACACACACACACACACACACACACACACACACACACACAGATTAAACCATGTTGAATATGATAAATGTGCACACCATAAGAACGTAATGAGATTTTATGAGATGGTGGTACTCACTGTAAATGGTGAGATTTACATGACTCCTACACTGATCACTTTCCATTGTGATGTAACACGTGAGATTGTCAGCTTCTTCCCAATTCATCAGCCTGTCCACCCTCCACCTCAGACTTGTTTCAGTGTCTGTCATCGGGTGTGATGATTTAGACTTCCAGCCCAGCCAGTATCTCGTCACAGGTTTACTCAGTATGGAGCAGTTCACTTCAGCAGGGTGTCCATACTCCACCAGCAGAGACGCCGGAGTGATGACAGGATCACTACATACTTCTGTTCAGCACAATAACAAAGACAGAGCTGATTGTGTTTTCAGCAAAGTAGAATAAAAGCATCTAATAATATAATACATATAATTAAAAAACGTAAAAAGGCAAATTAGTAGTCAGGTTTGCAAATCTGTAACTTCAGAGGTTTTATTTGTCACATATACAGTTCTACAGAGTTCATCACGTAGTAAAGTTCTGATTGGTTGGCACTGGGACTAATGCAATAAAACGTTGAATATAAAGAATTAGGTTAAACAAAAATAAAATCAGTACAGTGGAACCTCGGATTGCGATTAACGTGGTTTACGAGTGTTCCGCAAACCGAGCAAAGATTTATAATTATTTTTTATTCGTAAACCGAGCAAGTATTAGTTTACGAGCGCCGAGTATCATGATTCACACATGTGACTCTTATTTTGACACCGAGCGTCACTCTCTCACCTCCCCCCCTCCCCCCCACGGCTTCGTAAACACACAGAAACTTTGCTCGTGCGTGCAAAATTTGACACTGAAACACACACGCACAGACGCTCTCTCCCCATTTTCACCCCTCCCCGCTTCACAAACACACAGAAACTCTGCTCTGTCGCGATTCTTTTCACAGGTAAGGTGCTGGTTCATTTTTTTTTTTTTTACTTTACAGCAGTGATTCCCTTAGTATGCGCTCACGCCTGGTCAGAGAGATTTCTTTTTTTTCCCTGTTAAAATGGTGTTTCCGTGTTTGTGTGTGTGTGTCTGTTTGTCGTGAAACTTAAGTGATTCCTTTAGTATGCGCTTGTGCCAGTCTTGCTTTTTTCCGTTAAAACAGTGTTTCCGCTGTGTTTATTCGCTTGTTGTGAAACTTAAAAAGTGAGTCTGTTAATATATGCTCATGTCAGTCTCAGAAAGATTTCTTTTTTTCTTTTAAAACAGTGTTTCCGTTGTGTTTTGGTTGTGAATCTTAAAAAGTGAGGTGGGGAGAGGGACAAGGAGTGTTACTGTATAAACCGAGGCGAGGGAAGGGGCTAATTCCACACATACACACACACACGCGCGCACGGCGCCTGCGTGCACCAACAGAAAACACTTATCTGTCAGGATTTATTTGTACTTTTTTTAAAGGTAAAGTGCAGATTAATTTGTTTTATTTTCATTTTATAGATCGTATGAATTATTTTTATGTATTTATTTTTGGGGGCTGTGGAACAAATAATTAGAGTTTTCATTATTTCTTATGGGAAATGATGATTTGGTTTAAGAGTGTTTTGGAATACGAGCCCACTTCCGGAACGAATTATGCTCGTAATCCAAGGTTCTACTGTAAAATGGAATTGAGTAATACTGAGGTGTGTGTGTGTACTGATGAAGAGCACACTAAAGTCTCGATGACCAGCAGGTGGAAGCTCCTCCTGAGTGTTTCTCTATTAGTCATGTGACTGTTGAAGTGTTTACTTGACCTCAGCAGTCTGAACACATCATCATTGAGAAGTGTCCATGATTCTTCTCCTGATGTGTGTATCCTGGAGTTTTTTAAGGTGATGAAGCCATTGTCCTGCTTTCTTAAATGCGTTGTGGATGATGGGATAAGTTAAGGTATTTTTTCATCTCCTTTTACAGGGAAGTCGTGTAGCTCTTGAGATACTGTTGAGAACTGTTGTCTCTCTGAAGAGTTTTAAATCGGCTTTTTAAAAAAAGGTTTATCTCCATTGTCATAGTCTCATGTGTGTGTTTCCTGGTCGTTTGCATTTACCATCCTTCATGATGAACCATGAAGTTCAATAATGCCTCCTACATTGACAGTTTTTCTCTTAAGGTGCATTTAGGTTGGCCTGAATGTATACTGCTCAGGGTATTCACCCATGTTAAGTGTGATTCCAAACTACAGGGAGAGAAACTGCTCAGTTCAAAGGGAACAGAAACAATGTAGGGAACAAGCCGTATGAAGTGCACTTTGAAGAACACAGTGGAAAGGAATGCAGCCCTAAATTTTGTCATGATTTAGTTTTCCAGGTCAGTGGAAATGTTGTCTGGAGCACTTCCTGGGGAAACCATGTTGATATTAAGCTCCACAATAAAGGCGAGCTGTAGTGCATGCATTCCGAGTGTTATTAATAGAGTTATCAAGACGACTTCTGTCCAGGACGAGCAGTCCAGTAACGGCGTTGGCAAACTGGTACTGGAGGTGGAAAAGTTTTGGCATGTGCAAGTCACCAGTAAAGGCATGAGAACTTTTAAATGTATTTTCCTGATCTGTAAACCCACATGTAAGGCAAATGTTAACTTGTTTGCTGGACATTTTGTGGTATTTTAAAGGAGAGAATTATGAGGTTCACACATGACGAGTGGCATGCCTGTGGTATATGACTCACAACCAGGAAATCATAATGAACCAGTAGAAAGTGCCAGCCTTAAGAAACCAGTTGATTCCTACTTGTGTCAGAGAATGTCACTGGTTTATAGGGTTTGTAATGTTTGTAATGCTTTTGTCACAAAGAGAATCCCAGATTTCCAGCAGCAGTGGAGACTGTAACACAGACACGTTGTATATTGCACACTGTATATTTTACGTATAGTCAGTAAACACAGTGTGAGAACTGACAAGAAGTTACTAGTGCAAGGCAAAGAACAAAAACTACAAGAAATATAGGAAGCATATAAATAAAGCATATAAATCACAAGTTCAAATGGAAAAAAACAGAAGTAGGGAAATTAAGTTAATTGCAGTGTAGCCATGATGTGTAATTTTATATGTGGCAAAGTGACAACAGTGCAAATAGTATTGATTGTGCAGATACCCAATTAATTGTGCAAAGAGCAGCATGAAAATGACAATGAAATTGAGTCTGTGTGGAATGGCAAAATGTGCAATAAAGTAACTGATCAGACCTTGAAGCTAAAAGATGAGAGATATATGCGTGTGATACCAAGATGTTACACAAATAATCCTCTCATCTGTTAACTTCATGTAGTGCCAAAGTTAAAATAAGTGTTTGCTTCTGCTCACATTCATCTGAAAGTCATGTCCAACGAGTGTGATAAAAAACTAATTTTCATATTGCCAGTGTGGTAGGGAGTGTTCTTGATTATTTTCTAGATTTTACAAATCTGTGCATCATTCATCATTCTCACTCACCTGTAACTCTGACAGTCACCGTCCTGGTTACGTGGCCCACAGAGTTGTGAGCGGTGCAGGTGTACTGCCCCTGGTCTTTTATACGGATGCTACTGATACTGATGGAGGAACCTGAGATGAATGTGTTATTAGGTAAAGTCCAGTTGTAATAAGGGCGGGGGTTTCCATGTGCTGAGCACTCCATCATCAGACTTTCACCTTCAGTTCGTGATACATTAGTAAATAAAGGGCCAGTAATAATTGGTTGATCTGAAAGAGATAGAGAATAAAAGGTTTTGCTAACTTGTCCACAGATAGTCAGACTAAGCAACATCTCAGCAGAACGATTCCTAATGCAACTGTAGCTGCTGTATAATCAGGGATAAAGCTTGGGATTGACCTTGGTGTGCACTCAAAAATGTGGGATTACTTGCAAATTTCAACAATACCAGGGGTTTCAAAACTATGAAATAACACATATGGAATGAAGGAATTACAGTATGTACAGTAACAAAAACAATAACAGTCAGTTGTTATTTTAAGACTCAGAGATCAGCCTTTCTGAAATAGTTTGTGCAAGAACAGTACTGTCAAGTGCACTTGCAAAACCCATCAATCAACAGGATGAAATCGTCTCTCATGAAGACCTTCTCAAGAAAGCAAGACCACAACGAACTGCTGCTGCAGGAGAGGAGTTCATTTAGAGTTACCATCATCAAAAAGCACAAAATTAACAGCACCTGGGATTAGAGCTGCTGGGATGTAGGTGCAGATACATCTGAATATCAACTGTTCAAAGCAGATTATTCCATATTTTTGACACTTTCAGCATTGCTTTACAATGTATAAAGAAATAAAAATCAGGAACAAGAATGGAGTTAGAAAGTGATCCCAAACTTTTGAATGATAGTGTAACTAGTGCTCATGCTAATGTTTGTTAGATGTTTACATATACTATAATAATGTTACTGACTCACAGTGTACAGTGATGGTGATTGGCTCTGATTCAGACACAACCGAACCTGCGTCCAGATTCAGCACAGCTGCACACTTGTACTGGACTCCATCATCCTCACGTCTGGCGGTAACGTTCAGTTTCACTGGCACGCTCACGTTCTTCATCTCATTTACCAAGTCTAAAAGTGATGATTTACTGAATAGTGTGAAAGTGTTGTTTAGCTTCGGATTGGATCTGCTCCAGTGTACACTGAGTTTATGTCCAGGACCAACGTTTTCAATCTGACACTTCAACTCTGTCTGATGTCCCGCTATCCACACAGCAGGGTTCAGTGTAATACTCTCTGGTCTCTCTGTTAAAACACACACACACACACACACAGAATAAATCATGTTGAATATGATAAATGTGCATACAATAAGAACGTAATGAGATTTTATGAGATGGTGGAACTCACTGTAAATGGTGAGATTTACATGACTCCTACACTGATCATTTTCCATTGTGATGTAACACGTGAGATTGTCAGCTTCATCCCAATTCATCAGACTGTCCACCTTCCACCTCAAACTAGTTTCAGTGTCTGTCCTTGGGTGTGATGATTTAGACTCCCAGCCCAGCCAGTATCTCGTCACAGGTTTACTCAATAAGGAGCAGTTCACTTCAGCAGGGTGTCCATACTCCACCAGCAGAGATGCCGGAGTGAGGACAGGATCACTACATACTTCTGTTCAGCACAATAACAAACACAAAGCCGATTTTGTGTTTTCAGCAAATTAGAATAAAAGCGTCTAATAATATAATACATATAATTAAAAAACGTAAAAAGGCAAATTAGTAGTCAGGTTTGCAAATCTGTAACTTCAGAGGTTTTATTTGTCACATATACAGTTCTACAGAGTTCATCACGTAGTAAAGTTCTGATTGGTTGGCACTGGGACTACTGCAATAAAACGTTGAATATAAAGAATTAGGTTAAACAAAAATAAAATCAGTACAGTGGAACCTCGGATTGCGATTAACGTGGTTCACGAGTGTTCCGCAAACCGAGCAAAGATTTATAATTATTTTTTATTCGTAAACCGAGCAAGTATTAGTTTACGAGCGCCGAGTATCATGCTTCACACATGTGACTCTTATTTTGACACCGAGCGTCACTCTCTCACCTCCCCCCCTCCCCCCCACGGCTTCGTAAACACACAGAAACTCTGCTCGTGCGTGCAAAATTTGACACTGAAACACACACGCACAGACGCTCTCTCCCCTTTTCACCCCTCCCGGCTTCACAAACACACAGAAACTCTGCTCTGTCGCGATTCTTTTCACAGGTAAGGTGCTGGTTCATTTTTTATTTTTTTTACTTTACAGCAGTGATTCCCTTAGTATGCGCTCACGCCTGGTCAGAGAGATTTCTTTTTTTTCCCTGTTAAAATGGTGTTTCCGTGTTTGTGTGTGTGTGTCTGTTTGTCGCGAAACTTAAGTGATTCCTTTAGTATGCGCTTGTGCCAGTCTCGCTTTTTTCCGTTAAAACAGTGTTTCCGCTGTGTTTATTCGCTTGTTGTGAAACTTAAAAAGTGAGTCTGTTAATATATGCTCATGTCAGTCTCAGAAAGATTTCTTTTTTTCTTTTAAAACGGTGTTTCCGTTGTGTTTTTGTTGTGAATCTTAAAAAGCGAGGTGGGGAGAGGGAGGAGGAGTGTTACTGTATAAACCGAGGCGAGGGAAGGGGCTAATTCCACACACACACACACACACACGGCGCCTGCGTGCACCAACGGAAACACTTATCTGTCAGGATATATTTGTACTTTTTTTAAAGGTAAAGTGCCGATTAATTTGTTTTATTTTCATTTTATAGATCGTATGAATTATTTTTATGTATTTATTTTTGGGGGCTGTGGAACAAATAATTAGAGTTTTCATTATTTCTTATGGGAAATGATGATTTGGTTTAAGAGTGTTTTGGAATACGAGCCCACTTCCGGAACGAATTATGCTCGTAATCCAAGGTTCTACTGTAAAATGGAATTGAGTTATACTGAGGTGTGTGTGTGTACTGATGAAGAGCACACTAAAGTCTCGATGACCAGCAGGTGGAAGCTCCTCCTGAGTGTTTCTCTATTAGTCATGTGACTGTTGAAGTGTTTACTTGACCTCAGCAGTCTGAACACATCATCACTGGTATTGAGAAGTGTCCATGATTCTTCTCCTGATGTGTGTATCCTGGAGTTTTTTAAGGTGATGAAGCCATTGTCTTGCTTTCTTAAATGCGTTGTGGATGATGGGATAAGGTAAGGTATTTTTTCATCTCCTTTTGCAGGGAAGTCGTGTAGCTCTTGAGATACTGTTGAGAACTGTTGTCTCTCTGAAGAGTTTTAAATCGGCTTTTTAAAAAAAGGTTTATCTCCATTGTCATAGTCTCATGTGTGTGTTTGTGAACATAGTGTTAAAGCTCATCCTGACCTGAATGGCTTAAAATCTTAAGTGAGATTTCCTGGTCGTTTGCATGTACCATCCTTCATGATGAACCATGAAGTTCAATAATGCCTCCTACATTGACAGTTTTTCTCTTAAGGTGCATTTAGGTTGGCCTGAATGTATACTGCTCAGGGTATTCACCCATGTTAAGTGTGATTCCAAACTACAGGGAGAGAAACTGCTCAGTTCAAAGGGAACAGAAACAATGTAGGGAACAAGCCGTATGGAGTGCACTTTGAAGAACACGGTGGAAAGGAATGCAGCCCTAAATTTTGTCATGATTTAGTCTTCCAGGTCAGTGGAAATGTTGTCTGGAGCAGTTCCTGGGGAAAGGATGAGATCCAAGATGGCGCCGGTGAGGTCGGCTGCCGTCACAACTGCTCCGACCTACTTTACTTTGTTTTCGTCTTTTAATTAAATTTCTAGCAACTTTAAACCGGCAAATTCATCACCATTGAGTGCATTAGGTACGATAGAGATACTCTTATTTCTATTGGTCTACAATGTACTCACAATTCGACGTTTTTAACTCCGGATCCGAGCTGGCCGAGTGAGATCCTGAGGGAAAACAAAGGACGCGACGCGAAGCGGCGGCCCCGAGGAAAACGAGCCGGCGTCAGGAACAGGCTGAGAGCCCTTGCACACCGCACACCTCTGCCTAGCATCCTGCTCGCCAACGTCCAGTCACTGGAGAACAAACTCGATGACCTCAGGGCCAGGATAAAGTTCCAGAGAGACATTCGGGACTGCAATCTTCTCTGCTTCACCGAGACATGGCTGAACCCAGCGGTGCCGGACCACGCCATCCAGGCGTGGTCCGGCGTGTGTTTAATGGTGAACAGCGGCTGGTGCAACAGCGCGAGCGTTGTTCCTCTCGCACGCTCCTGCACACCCAACCTGGAACTATTGACCATCAAGTGTCGTCCTTTTTATCTTCTTCGGGAGTTTACATCGGTCATAATCAGCGCCGTTTATATTCCACCACAAGCGGACACGGACACTGCCTTATGCGAGCTGCATGAGGCACTCACACAGCACCAGACACAACACCGGGACGCTGCGCTCATTGTGGCGGGAGACTTTAACAGTGCCAACCTCAAACGCGCAGCGCCGAACATTTATCAGCACATCACATGCCCAACCAGGGGTGAAAGGACACTGGACCATTGTTATACAACAGTCAAGGACGGCTACAAGGCACAATCTCGTCCACCGTTTGGGAAATCCGACCATGCCGCCATCTTCCTCATGCCAAAATATAAACAAAGGCTTAAACAGGAACTTCCGGTTCAGAGGGAGGTCGCGCGCTGGACGGACCAATCGGTGGCCGCGCTTCAGGACGCACTCGATGACGCAGACTGGGACATGTTCCGGAACAGCTCCGATGACGTCAGCATGTTTACGGAAGCGGTTGTGGGATTCGTCGGGAAACTAGCGGATGATACCGTGCAGAAAACGACCATCAGAACGTTTCCCAATCAGAAGCCGTGGGTGGATAAAACCATCCGAGACGCTCTGAGATCTCGCGCCGCTGCCTACAACGCGGGACTTGCATCGGGGGACATGAACCAGTACAAGGCTGCGTCCTATAACGTCCGGAAGGTGGTTAAAGAGGCGAAGCAGCGCTACGGAAGGAAACTAGAGTCACAACTCCAACAGAGTGACTCTAGGAGCCTGTGGCAGGGACTAAGGACAATAACGGACTATAAAACACCAACATCCGGTATGACGAACGCGGACATGACTCTGGCAGACGAGCTGAACACCTTTTATGCTCGCTTCGAGGCTGCAGCTAAAGACGCTAGCGTTGCTAATGCTAGCGGCGCTAACGGCTGCAGAGAGGAAGTCACTGCCAGCACCGGAAACGCGTTCATCATCTCCGAGCATGACGTGAGGAGAGCCTTCAAGAGAGTGAACATCAGGAAAGCAGCAGGACCAGACGGCATCTCAGGTAGAGTCCTCAGAGCCTGCGCAGACCAGCTTGCACCTGTGTTCACAGAGATATTCAACCTCTCCTTATCTCAGTCGGTGATCCCCACATGCTTCAAAGAGTCCATCATTGTTCCTGTTCCGAAGAAACCACATCCTGCTTCCCTCAATGACTATCGACCTGTAGCCCTCACATCAGTGGTGATGAAGTGCTTTGAACGGCTGGTCAGAGACTTCATCATCTCTTCACTACCCGACACTCTGGACCCACTACAGTTTGCATACCGCCCGAACCGCTCCACAGATGATGCCATCTCTCATCTCCTCCACACAACACTCACTCACCTAGACACTAGAAGGGGGAATTATGTTAAAATGCTTTTCATCGACTACAGCTCAGCATTTAACACCATAATTCCCTCCACACTCACCACCAAGCTGGAGCACCTGGGACTCAGCTCATCTCTGTGTCAGTGGATCTCTAATTTCCTAACTGGGAGACCACAGGCAGTAAGGATGGGTGGACACGTCTCAGCCTCTCTCACTCTCAGCACTGGAGCCCCACAGGGCTGTGTTCTGAGCCCCCTGCTGTACTCTCTGTACACACATGACTGTGCGGCCACTACCAGCTCCACCACCATCATTAAGTTTGCTGACGACACCGTCGTGGTGGGCCTGATCTCTGACAACGACGAGACGGCCTACTGAAGGAGATTGGAAATCTGGAGAACTGGTGCCAGAGGAACAACCTTCTTCTAAATGTCAGTAAGACAAAGGAGCTGATAGTGGACTTCAGCACTAAGCAGGAGAGGAACTACCAGACCCCCGTCATCAACGAGAGCCCAGTGGAGAGAGTGGACTGCTTCAAGTACCTCTGTGTTCACATCACGCAGGACCTATCATGGTCCTGTCACATCAACACCGTGGTGAAAAAGGCCCGACAGCGTCTCTACCACCTCAGACGCCTGAGAGACTTTAGACTGCCCTCTAAGGTGCTCAGGAACTTTTACTCCTGCACCATAGAGAGCATCCTGACGGGAAACATCGCAACCTGGTTCGGGAACAGCACCATGCAGGACAGACGAGCCCTACAGAGGGTGGTGCGATCAGCTGAGCGCATCATCCGAACTGAGCTCCCTGACCTGCACTCTGTCTACAGCAAGCGGTGCTGGACCAAGGCCAGGAAGATCATGAAGGACCTCAGCCACCCCAGCAATGGACTGTTCTTTCTGTTGCGGTCTGGGAAGCGCTTCCGCTCCCTCAAGGCCAATACAGAGAGACTGAGAAGGAGCTTCTTCCCGCAGGCGATACGGTCTCTCAATCAAACCAATACACTGGACTAAACACCTTTGCATTTTCTTGCACACACAGAACGGACAATTATGTCAATGCACATTGCACATATATGCACATATGCACATTTGCACACTTCAAGGACTTCTTTTCACACCCCCCCTCATCTCATTAAAATACTACCTCAAGTTTTTCACAGACTATAGTCGTAATATATTACATCACATCATACTTCAGATTTTATGTATATATATATATATTTTGTAACTTTGTTGGAATCTGTTTTATAGGTTCCTTTTGTAAAAATATTTAAGGTCACGGAGCGGTCGTATAAGCATTTCACTGCATATCGTACTGTGTATGACTGTGTATGTGACAAATAAAATTTGAATTTGATTTGATTTGAACCATTGAACCATGATATTAAGCTCCACAATAAAGGCGAGCTGTAGTGCATGCATTCCGAGTGTTATTAATAGAGTTATCAAGACGACTTCTGTCCAGGACGAGCAGTCCAGTAACGGCGTTGGCAAACTGGTACTGGAGGTGGAAAAGTTTTGGCATGTGCAAGTCACCAGTAAAGGCATGAGAACTTTTAAATGTATTTTCCTGATCTGTAAACCCACATGTAAGGCAAATGTTAACTTGTTTGCTGGACATTTTGTGGTATTTTAAAGGAGAGAATTATGAGGTTCACACATGACGAGTGGCATGCCTGTGGTATATGACTCACAACCAGGAAATCATAATGAACCAGTAGAAAGTGCCAGCCTTAAGAAACCAGTTGATTCCTACTTGTGTCAGAGAATGTCACTGGTTTATAGGGTTTGTAATGTTTGTAATGCTTTTGTCACAAAGAGAATCCCAGATTTCCAGCAGCAGTGGAGACTGTAACACAGACACGTTGTATATTGCACACTGTATATTTTACGTATAGTCAGTAAACACAGTGTGAGAACTGACAAGAAGTTACTAGTGCAAGGCAAAGAACAAAAACTACAAGAAATATAGGAAGCATATAAATAAAGCATATAAATCACAAGTTCAAATGGAAAAAAACAGAAGTAGGGAAATTAAGTTAATTGCAGTGTAGCCATGATGTGTAATTTTATATGTGGCAAAGTGACAACAGTGCAAATAGTATTGATTGTGCAGATACCCAAGTAATTGTGCAAAGAGCAGCATGAAAATGACAATGAAATTGAGTCTGTGTGGAATGGCAAAATGTGCAATAAAGTAACTGATCAGACCTTGAAGCTAAAAGATGAGAGAAATATGTGTGTGATACCAAGATGTTACACAAATAATCCTCTCATCTGTTAACTTCATGTAGTGCCAAAGTTAAAATAAGTGTTTGCTTCTGCTCACATTCATCTGAAAGTCATGTCCAACGAGTGTGATAAAAAACTAATTTTCATATTGCCAGTGTGGTAGGGAGTGTTCTTGATTATTTTCTAGATTTTACAAATCTGTGCATCATTCATCATTCTCACTCACCTGTAACTCTGACAGTCACCGTCCTGGTTACGTGGCCCACAGAGTTGTGAGCGGTGCAGGTGTACTGCCCCTGGTCTTTTATACGGATGCTACTGATACTGATGGAGGAACCTGAGATGAATGTGTTATTAGGTAAAGTCCAGTTGTAATAAGGGCGGGGGTTTCCATGTGCTGAGCACTCCATCATCAGACTTTCACCTTCAGTTCGTGATACATTAGTAAATAAAGGGCCAGTAATAATTGGTTGATCTGAAAGAGATAGAGAATAAAAGGTTTTGCTAACTTGTCCAGAGATAGTCAGACTAAGCAACATCTCAGCAGAACGATTCCTAATGCAACTGTAGCTGCTGTATAATCAGGGATAAAGCTTGGGATTGACCTTGGTGTGCACTCAAAAATGTGGGATTACTTGCAAATTTCAACAATACCGGGGGCTTCAAAACTATGAAATAACACATATGGAATGAAGGAATTACAGTATGTACAGTAACAAAAACAATAACAGTCAGTTGTTATTTTAAGACTCAGAGATCAGCCTTTCTGAAATAGTTTGTGCAAGAACAGTACTGTCAAGTGCACTTGCAAAACCCATCAATCAACAGGATGAAATCGTCTCTCATGAAGACCTTCTCAAGAAAGCAAGACCACAACGAACTGCTGCTGCAGGAGAGGAGTTCATTTAGAGTTACCATCATCAAAAAGCACAAAATTAACAGCACCTGGGATTAGAGCTGCTGAGATGTAGGTGCAGATACATCTGAATATCAACTGTTCAAAGCAGATTATTCCATATTTTTGAGCACACTTTCAGCATTGCTTTACAATGTATAAAGAAATAAAAATCAGGAACAAGAATGGAGTTAGAAAGTGATCCCAAACTTTTGAATGATAGTGTAACTAGTGCTCATGCTAATGTTTGTTAGATGTTTACATATACTATAATAATGTTACTGACTCACAGTGTACAGTGATGGTGATTGGCTCTGATTCAGACACAACCGAACCTGCGTCCAGATTCAGCACAGCTGCACACTTGTACTGGACTCCATCATCCTCACGTCTGGCGGTAACGTTCAGTTTCACTGGCACGCTCACGTTCTTCATCTCATTTACCAAGTCTAAAAGTGATGATTTACTGAATAGTGTGAAAGTGTTGTTTAGCTTCGGATTGGATCTGCTCCAGTGTACACTGAGTTTATGTCCAGGACCAACGTTTTCAATCTGACACTTCAACTCTGTCTGATGTCCCGCTATCCACACAGCAGGGGTCAGTGTAATACTCTCTGGTCTCTCTGTTAAAACACACACACACACACACACACACACACACACACACACACACACACACACACACACACACACACACAGAATAAATCATGTTGAACATGATAAATGTGCATACAATAAGAACATAATGAGATTTTATGAGATGGTGGAACTCACTGTAAATGGTGAGATTTACATGACTCCTACACTGATCATTTTCCATTGTGATGTAACACGTGAGAGTGTCAGCTTCATCCCAATTCATCAGACTGTCCACCTTCCACCTCAAACTAGTTTCAGTGTCTGTCCTTGGGTGTGATGATTTAGACTCCCAGCCCAGCCAGTATCTCGTCACAGGTTTACTCAATAAGGAGCAGTTCACTTCAGCAGGGTGTCCATACTCCACCAGCAGAGATGCCGGAGTGAGGACAGGATCACTACATACTTCTGTTCAGCACAATAACAAACACAAAGCCAATTTTGTGTTTTCAGCAAATTAGAATAAAAGCGTCTAATAATATAATACATATAAGTGTTGTCTGAACTGTTGTCTGAACTGTTTTAAATCAGCCCTAACGATGACTAGTGTGAACAAACACGAGTCCCAGGTAGATGTTTGTAAGCAGGATACTGGGCAAAAGTGTACTCATAGATTTATCTTCATTGTCATAGTCTCAGGTGTGTATATTGTGAACATATTGTTAAAGCTCGTTCTGACCTGAATGATTTAAAATCTTAAGTGAGATTTCCTGATCTCCTTCCTGATGACATACCATGCCTCATACACTGGCTGTTTTTCTCTTGAAACTGCTCAGTTCAAAGGGAATGGAAACAACGCCCAAGGCGTATGGAGCGTACTTTTAAGTACCCTATGAAAAAGAAAGCAGCCCTAAATGTTGTCATAATTTAGTCTTCTGGATCAGCGGCCATCTTGTCTGGAGCACTTGCTGGGTCAGCCATGTTGATCTTAAGTTCCATATTAAAAGCAAGCTGTAGTGCATGCATTCTGAATGTTATTGATAGATCTATCAAAATGCCTTCTGTCCAGGACCAGAACGGGCTATCCAGTGTAGGGATGAACAGGCTCCAAAAGAGAGCAAACAATCTGTCACATTCCAGAACACTCTGCGAGCCCGTGGCACCATCTCACTAATCTTATTTGTCCTTTGAGACAAGGCAGCCTCTCTGACATCAAGAAGCAGGAAACCTAACCAAGTCTGGGAAAGGGAGTCTGCTGCACCAAGAGCCATAAAAGTCCAGGCAGCCTCGACTCCAATGGTGTAAATTGGCAATCTGATAAACAAAGGAGGCAGTATTACACCTTTAAGTGGGGGAAAAACCCTCCATAACTCAGACCACTAGCACCCTCTTTGACCCCAGGATACATGATGTTCTGTGTTTCTCCACATGCCTTTCAACGAACAAAGAGGCATACGGCAGAGACACTATTTTAAACAATCTTTAAAGTGTGCCAGTAAATATATATTCCTTATGTTTTATGTCTGTGTGTTATGTTTGATTATTCTGCATAACTTTAAAGGTATTATCAGCATTTACAAACCCCTCTCATTAAATGAAGTTATAAATGAATGTGTAAAATACGGGATGTCTGATATCAATCAAGAGCTTGTTATATTCAAAGAATAGTGCCGTACACGGAAAATTGGTGGCATGAACAAAGCTCATGCAAAATTACTTTATAAATTGTATTAGAAAACTCCAACTGGATGAGCAGCATGTGACAGCCGAAAACCCGGCCTAATGTATGCACAAAAGGGGGAACCACGTGTAATGGAAATATCACATTTTAATTATGTATTAATTTGTAATTGTGCCATGTAGACTATAGAAGCTTTAAACTTGTTTGCCGAAGCTTAGAAACACAAGGCCGAGAATAGTACAGAAACAACCTGATTGTAATTGTCCCTGAATAAATGATAAGGTATGGACATCTGTTCTGGGTCAGATAAAGAGTTGTGAATTTGAATGTAGGAGCTTCATGGACGGGGCGTTGATTATGTTAGTAGAGATGTTTGTGTATAAAATATTTCAGCTGAGAGAAAGCCTTTAACTTTCTCCATGCTGCAACTGTTGTTTGCTGTATGAGACTGGTCCTTCTGCAGAAGCTTAAAATAAAACCTTTGTGACTTTGCACTTACCCAGTGTATGAATTGCTTGTTTTTATAATATTTACAGAATTTCCACCACACATGTGAGACGGAGCTAAGACCTGCAACCACATTCAATTGGACGAATCATCCGTGGGACGAACTGACACAAAGGGTCAAAACTCAGTGTCCGAGCATGTCTAAAACACGACATCACAGGTTCTTCGTCATGGTCATCTGAAGGAAGCAGCTCGTCCACTCTCCGTTCATGCTACGGCACTTGTAGTCATACACCTCTGTCATTGGAAGAATAACCTCAACAACCTCTTCTAAATAGCTCAAGCTTCTGCCCCTGTGCATGCTACGCCACCATTGCTGGCATCATCCGCTCTTCGAGAACTCTCAACAAGACTTTGTGCCAGAACTCCAAAGTCCTGCAACGAAGAAACCCTGAGTAGAAGTTACAGAGCGCTGCCATCAGTAACCAGGCAATCAATGCCTTACTGAAGGGCTTTCCTGAATTACGTCATTTTAACAACTGCGTACCAACCAATCAGCAATGCCGTGATTTCCTTCACTGGAGGTGAACCACAGGATGAGAACGAAACGTAATGCAAGTATACAAACAAAGCTGCATACCTTGCTGAAAATTGGTGCTCGTTTCATAACTAAACCGTAAGAATAAACCGAAGACTATGCTCTAGTGACTTTTGTTGATCTAGTAAACAGTACTAGATGAACTTCATTAGTACTTCAGTTTTCACCCTCCAAACTGTTGGTATGTTTGTGCGTGTGTGTACGTGCATGTGTTCAAGTAACATAGTTTCATGTATCGTTGGATTAGTTCAAATAAATTCTTGTTTTCTTATAAAAAATGTTGTCTTGGTCATGTATTTTATTCAAGTCTAAACATTTGCCCAGATCTTACGTTACCTTGCTCATAATTTGATGAATACCAGATTTTGTATTATCATCGTCGGCCCCGGTATAAACAGAATTTGTAAGATACACTAAATCATACTAAACACTGGATGGGTAGTTGATAAAGTGTACGCTATAAATTTTAATTAAACAAAAATTAACCTGAATCGTTAAAGATTTCGATATACCTCTGACCCAGAGCTAAAACCCTACATGATGAAGATGAAGAATGAAGGAGTCATTCTTGGTCTACTTTATGTAAACCCTACATATTAATGGTGGAAAATTAGACATTTTGTCCACATTAAAATGTCTATATTATGTAAAACTCCTACACCAGTAACGGCAGGGAGAAACTGGTACTGGAGGTGGAAAGGTTTTGGCATGTCCAAGTCACTGTTAAAGGCATGACAATGTCTTAATCTATTTTCCTGATCTGTAAACCCACATGTAAGGCAAATGTTGACTCGTTTGCTGGACATTCTGGTGTATTTTAAAGAGAAGAAATGTGAGTGTCACACATGAGAATTGGCATGTCTTGGGTATATGAAACCAGGAAATCATAATAGACCAGCAGAAAGTGTCAACCTTAAGTTACTAGTGTCAGAGAATATCATTGTTTTCTGGGGTTTGTAATGTTTTGTCGCTGCTTCATCAGACTTTATATCGCATACACATAGCTAGATGGATGGATGGATACTTTATTGATCTGAAAGAGAATTCCAGATATCCAGCAGCAGAGGAGACAGTAACACAAAGACAGGTTGTAGATTGCACACTGTATGTTTTACATATAGTCTGTAAACACAAATGTGTGAGAACTGACCAGAAGTTACTAGTGCAAGGCAAAGAACAAAAACTACAAGATATATAGGAAGCATATAAATATCATATAAATATCAAAATCATATGAATCACAAGTATAACAGAAAAAAAAACAGAAGAAGAAAAATTAAGTTAATTGCAGTGCAGCCATGATGTGTAATTTCATATGTGGAAAAGTGACAACAGTGTAATTGGGTAACAAAGTAATTGTGCTAACAGATGAGAGAGTTATTTGTTTAATACTTGTAAGTTAAGCATGAGATGTTACACAAATAATTCTCCAATCTGTTAGCTTCATGTAGTGCCAATCTAGCACTTGCAAAGTTCAAATAAGTGTTTGCTTCTGCGCACATTCTTCTGAGAGTCCTGTCTCAACAAGTGCGAGAAAAACCCATTGGCATATTGTCAGGTTGGTAGGGAGTGTTCTTGATTTATTTTCCTTATTCTACAAATCAGTGCATCATTCATCATTCACACTCACCTGTAACTCTGACAGTCACCGTCCTGGTTATGTGGCCCACAGAGTTGTGAGCGGTGCAGGTGTACTGACCCTGGTCTTTTATACGGATGCTACTGATACTGATGGAGGAACCTGAGATGAATGTGTTATTAGGTAAAGTCCATTTGTAATGAGGGCTGGGTTTTCCATGTGCTGAGCACTCCATCATCAGACTTTCACCTTCAGTTTGTGATACATTAGTAAATAAAGGACCTGTAATAATCGGTTTATCTGAAAGACATAGAGAATAAAAAGTTTTTCTAACTTCTCCAAAGACAGTCAAACTGAGCAAGATCTCAATAGAATTATTCCTAATGCAACTGTAACTGCTGTACAATCAGGGATAAAATTGACCTAGTGTATGTGTACACTCAGAGGTTTGGGATCACTTGCAAATTTCAACAACAATATCGGGGATTTAAAAACTGAAATAACACATATGGAATGAAGTAATTATGTACAGTAACAGCAACAATAACAGGCAGTTGTTATTTTAAAACACGGAGATCAGCCTTTCTGAAATAGTTCATGCTAGAACAGTATTGTCAAGTGCATTTGCAAAACCCATCAAGCATCATGATGAACCTGGCTCTCATGAAGACCTTGCCAGAAAAGATCAAAATATACCTCTCCTGCGGAGAAGTGTATTTAGAATTACCACCATCATAAAGCATCAATTAACATCATGTTGGATTAGAGCCGTTATGAAAGCTCTCATGAGTAGCAGATACATCTCAATATCAACTGTACAAAGCAGATTACTGCATATTTTTGACACTTTCAGCATTGCTTTACAATGTACAAAGAAATAAAAATCAGGAACAAGAATGGAGTTAGAAAGTGATCCCAAACTTTTGAGTGGTAGGGTGGCTAGTGCTCATGCTAATGTTTGTTAGATGTTTACATATCCTATAATAATGTTACTGACTCACAGTGTACAGTGATGGTGATTGGCTCTGATTCAGACACAACCGGCCCTGCGTCCAGATTCAGCACAGCTGCACACTTGTACTGCACTCCTTCATGCTCACGACTGGCCGCAACGTTCAGTTTTACTGTCGCGCTCACATTCTTCATCTCATTTACCAAGTATAAAAGTGATGATTTACTAAATAGTGTGAAAGTGTTGTTTAGCTTTGGATTGGATCTGCTCCAGTGTACACTGAGTTTATGTCCAGGACCGACGTTTTCAATCTCACACAACAGCTCTGTCTGATCTCCCGCTATCCACACGGCAGGAGTCAGTGTAATACTCTCTGGTCTCTCTGTAAACACACACACACACACACACACACACACACACACACACACACACACACACACACACACACACACAGATTAAACCGTGTTGAATATGATAAATGTGCACACAATAAGAACGTAATGAGATTTTATGAGATGGTGGAACACACTGTAAATGGTGAGATTTACATGACTCCTACACTGATCATTTTCCAGTGTGATGTAACACGTGAGATTGTCGGCTTCTTCCCAATTCATCAGCCTGTCCACCTTCCACATCAAACTTATTTCAGTGTCTGTCCTCGGGTGTGTTGATTTAGACTCCCAGCCCAGCCAGTATCCCGTCACAGGTTTATTCAGTATGGAGCAGTTCACTTCAGCAGGGTGTCCATACTCCACCAGCAGAGACGCCGGAGTGAGGACAGGATCACTACATACTTCTGTTCAGCACAATAACAAACACAGAACTGATTTTGTGTTTTCAGCAAAGTAGAATAAAAGCATCTCATAATATAATATGCCCTGTATAATTAAAAAAAACTTAAAATGCCAAATTAGTAGTCAATGTTACAAATCTGTAACTTCAGAGGTTTTATTTGTCACATATACAGTTCTACAGCGTTCAACAGGTAGTAAAGTTCTGATTGGTTGGTACTGGGACTAATGCACTAAAACAATGAATATAAAGAATTAGATTAAAAATAAAATCAGTAAAATAGTACTTAGTAATACTGAGGTGTGTGTGATGTCCAGGTGATGACCAGACCAAACTCCTGATGACCAGCAGGTGGAAGCTCCTCCTGAGCGTGTCTGTATTAGTCATGTGACTGTTGAAGTGTTTACTTGACCTCAGTCTGAACACATCACCTCTGGTATTGAGAAGTGTCCATGATCTTTCTCCTGATGTGTGTATCCTGAGGTTGTTTAAGATGATGAAGCCATTGTCTTGCTTTCTTAACTGTGTTGTGGATGAAGTGATAAGGTAAGGTATTTGTGTCATCATTTTACAGGGGAGTCGTCTAGTTCTTGAGAGATGGTTGAGAACCTTTGTCTCTGAGCAGCTTTAAATCAGCCTAAACGTCCCCTGGTGTGAACCAACACGAGTCCCAGGTGGATGTTCATAAGCAGGATACTGGGCAAAATGTCCTCATAGGTTACCATGCCTCCTACACTGGATGTTTTTCTCTTAAGGTGCATTCAGATCAGCCTGAAGTTCCCTGTGAGGTATACTGCTCAGGGTATTCAGCCATGTTAAGTGGGATTCCAAACTACAGGGACAGTTCAAAGGGAACCGAAACAATGTAGGGAAAAAGGCGTATGGAGCGCACTTTGAAATACACTGTGGAAAAGAACGCAGCCCTAAATGTTGTCATGATTTAGTCTTCTGTGTCAGCGGCCATCTTGTCTGGAGCACTTCCTGGGGGAACCATGTTGATTTTAAGCTCCACAAAAAAGGCGAGCTGTCATGCATGAATTCTGAGTGTAATTAATAGAGCTATCAAGACGGATTCTGTCCAGGAACCAGAACGAGCAGTCCAGTAACGGCGATGGTAAACTGGTACTGGAGGTGGAAAAGTTTTGGCAAGTGCAAGTCACCAGTAAAGCCATGACAACTTCTTAATTTTATTTTCCTGATCAGTAAACCCACATATAAGGCAAATGTTGACTTGTTTTGCTGGACATTTTGGTGTATTATAAAGAGAAGAAATGTGAGGTTCACACATGAGAAGTGGCATGTCTTGGGTATATGACTCACAACCAGGAAATCATAATGAACCAGCAGAAAGTGACAGCATTAAGAAACCGGTTGATTCCTACTAGTGTCAGAGAATATAATTGTTTTCTGGGGTTTGTAATGTTTTGTCGCTGCTTCATCAGACTGTATATTGCATATACATGGAAAAATGAATGGATGGAAGGATATCTTATTAATCCCAAAGAGAATTCCAGGTTTCCACCAGCAGTGGAGACAGTAACGCAAAGACAGGTTGTACATCGCACACTGTATATTTTACATCATACATATTTTATATTAGTCAGTAAACGCAGAAGTGTGAGAACTGATGTGTATTTTCATGTGTCAAAGTGACACCAGTGCAAATAGTATTGATTGTGCAGATACCTAAGTAATTGTGCAAAGAGCAGCATGAAAGTGACAATAAAATTGAGTCTGTGTGTAATGGCAAAATTAGGCAGTAGTTAAAGTAACTGATCAGACCCTAAAACAAATGAGAGATGGTACACGAATAATTCTCTCATCTGGTAGCTTCATGTAGTGCCAATCTAGCACTTACAAAGTAAAAATGAGTCTTTACTCCTGTTCACATTCTTCTGAGAGTGCTGTCTCAATGAGTTTGAGAAAAACCCATTGGCATATTGCTAGTGTGGTAGGAAGTGTTCTTGATTATTTTCACATCATCCACACTCACCTGTAACTCTGACAGTCACCGCCCTGGTTACTTGGCCCACAGAGTTGTGAGCGGTGCAGGTGTACTGACCCTGGTCTTTTATACTGATGCTACTGATACTGATGGAGGAACCTGAGATGAATGTGTTATTAGGTAAAGTCCAGTTGTAATGAGGGCGGGGTTTTCCATCTGCTGAGCACTCCATCATCAGACTTCCACCTTCAGCTTGTGATACATTAGTAAATAAAGGGCCTGTAATAATCGGTTTATCTGAGAGAGAGAGAGAGAGAGAATAAAAATCCTAATTATTAATTTTCATAAAATTTAGCTAACTCCTCCACAGACAATCAGTCCTAACAAGATCTCAGTAGAACTCTTCCTAATAATAACTGCTGTATAGATAGGGATAACTTTGACCTTGGTGTACTAATGCTAATTCTAATGTTTCTTAGATGTTTACAGATGTTATAATAATGTTACAGACGCACAGTGTACAGTGATGGTGATTGGCTGTGATTCGGACACGACCGGAACTGGGTCCAAATTCAGCACAGCTGCACACTTGTACTGCACTCCTTCATCCTCACGTCTGGCCGTAACGTTCAGTTTCACTGTTGTGCTCACATTCTTCATCTCATTTACCAAGTCTGAGAGTGATGTTTCACTAAATAATGTGAAAGCGTTGTTTTGCTTCGGGTCAACTCTGCTCCAGTTTACACTGAGTTTATGTCCAGGACCGACATTTTTAATCTGACACTTCAGCTCTGTCTGATCTCCCGCTATCCACACATTAGACATAGAGCTCAGCGTCACACTGTCTGGTTTCTCTGTAAACATACACACACGCACGCACACACACACAAAGTAAATCATGTCAAATATGATAAATGTGCACATAACACATAATAAGTTATGAGATTTAATAAAATGGTGGTACTCACTGTAAATGATGAGATTTACATGACTCTCACACTGATCAGTTACTGTTGTGAGGTAACACTTGAGACCTTCAGGTTCCTCCCAATTTGTCAGACTGTTCACCTTCCACATCAAACCTGTTTTAGTGTCTGTATCCGGTTGTGATGATTTAGACTCCCAGCCCAGTATGTATTGCGTCACAGGTTTACTCGGTATGGAGCAGTTCACTTCAGCAGGGTGTCCATATTCCACCAGTAGAGACACCGGCGTGACGACAAGATCTTTACATACTTCTGTTCAGCACAATAACAAATAAAATTGTATAATTAAATATGTATATAATAAAACAAATTTAATAAAATGAAAATTAGTAGTCAGTTTTGCAAAGCTGTTACTTCAGTGATCCAGAGGATTTATTTGTCATATACATAGGTTTACAGAGTACAGACAGTTTGTCAACTTAATGTTATGGCTCATGCTGGAATGGCTTTAAAACAGTTTCTGTGATCTTGGTGAAGAAGGCCTCTTAGCATATTGACCGCCTTAGATGTCAGCAGGATGTTAAACTGTCTTCCAAAGTGCTAAAGAACCTCCACACCTGCACCATTGAGATCTTCCTGAGAAGAGGCATCACAGCCTGGTTTGGAAACAGCACTAAGCAGCACAAATGAGTTCTACAGAGGGACTTGAACTCTACCTACAGCAATTGATGATGGACCAATGCCAGGACAATAGTGAGGGACGTCAGCAACCTGAACAATAGACTTTTCTCTCTGTTGCAGTCAGGAAAGCACTTCTGCTCTCTGAAAGCCAGCACAGTGAAGGTGAGTAGGAGCTGCTTCTCACGGGCTTTTCAGGCCCTGGACCACACCTTGGACCTCTCACACCACCAACACAACATCACAAACCCCATTAGTCTTCATAATACACAACTTTGACTCTTTGTGTAAATAATATTAATATATTACATGTATTTGCAATTTCAACCAAAACTACCTCAGCCTGTCATTGCATCCACTGTACCTGCAGGTATCTGCACAGCTTTCCATCTATTTTGCACTTTGTCATGACAGTTGTGCTGTACATTTCCTTATCAATATGTTACGTGGTGCGGAGCAACACCACAAGATGTTTTTAATGATAAGAGCCCTTATGCAGGCCTTTAGAGGGGATCAATGAAATAGGAGTATGTGAGAGTGCTTATGATGTGCACAGGAAGCCCTTTCCGTTTGGAGATGGTGTGGGATTATTAATTAAGAAACTTAAAAGGAAACAAAAGAAAACTGAAAACACAAAATAAACAGAGCTCTGCCATCTACACGAGAACGGACGGGCCTCTGGAAACTAAACAAAACTTGTATCCTCTCAGGGCTTATGTCCATACAGAGGATTTATGAGAGAGAGATGGGAGAGAGTGTCTTATGCACATTAACTTAAACTGAGCACGCACGCTGGACTAATACGTGCCGCTCTCTCTCTTGCTCTCTCTCTCTTGCCGGCATTTTAGACAGACAGAAGCTGGGGCTTTGCCTCTGTTCCTGTACAGCACAGTCTGTCTGTCTGTCTGTTCTTTTCTTTTCTTTTCTTTTTTTGGTCTTAGGCTGCCCTAATACCTTTACCGGTGTTACCTAATGATCACACGAAGTGGCAAGGTATCAGGACCCTTTATATAAACACACCTTCAGGTGCAGCTCGTTCAGGCTGATTGTCTGGCGGTGGCGTTGCCTGGCAGCCACATGTATAAATGGCTGTGCCTTTGTCTGTTCAGTACTCTGCGTGGTAGCAGCCTGCGGATCTGCCCATTCTGAACAGTTTAAGCGCGGCTCTGCCCCTCGCGTCATTACACAATATTTTTATATTTTACTTAGTAAATTCTATTCTTACTTAAGTGTCTGTACATTTAATTCTTATTTAATATTTTCCCCAGTAAACCTTATTTATATAGTAAAATCTGTATAAATAAAAGCTCTGTCTTTCAATTATATCTTTAGGTTTCATACATTGGGGGACCAGAAATCAGTCTCAGACTCATTACTAGCTTACTTTAAAGTACAAAAAATTCAATCCAGCACTGAACAGTTCATAACTGATTTTACTCAACATGTTGATTTCACTTATGGTGCAGGTTAAAATTAAGGCAGATATCTAAGTACTGCAACAGTATCAATAAACTTTCTGTCTGTCTGTCTTACTGTCCAGCCAGCCTGCTCAACATTACACAAGACTGGCAGGAAAGAATAAATTGACACTATTGCAGTACTTAGATATCTTCCTGAAGTAGTTAGAGTACTTGGATTACTTTTTTGATGTAATGAGTAATCTAACGCGTTAGGTTCGCCGTTCAAGTACTCAGATACTTAGTTACTTTTTCAAAAATGTAATCCGTTATTCAGACAGTTTCTGTAATCCATGAGCCAGACAGCAATCATTCTCAATCCATTCGTGTGTGTGTGTGAGAAAGTCGTACTACAAGCCCCACCCCGATAACCCGCCCCCCTATGTGGTTTGACTATGCGAGGACCGACGTGCAGAAAGATGGAAACCTAATTACCGGGCCCAAACTCGTGATGCGAAACCGCATAGGTGAAATAGAGGTATTAGTAGTTAACAGATTATGAGCCAAACTTCGCTGAGTGATGATGGTAGAATAATTATAAAGGTCTTGACTAAAACAACATGCAAGAGGAAGCACAAAGGAGTTTTCATTTTCTGCAATGGAAAAGTACTCTAATTAGTTACTTTTATCAGAAAGTAACGCAGTAATGTAATGGATTACTTTTTGAAGACAGTAATTTTGTAATGTAAATGCCAAACGTCCTGCACGGTGTTGGGCTGTAAGCCAACCCCCACCTGTGGATGTCGGGCCCTCATACCACCCTCATGGAGTCTGTTTCTGACCGTTTGAGCAGACACATGCACATTTGTGGCCTGCTGGAGGTCATTTTGCAGGGCTCTGGCTGTGCTCCTCCTGTTCCTCATGGCACAAAGGCAGAGGTAGCGGTCCTGCTGCTGGGTTCCCTGCTGAAAAAAACAGCATAGACCAGCATAACATTATACCAGCATATGTTGTGTTTTGGTGCAGTTATGCTGGTGACCAGCATACATTTTGCGTGTATGCTGGTGCTCACTTTACTGATGCTGGTCCACAGCATACCAGCATATATTTAGCTGGTATGCTGGTGACCAGCATTATAGTGCCATGATACTATGCTGTTCACCACCCCATCTAATGTTGGTATGGTATAAAAGCCAGAATACATGGAAGATTGTCATCCAATATGTAAAATATAAAACAGAATCAGTATAAAATCATCTTTATTGGCCAACGCAAACAATATTAACATTGTGTAATATGTAACAATATATACAATATGCACATTTGTAACAATATGATAATTTAAAAATGAACAGCAAATAGGTTTTGATTTAAAAAAAAAAAAACAAAAACAAAACATGAAACCAACCTCTCAGGGACACTTTCACACAGTTACTTTCACTGCACAGGAATGTAAATGAGTGAGCTTGGCCCTCACTCTTTTTATTTAGTGGTCTGCAGGTTTATGGGTCCTGAAGCAGTTCTGACATGTCCTGACATTTGTGTATGTTTCTTACTTATAAACATATAAATGTAACCTTACTTATAAACATATAAATGTCACCTCTTTCACCTAGTGCAAAGTAAATGTCCAGGATTGGGGGAAGAGTGCCACAGATGATCTTTTACACAGAAGCCACATTTTTGGCATATTGTAAATATGGCTGTGCAAACAGACATTCAGGGTAAAACAGTGGGAACAGGAACAGTGCACTATGAAGAAAGCGAGTTAGGTTTGTAAAAGTCAACTTTTACACCCTATACACAGTCATACATCTTTGTGCCTCTCTCGAAAAGCAGTTCTTGTTTAACTCAAGACACAATGAACATTGCATACCTGGCATTTCCATGGTGTTTATGGCTGCTTACCATAAACTGATTTGCAATTCACACAGACCCTGTGACCAGAAGTGGTACCATTCCTGGCATCTGAGGTCAGTCCATGTACTGGTCGTGCGCAGTCACAGGTGAAGCCTTATCGTGTGGTCAACCGCTTAAAAAAATACAAGAGATCCATCCAGTCGTGGTCCAGGTTCCCATGACATAGTGATGGTCCGTCTGTATCTTGCCTGCTTCTTTGCATTTGGTCTCTATAAAACAGATGGCTGATCATTTTCATGGTCACATAAAAAAGGAAAAAGAAACAAAAGCATGATGATAATAAAATTACTGTCAGTAATCATCAATAACTATTGACCATGCATAAAGACAACACAAACTTTTGCAATGTTTAGGCAACAGGAGCTAAAGTGTTTGTGTGAAATAACATTATAGATAGCAGTGTAATAAGCTAACCAAAAACTGAACCAAATATCTAATATAACATGAAACTATCCAATATATTATGAACATTTACACCACAGCTGATACTGACAACCATCTGTAATCTACATACTACATTAGCTTAGCCACCTGTGACCTAACCTGTTTGTGCTAAGCTACATAAGGCAGTATGTTACTCTTTGTACACACACGACTGCGTAGCCTCTACTAACTCCACCACCATCATCAAGTTTGCTGATGACACCGTCGTGGTGGGCCTGATCACTGACAATGATGAGACGGCCTACCTGGAGGAGATTCGGGATCTGGAGCACTGGTGCCAGAGGAACTATCTCCTTCTAAACGTCAGCAAGATGAAGGAGTTGGTAGTAGACTTTAGCACAAAGCAGGAGAGGAACTATCAGACCCCTGTCATCAACAACAGCCCAGTGAAGAGGGTAGACAGTTTCAGATACCTCAGTGCCCACATCAAGCAGGACCTATCATGGTCCTGTCACATCAACACCGTGGTGAAGAAGGCCCGACAGCGTCTCTACCACCTCAGGCGCTTGAGAGACTTTAGACTGCCCTCCAAGGTACTCAGGAACTTTTACTCCTGCACCATAGAGAGCATCCTGCCGGGAAACATCACGACCTGGTTCGGGGACAGCACGATGCAGGACAGACGAGCTCTACAGAGGGTTGTGCGATCAGCTGAGCGCATCATCCACACTGAGCTCCCTGACCTGCGCTCGATCTACAGCAAGCGGTGCTGGACCAAGGCCAGGAAGATCGTGAAGGACCTCAGCCACCCCAGTAATGGACTGTTCTCTCTGTTGAGGTCAGGAAAGCGATTTCGCGCCCTGAAGACCAATACAGAAAGACTGAGGAGGAGCTTCTACTCGCAGGCGATACGGTCTCTCAACCAGCTCACCAAACAGTACTGACTGACTCACTTTACACACCCACACTCATGCTTCTTGCACTCTCTCTGGACTCTTGGGACAATAATTGCACACCCTTCACACTACATCATTATTTATTCTATAGCACAAGCCACTTATACTGTACACCTAGGTTCACCTAGGCTTTATTATATTTCTTATATCGGATATATTTTTTTTTCTACATTTACACCCAGGTTTTCTTACTTTCTATTCTATTATATTTTATATTTTAATTTTCTTATATTTTCTATTGTATATTTTACTTGTACATATTTTATTATTTTATTCTTAGTTAAATCTATTCCTACGTTCTTTGTTATATTCTTTTAGTGTAAATAGTCTTAAATAGTTTTTATTCTAAGGTCACGGGCAGTCGCCTAAGCATTTAACTGCATATCGTACTGTGTATGACTGTGTATGTGACAAATAAAATTTGAATTTGAATTTGAATTCCTCCCCTCCCATCATCCTTGGACATCCTTGGCTCCTTCAGCACGACCCGCTCATCTCCTGGACACAGAATCGGATCCTTCAATGGGGGCCGGCTTGTACTGAACTTTGGTTACGGGGTCCGGCTGGGACGTGTTCTAGCAAGTCTGAGGCCCTCCGCCAATGTCGACACCAACACCATCCCGGCCCACCTATCGGGACCTGGCTGAAGTGTTCTGTAAGCGACGTGCCACCCACCTGCCTCCTCATCGCCCTTACGACCTGGCGATCGACCTTCAGTCTGGTTCCATTCCTCCTCGCGGCCATCTCTACTCACTCTCCACCACCGAGATGCAGGCGATGGAGGAATATGTCTCCAACGCCCTCTGCCAAGGTACCATCTGGCCCTCCTCTTCACCTGCCACCGCAGGGTTCTTCTTTGTGAAGAAGGGGGATGGTGATTTATTGGGGGCTTAACATCACAGTCAAGAATCGTCACCCACTGCCTCTTACCAACTCTGCCCTGGACACCCTCTCTGGTGCCATCATTTTCACAAAGTTGGACCTCCGGAGCGCCTACAACTTGGTGCGCATCAGAGAGGGTGATGAGTGGAAGACGGCCTTCATCACACCTACTGGACATTATAAGAGCCTGGTCATTCGATTTTGAACTTTGAGACACCCCTGGGCGGACCCCGCGCCTGTTCTCCCACCATCCAAAATCATCGCCCCACGCTGTTGAGATTTGGAGATGAGGGTCCGCCAGGCACAGGCTACGGAGACTGAACCGGCAGGTGTGCCACTTGGACGACTCTAAGTACCCCACGCCCTAAGAAGCGAGGTCCTCCAATGGGGCCACTCCACTCCATTCTCCGGCCGCTCTTCTCAACTGCTTTAATGAACTCAAATCCTGGTTCTCGTCCAATTTCCTTAAATTAAACAGTGAGAAAACTGAATTTCTCTTAATTGGCACTAAGTCCACTCTCTCTAAAATAAACAGCTTTTCTCTTTCTATTGATAATTCTAATGTCTCTCCTTCCACTCTGGTTAAGAGTTTGGGTTTCCTCCTGGACAGTGCACTTTCCTTTCAATCCCATATTAATAACATTACCCGTTCCGCTTATTTTCACCTACACAATATCAATCGTCTACACCCTTGTCTCACTCAGAAGGCCACTGCTATACTTGGCCACAATCTTGTAACCTCTCGTATCGATTATTGTAACTCTCTTCTTTTCGGTCTTCCTCATAAAACTCTTCATAAACTGGTTCAAAACTCGGCAGCTCGCATCATCACTAAAACTCCTTAATTTCACCACATCACTCCAGTTTTGCAGCAGCTTCACTGGCTTCTGGTACAGAACCGTATAGACTTCAAGATTCTTCTTCTTACTTTCAAAGCTCTCCACAATCTTGCCCCCTCTTACGTATCTGATCTTCATATTCATGTTCCCTCTCGCTCTCTCAGATCTGCCTTGTCTCTCCACCATGGGACAGAGGGCTTTCTGTTACTCTGCTCCCCGGCTCTGGAACTCTTTATCGCCAGAAATCCGCAACATTGATTCACTGTCTCTTTTTAAATCCAAACTCAAATCTTACCTGTTTGATCTTGCTTACCCACCTTAAATCTTTCCTGCCCTCTCTCTTGCACAGTTTCTCTTGGTATTTAATTTTGTTTTGTTGCTGGTATATTTTGTTTGTTTTTTTGTTTCTACATGCCTTTATGTAACTTTTGTACAGTGTCCTTGAGTGTTTGAAAGGCGCTTATAAATAAAATGTATTATATCATTTGGGCAGAACTTTCACATAATCTCCACGTCTCCTCTGCCACCAACCTAAACCCATTTGAGATATGCCACGGTTTCCAGCTGGAACCGGAGGTCGATGTACCGTCGGCCGAACAGTTGGTCCGAAGGTGTCGACGGCTATGGAGTCAAGCCAACACCGCCATTCACCATGCCAACCACGCAACATTGCCGTCGACACCCTCCGGGATGGTTGTACAGGATGGGCCATTTATATGGATACACCTTAAAAAAATTGGAATGGTTGGTGATATTAACATCCTGTTTGTGGCACATTAGTATATGTGAGGGGGCAAACTTTTCAAGATGGGTGGTGACATGCCGACTATTCTGTGAGTACTCACCGAGTCGGGTTGCTTCTTTGAGTGAGTGTTGCTAGAACGCGGGTTTATTTGTATAGATTCTTGCTCTTCGTATAAGAGAGTTCTTAAACTAATCGCATGGTTATCCTGCCTACTCGCGCTGCTTCCGTGTTTGGGTTTACCATCCACGCTACACGGGCTAACTGCTAAGTATTTTCTGTTCATCCCTTGGTTGCTCATGACACCCTGACTTTTTCCCTGTGAACAGCGTGTGGGCGTGTCCTGTCTCAGGTCATTATCAGTGAATGAAGTGTGGCAGAAAGACTATCTCTCCTTAGATTCATATGGATTACATAAACTGAGAACATTTATTTTTGATTAAGCTTGCTACATTTAAAAGTAGACACTTTAAGCTCTCTCTCACATACATCTGTTCATTTTAGTGACACGTTTCAAAAAGATTTTCTGGGAGACTGAGAGGGCAGAAAGCGCACCCTGTTTTTTTTCTTTATTTTACAAAAGCACAATGTTTTATTGATATGTGAGTGTACATTAACAAATAAAGACATAAATCAATACATTACACGCATGTGTCATGGGTCTAGCTAGACCGGCTGATGTTGTTGCAGTGGGCAAAATAGGGCAGGCATATAGGCAGAGGGGTTGTTGCACAGAAAGTGTCTTTATTTAAACAAACTCAAAAACAGACAAACAAAAACAAACAAACTCAAACTAAAACTAGGGCTCAGGGTAAACACAGGAAAGGAGCCAATATAGGGACCTGGAACGGACATAGGGAACTGAGCGCTAATACAAGGAACTGGAACCAACACAGGGAACCAGGAGCTGAACACAGGGAACTGGCATAAGGAAACATGGAGCTGGATCTAGCTAAAGACACATAGGGGAACTAGAGACAAGACTGGACAGGACGTGGCGGGGACAGGGTTGGAGAGACGGGGCTAGACAGGAGAGACTAGAGACAGGATCAGGGTCACAGAGACTAGATGGGTTAGTAGCTACATGGAATATGGGATGCTGGATGCTGACCTAACCAGGTTAGTATGTAATGGAGTTAGTGGCTAACCGGGTTAGTACTGACCTAATAGGGGGGAACTAAACACAAAAGGAAAGGCACACATGAAGCTATTCCAAGCTAGCAACCAGAACCACTGCCCGTCAATCCCACTAGAGGCTAGCCTACTGGAGGCTAACCCAACTAGCAGCCTAGGCCTACTAGCGGCTAACTACTCATGTGGCTACAAACATCTAAACAGATAAGGACAGCAACAACAAACAAAGAACTAGACAAGAAGACCAACACTAGGGACAAACAGAATAGTACTTACACAAGAGGAGACACTGCCTAATTAAACATGAAACAGGACAGCTCCATGAATCCACAAACATAAGGAATCTAAAGAAAACTAATAGAGCCCTCTAGAAAAACTAATTTAAAACAATATAACTTCAAAGAAACAAAAACCAAACAAAAAGGAATGCCCACATGACAGTGTGTGTGTGTGTGTGTGTGTGTATATATATATATAAACAAACAAACAAACCAACCAACAAACACTGCTCAACCCAATTTCCCAGAACAAACTGCTATTTATAGAAACTTTAATGAGAAACTCATCACCTGACCGAGGTGCCTTCTGGGAAACTGAGTCGACCAACAAAAACTACAAACAGACAAACAGTGACCTCTAGTGGAGGTTCCTAACAGTATGTGTATGGTTAAAAAATATTTTTTTAAAGTTATTTTGACAGTTACCAAAAAAAATGCAAGTGGTCCCACCGCTTAAACAGCTGACCCCATGGTGCTGGTATGCTGGTAACCCTGCTGGTATAATTGCTGGTCAGGCTGGTAACCAGCTATGATGGTCTATGCTCTTTTTTTTTTCAGTTTTAAGTGATTTCCATTGATTACTTTAAAAAAAAAAAGGTGCATTTATATAATAGGTTTGTGTTGTGTTTTTAGACAACCCACAGATATTTAATAAATGTAAAATAATGTATTTACATGTTTTTGGCAAATTTATTATTTTTGTCTCTTGTATGTAAATCCATTTATAGATAACACTACATAGTATATGTATTTACATCACACATTATTTTCAGTTCTAGCTATTAAAAAACAAGATAATGAGCTAAAATGGTAACCAATTTTAACTACCAAAACCTTGCTGGTGGCCCAGTATATAAATCATGCTGGCCTATGCTGGATTTTTCAGCAGGCATGCTGGTCTTCCATCAGTTATGCTGGTTCACCAGCTAAACCAGCACCAGACCAGCACTAACTAGCAAGACCAATGCTGGTGGTAAGGTTTCATCAGCGTAGATCTGCTGGTCTTCCATCAGTTATGCTGGTTCACCAGCTAAACCAGCATCAGACCAGCACTAACCAGTATTATAACCATATGAGTTATATGCTGGTCTATGCTGTTTTTTTTTCCAGCAGTGTTGTTGCCCTCCTACGGCCTCCTCCATGTCTACTGATGTACTGGCCTGTTTCCTGGTAGCACCTCCATGCTCTGGACACTACACTGACAGCAAACCTTCTTGCCACAGCTCGCATTGATATCCCATCCTGGATGAGCTGAACTACCTGAGCCACTTGTGTGGGTTGTAGACTCCGTCTCATGCTACCACTAGAGTGAAAGCACTGCCAGCATTCAAAAGTGCTGCAGAACCACTCCTTTATTGGGGGTGTCTTGCTAACTGCCTCTAATTTCCACCTGTTGTCTAGTCCATTTGCACAACAGCATGTGAAATTGATTCTCAATCATTGTTGTTTCCTAAGTGGTCAGTTAGATTTCACAGAAGTGTGATTGACTTGGAGTTACATTGTGTTGTTTAAGTGTTCAAGTGTGTGTCTGTTTTGATAGAGAAGTAAATGTAATTCGTTACTACCCACCTCTGGTTGTAACATAACAGAAATACAAACAGTGTGCACTGAATACTAAACTTAAACCGGTCGCACGGATTAATAAACCAAGATGCACGTTTCTTAGCCTCATCCCCGTAAAAACAGCGTATTCAGAGAAAGGCTCGTCTGCGAGAGGTTTTGCATGGACCACTGAGCTTCTACAGATTCTAAAATTGACGTTGTTTTTTAATCACTGAAATAAAATAGAGACGGAAATTTTCCTCATCATGACATGTGTTGTATTGTTTTTAATCACTCTATACACATCCCATGATTTTTATGCAATTTTACAAATTTTTAAATTTATTTTATTTCTTTTTACGCTATTTAAATTTTTCCTTTGTTTATTTATTTTCATTTCTATGAAATAAAATATTTAAATATTCTATAAAAAATACCAAAGAGAATTATTGTGTATAGAGTGATTAAAAAAACAATACAATACATTAAAAAAACACTTGTGTAAATAACAATTGATAGCAATTTCATGAGTTAGGAGAAGACACATAAAGTCACATTTAAGTGTATATATGCGCTTTAGTAAAAAATATTCAACATACAATACATAGTGATAATAAGGGACAATGTAAAGGACATTCAAAATATTTTTATTATACCACATTGTGTATGTCATGCTAGCATCTGCAATTAAGAATATGTATAAACGTACATTTTAAATGTGTATAAATCACATTTAAGTACCTTCTTTAATTCAGCAACTGTACATACCGCTACCGTGCTCTGTACATTAACCATATATTTAGCCTGTACACTTCTCTACTCTAAAAAACATTGGATTCCCAACTCATATGTGACACAAATCTGTCTGTGATCACCGGCACCATCGCATTTATTAAAACAAGTACTAAAACCATAGCAAGAAATTATATATTATGTATAGCAGAACATATCTTTAGTTTGAGCTTGCTTTTCTTCCTCTGCTTTTTTCCTCTTCCTTTCTTTTGGCTTCAAAAGGTTTTGGTTGCATATAATTTCAAATTAAAATAGCATTAATGTGCATCGCATGTCACGGACTAACCGGAGATGAAGCAGAAGACTTAGCAGTTAGCCCTGTAGCGTGGATGGTAAACCCAAACGCGGAAGTAGCGCGAGTAGGCAGGATAACCACGCAAGTTATTCTTAGAACTCTCCCGAAGCGAGAGCAAGAGTTTACACAAATAAACCCGCGTTCTAAATACACACACCCAATCAGAAGCGATAACCCAAGAAAGTGAGTACTCACGTTTGGACGAGCGAGGCGACGGCGATAGCACGGGCATAACTCAATGACTGAGCGATGTGATGCGTCATCTTCCTGAAACCCGACCGTATTACTTCCGGGTCCTAGTGCCGGTCGTGTTATGAGTGTGCATGACAGTACCCCCCCGTCCAGGACCGACTCTCGACGGTCCTGGGGTGGAGGATACCCGACGACGGTAGTCCCGGATGAGTTCGGGGTCTAAGACGAACCGAGCCGGAATCCAAGATCTCTCCTCGGGACCGTAACCTTCCCAATCCACCAGGTACTGGAGCCCTCTGCCCCGAGGACGTGAGTCAAGGATCCGGCGAACGGTGTAGGCGGGACCACCCTCAATCATACGGGGAGGAGGAGCAGGGTGGGTGGGTGGAACCATAGGTGAGGTGGTGAAGGGTTTGAGCTGGGAGGTGTGGAATACCGGATGGATCCGGAGCGCCGCAGGCAGCTGGAGCCGGTAGGTGACAGGGTTAATCCGGAGGTTGATGCGGTATGGTCCGATGAATCTGGGTGATAGTTTCCTTGACTCAGTCTGCAGGTGTAGGTTTTTTGTTGAGAGCCATACCTTATCACCTACTTGGTACATTCGTCCCGGTGGGTGTCGACGGCGATGTTGCAGGGTGTAGCGGCGATTGGCCTTTTGAATGGCGTGGTTTGCTTGTCTCCAAAGCCGTCGACACCGGCGAACCAACTGTTGGGCCGACGGCACTTCCACCTCCGGTTCCTGATGATCGAACATCGGAGGTTGGAAGCCGTAGCATACCTCAAATGGGCTTAGGTTGGTGGCAGAAGATAGGTGGAGGTTGTGTGACAGCTCAGCCCAAATGAGGTAGCGGGCCCAGGAGCACTGGCGATCAGCAATAAAGCATCTCAGGTAGCGCTCCAGTTGTTGGTTGGTTCGCTCCGTCTGACCGTTAGTCTGTGGGTGGTAACCGGAGGACAGACTGCAGGTGGAATTGATCAGACGGCAGAAGGCCTTCCAGAACCGGGACGTGAACTGGGGCCCCCTGTCCGAGACGATGTCCTTTGGGAACCCATGCAGGCGGACTACGTGCTCTAATATCAGCTCAGCGGTCCTTTTAGCTGACGGGAGTCCGGAGAGGGCCACCAGGTGAACAGCTTTGGAGAACCGGTCGACGATGGTGAGGATGGTGTCCTTTCCTTCCGAAACCGGCAGGCCCGTGATGAAGTCAACGGCAATGTGTGTCCAGGGTCGGCGGGGAACCGGGAGTGGTTGAAGTTCCCCGGGTGATGGTCTGTTGCTGTCCTTGGACCTGGCACACACTGGGCACGCCTGGACGAACTCATCTACGTCCTTCTTCATACTGGGCCACCAGAAAGCACGTTGTACAAACAGTAGGGTCCGCCGTCTCCCGGGGTTTCCTGAAAGGGGGGAGGAGTGTCCCCACTGGAGTACTTCGGCCCTGATGGCGTTGGGGACGTAGAGTCGGCCAGGCGGCACACCTGCTGGTGCGGTCTCCATAGCTTGTGCCTGGCGAACCCTCGTCTCCAGGTCCCACCTGAGCGGTGCGAGGATCTTGGTGGTTGGTAGTACAGGCGCGGGGTCCGCCCGGGGGACGTCTTCCTCGTGTTGTCGGGAGAGGGCGTCGGCTTTGGTGTTCTTGGACCCCGGGCGGTATGACAGGTGGAAATTGTAATTTTCAAAGAATAGTGCCCATCGCGCCTGTCTGGGGTTCAGCTGTTTTAACGTGCGGATTGTAATGAGGTTTTGGTGGTCGGTCCAGACGATGAACGGCTCTCTGGCGCCCTGGAGCCAGTGTCGCCATTCCTCCAAGGCCCACTTTATGGCCAGCAGCTCGCGGTCCCCTACTCCGTATCGCTGCTGAGTGGCGTCAAATTTCTTGGAGAAAAAACTGCAGGGATGCAGTTTTTGGTCTGGACCTCGCTGGGAGAGAACAGCCCCGGCGCCCACATCCGAAGCGTCCACCTCCACAACGAATGGTTTATCAGCATCCGGGTGAAGGAGGATGGGAGCAGTGGTGAAGCGGCGACAGAGCTCATGGAAGGCGGAGACAGCAGTTGGGGTGAGATTGAAAGGGTGAGATGATGGGCGGGTCAGAGCGGTTAGTGGCGCTGCAACGGTACTGTAGTCCCGGATAAAGCGGCGATAAAAATTGGCAAACCCGAGAAATCTCTGGAGCTGTTTAAGAGTCTTGGGTAGGGGCCAATGACTCACAACTTCCAATTTCTGCGGGTCCATGGCCACACCCTGGGGCGAGATGACAAAACCCAGGAACGTGGTGGAGCGCTCGTGGAAAGCGCACTTCTCCAACTTACAGTACAGCTGGTGGGCGAGCAATCTCTTTAGAACCGCTCTGACATGCTGGATGTGCTCGTTGAGTGTTCGGGAGTAGATGAGGATGTCGTCCAGGTAGACGAACACCCAACGGCCTAACATGTCTCTGAGAACGTCATTTATGAACTGTTGGAAAGCGGCAGGTGCGTTGCAGAGACCAAACGGGATGACCAGACTTTCGTAATGTCCTGTGGGGGTGATGAAGGCCGTCTTCCACTCATCGCCCTCTCTGATGCGCACCAAGTTGTAGGCGCTCCGGAGGTCCAACTTAGTGAAGATGGTGGCACCAGAGAGGGCGTCCAGGGCAGAGTTGGTAAGAGGCAATGGATGTCGGTTCTTTATGGTAATATTGTTGAGCCCCCGATAATCGACACAGGGACGTAGACTACCATCGCGTTTCTTCACGAAAAAGAACCCCGCAGCGGCAGGTGAGGAGGAGGGCCGGATGGTACCATGGCGAAGTCCACTGGAAACATACTCCTCCATCGCCTGCGTCTCGGTGTTGGACAATGAATAGAGATGGCCGCGGGGTGGTGTCGCACCTGGCTGAAGATCGATCGCCAGGTCGTATGAGCGATGAGGTGGTAGATGGGTCGCACGTCTCTTACAAAAGACTTCAGCCAGGTCCCGGTAGTCTAGCGGGATTTTATCTGTGTCGACATCGGGGGCCTCGGACTCCCTAGAGCACGTCCCAGCCTCGGCCCGTAGGCAAAGCTCAGTGCAGGTCGGCCCCCATTGGAGGATCCGGCTTTGGGTCCAGGATATGAGCGGGTCGTGCTGCAGCAGCCAAGGGTGTCCGAGGATGATAGGTGGTGAGGAGATAGTGGTGGTGTGAAACTGGATCTGTTCTTGATGTTGGTTAATGATGAGGGTGATAGGTTGGGTTTGAAAGGATATGGGGCTGGAGGAGAGAGGCCGACCATCGACTGATGTAATGGTTACAGGCTGGGATAACGCCTCAATCTTTATCCCCAATTTTTTGGCATAGGAAGAGTCAATGAAGTTACCTGCTGCCCCGGAGTCGACGAACGCGGTACTTCCGACCCGTTTGTGGCAAAACTGGAGATATACTTTAACCGTGAGACGGGAATCATTGGTCATGGTGGTGGAGAGGGACATGGGACCCGGTGAGTTCCTCCCATTTCTCACCGGGGCTGCGCGTTTCCCGGCCGCAGAGGACAGATGGCCCGATGATGTGCAGAAGATCCACAATACGCGCAGAGCCCCTCTCTGAATCGGCGTTCCCGTTCTGCAGCGGTCAAGGAGGCGCGCCCTAATTGCATGGGTTCCCCGACTCCTGTGTCAACCACGGCGGGAGGTGGAGTACCGACGGTCCTGGTGGGTGCTGCAGTGAATGGGGCGTGGACTTCTGGAACTGGTGAGCGGGAGAGGAAGGGCGTGGTGTGTGGTAGTGCAGTCATGGTGGTGGCAGGGTACGAGGAGCTGGCTTGGGGCGAACGAGCAGCCGTTGGTCGATCCGGAGGGCGAGTTGAATTAAACCCTCCAAGGTAGCTGGAAGCTCTCGTCCGGCGAGCTCGTCTTTTATCCGCGCAGCCAGTCCCTCGTAGTAGGCCGTCCGGAGTGCGGAGTCTCCCCAGTCGGTCTGTACGGCGAGAGTACGAAACTCCGCGGTGTAACGGCTCACGGACGACCCTCCCTGCTTTAGATGATACAACTTGGAGTCGGTCTCCACCTCAGCAGCTGGATGTTCAAAGGTGAGCTTGAGCTGGCGGGTGAACTCGGTGTAGGAGTAGGCGACATCTGAATCCGAACGAAGAACCGCCGTGGCCCACTCAGCTGCCTGCCCGGATAGCAACGAGACGAGAAGAGCAATGCGCAGTCGGTCTGTGGAGTATCTGGTGGAATTAAACTCAAACACAAGATCCAACGCAGTTAGAAAAACACTGCACTTCCCATCCGTGCCATTCCATTTATCCGGTAAAGATAAGAAAACATCAGAAGGTGGAGAGGGAGTTGGCGGCGCAGCAGCCGCTGCGATGGGCGTGGCCACAGCCGGCTGAGCGGCCGCCCCGCGGAGGATCGCATTCTCCTGTCGCAGCTCCGCCACCTCGCGGCGCAAGGCCGCGACGCCCTGGAGCTCCGTGCGGAGCGATGCGACTTCACCACGGAGCTGATCGATCAGCTTAGCATGCCGGTCAACCACATCGCAGAGGTGAGCAAACTCCGCTGGGTTTACTGCCGGTGGCTCAGTCATTCTGTCACGGACTAACCGGAGATGAAGCAGAAGACTTAGCAGTTAGCCCTGTAGCGTGGATGGTAAACCCAAACGCGGAAGTAGCGCGAGTAGGCAGGATAACCACGCAAGTTATTCTTAGAACTCTCCCGAAGCGAGAGCAAGAGTTTACACAAATAAACCCGCGTTCTAAATACACACACCCAATCAGAAGCGATAACCCAAGAAAGTGAGTACTCACGTTTGGACGAGCGAGGCGACGGCGATAGCACGGGCATAACTCAATGACTGAGCGATGTGATGCGTCATCTTGTTTCCTTTTATGCTTCCTGAAACCCGACCGTATTACTTCCGGGTCCTAGTGCCGGTCGTGTTATGAGTGTGCATGACATCGCATAACTTAAAAATTGTACCAAGACAGATGACGTTGAGAGAGGTAATACACAAATCAGTTAAATTCATATTACTATAGAGATTATAATAGAAAAAAAGTCTCCATCTCTTTCATTCCAATTAAAATGGTAACAATGTCAATTTTAGAAACTAAAATCCAGAAGATTTTAAAATTACACAAATTAAAGAGGAGGCCTAAAGCACTGCAGGTCTTCAGAAAGGCCTCAGATCCAAGAGGGTTTTAAAAGTGATCCTTGACCCAGGAGCTGACTTGAATTATCTTAAAGTGGGGAAGAGTGCATTTTAGTCTCCCTGAACTACAAAACCAAGGTTTCCTGCTTAAACACCCACTTGATATTTTTGGGGAATATTTAAACTGTGTTTTTGCTCCAGTTTTGGATCGTTCTAGCTCTCGCGTTGTGTCCCAGTCTGCCATGTCTAAAACATTTTTTTATTTAATGTCTTAGAATGGCCTTGTAGACTCATGTAGATTATGTCATTTTTTTTCCTCACGTGCACTGGTCATATTCTAGAATTAATTATTGTATTGATATGATTATTTATTTATTTATCTTAATCCTTTTGTTGTTTCTTCAGATTATTTAAGTACTGTAATTTCTGACCATGCTCCCTTATCATATGGATATCCAATTTTAAACTCATAAACAGACTCGCTTCTTTTAGCGGGCAAAGAGTTTAGTACATTAATTTCTAACACTGCATGAATTTTTGTTGTTTAATCATTAAGAGTCAATTTTATACTCGTTATTATTGGAAACTCTCAAAGCTTATCTTATTTCATACTCTGCTTTTCTAAATCGAAGTTGCAGGACTAGGCTCAACGAACTTACATCAGGTATTAGCAAACTCGATCATATTTATGCATCTAATCCTTCTCTGGAGTTGTACAAACAACACATTGATTTACAAACAAAAACAAAAGAAACAAAAAAATTAATAATATGTTCCCCAAGTTTGTTACAAACTCTGCAAAAGTATTATGAATATGGTGAATCACCTGTAAATCAGGTAGATTGTTAGCACATCAGCTAAAACGACAGGCTGCCTCACACCTAATATCACAAATTAAATATTACTTAAAGATTATTACTACTGATCCCATAGAGATCAATGCATTTTTTTATCATATTAGTTCATATTCCTTTATAAATCTGAATGCCTTAAAGATGATACAAAATGTAATGATTTAGTTCGAAGTATTGATATTCCTGTTATTGATACAGTATCTGTATGGGACCAGGACTCTCAGTTATCTCTTGAGGAAATCATAGTTCCAATTATGGCAATGCAGTATAATAAAGCTCCAGGCCCAGATGGTTGTCCAATTGAGTTTTATAAAAGGTTTATAGATAAATTAACACCATTGCTTCTTGGTGTGTTCAATGAAGGCTTAGACCAGGGCTCATTACCATCTACTTTTAACCAAGCCTCAATTGCGCTTCTTCTTAAAAAGGGAAAGGATCCCCTTCAGTGTGGATCATATAGGCCATTATCATTGTTAAATGCTGATGTGAAAGTGCTGGCTAAAGTACTTATCCAGTTTAGAGGATGTACTGTCACATGTTATATCTGAGGAGCAGACCGGTTTCATAAAATGATGTCATTTTTTAATACTCGTACACTTTATTATATATAATTTACTCCAAACAAACATCTGTATCCTCTGAGGTTATAATTTCACTGGATGCTGAGAAGGCATTTGATAGAGTTAAGTGGGAATACTTGTTTGCAGTATTAAAGAAATTTGAGTTTGGTGATAAATTTATTTCCTGGATTCTCCTCCTTTACAAATCCCCACAAGCTAGTGTTCACATAATAAGCTCTGATTATTTTAGTCTTGGTTGTGTTACCCGGCTGTCGCCACTGCTTTTTGCCCTTGCAATTGAAACATTATCCGTTAAGCTTATACCTTTTCTTACTTCAAAGGTGTTATTTGTAATGGGTTGGAGCAAAAATGATCTCTATATGACTTTTTGTTATATGTGACTGATCCTGCAGCCTCTATTCCTGTTATTTTAACTTTTTTGGATAATGTTCTTTCTCATGGTATAAACTAAATTTGCATAATTGTGAATATTACCCGGTCAATAATAGTGCTTTACAGTAGCAGCATCAGTAGCAACGTCTGTCTTATTTCTGATGTAAAATCTGATATTCAGAGATGGAGCTATTTGCCTCTTTCTTTAACCAGAAAAATATATGCAGTTAAAATGACCATTCTTCCTAAATTAAAAAAAAAATTTTTAATCACTTCCTTTATTTCTGCCTAAATACTTTTTTTTGATTCCTTAGATAAAATCATAAGTTTTCTTTTGGGCTGGGAAAACTCCTAGAATCTGTGAGATCTTACTATAGAGATGTAGACTTGGTAGACTAGCTCTGCCTAATTTTCAAATATACTACTGGCCTGCACATATTTAAAACTTACATAAACTTGGATAAACTCATCTGAATCCCCATGGTGCAAATTAGAGTTACTGTCTTTTAGATTATTCTCTATATTAGCTCTACTTTTCACTTCCTTCCCAATCAAACCTGCTCAATACACTGATAATCCAGTGGTACTAACTGTAATACACTTAAGATTTAGTATGAGTTTAGATGTTACTTTAAATTGATATTTGCATCACAATGGGTCCATGGTATAAAAATCATTTGTTTCCCCCTTCACTTCTAGATTCAGCATTTTTACCATGGCACAATAAAGGCATCACAGATGTAAATAATTTGTATGAAGATGGAGTATTTAAAAGTTTTGCTAGTCTGTTCTTGGAATATGGAAGAAAGCTATAGACAGGATACACTCCAGCACTTCCTGCACCCGCCTCAGTCTTATTAAGTTTAAGGTTTTAGGTCCATAATTTCTACCTGAAATATTTCCTGATGTTGAGGATAAATGTTACAGGTGCCATGCCTCTCCTTGTAATTTAAGTCATATGTTCTTTTTTGCCCAAACTTGCAAGACATTTGAACATGTTTTTCAATCTCATGTCCACTATATTTGGGGTACAGTTAAAACCATGTCCATTAACTGCTATATTTGCCATTACAGATGATTCAGTTCCATTGAGTTCTGCACATAAAGATGTTGTTGCCTTCTTATCTTTGTTGGCCAGATGTTCCATTATCTTACACTGGAAGTCCATTAAGTGTTCCTCTCTCATTGGATTAAAGATTTATTATCTTTTCTTAAGCAAGTGAAGATTAAATACACACTGAGAGGTTCTACTGATATATACCTTCACAAATGGCAATCACTTATTGCTTATTTTACAAATTTACAGGTAGGGCCTGAATGATTATTTGAACTTGCTCATAAATCGGAGTGTATGTATGACCTATCTAATTCACACAAATTCGTTTGAGCTGGAGGATGTAAGTGTGTGTGTTCTCCTTTGTTCTTCAATAGTAAAAATAATACATTTAATTCAGTGATTTTTTTTATGTTTGTGTATGAAAATTGTTCAATATAAAATAATTTGCAAAGAAATTGGCTTGTCTTGCAAAACACCAAGTTACGCACAATCCAAGGCTTTTCCTGTACATCTTGAATTGCTGAAAAATGTTTTATTACAGACACACAGCTACACTACTAGTCAAATGTTTAGATATATCTTCTGCCTTCAGTGGTTTTTATTTATTTTTATTATTTAACATCCAAACTATGGAAAAAAACTTGTATGGAATTATGCAATAAACAAAAAAAAAAGTGGTAAACAACCCAGAAAATGTTTTATATTTTAGATTGTCCAAAGTAGCTACATTTAGCTTTGATGCCAGCTTGGCACATTCATGCATTCTCTCATCAGATTCACAAGGTAGTTGGAACGGTTTTCAGTTCACAGGTCTGCCTTGTCAAGACTTAATCTGTGACATTTCTTGTCTTCTTAATGTACTTTAGATCATGAGATGTCTTGTACAGAGGAAGGGTGAGTATAGTGTCAAAAGTCCTATTTTTAGAATAACCCGCCTCAGAAACCCCCATTTTACATAATCTCAGATTAGAGCCTGCATAAAAGCTTTTCTGAATTCAAGCATTCCAGTGAATGAATTTCAACATTTAGTGATCAGAGAAGACTGCGTGACCAACATTACACACATCCTCCACCTTGTTTCTATCCCCTCGCTTCCTAAATACCAACGTCACTTTTAATTTTTGGAATTCATTGGAATGTCAGGTCTGCGCGTATGCATGCATGCATGGCAGTCTCTAGAGTTTGACTGAGTAACTGTAGGCTATTAACCCAATGCTGAGTCACTTCATGAAATTCAGTATATAGTGGGCTAAGAAAGGGGAAGCTGCTATAGCATGTGAGCATGTTTAATATGCTTTCAGACATTCAATAAACAAAAGTTGTGAATTGACCTGCAGGACCTTTCCCCAGTAGAGCTCTATGTCTATTCATGCACCTGTTATTTAAAAATATACCCTGCTGCACTGCTACACTGGGGTTTAGTGTTCCCCACCTGCTAAATCCTACTTTAACCCTTCTTTAAGTGTGTTGATTTGCTTAATTACATCACACAGTAAGGCTACTGTATGTCCATAGTGACACACACACCAAAATATGGCCTTGTGAAAAATTAACAGGGAAGGTGAAGTGAATGATCTTAAACAAAAAACAGCTTTCAGAACAAACGACCTGGCGACACTACATCAGTGCTGATAGCCAGCAACAGCTAAGCTAACCTCAGCCCAGCTACTGGCCCTTTCTACTAAGAGTACTAAGAGTAGTACATCAAACTATTTATAGCACAGAGTGTTGTTTCCTTTTGTTCTTCCACTCACTTGTCCAAACACCACTACTCTCGCTCTCTCTCTTACACACACACACACTCACACACACACACACACACACACACACACACACACACACACACACACACACACACACACACAGCATTTCCTGCTCACCTGCAGTGGTATGTGTTCCATACGGTCCAACACACAGTGCGATGAACAACAATGAGAACAAACAAACTGCCATCTCAGAGCACCGGAAAATCTAAAGTGTCAGAGAGTGAAACTGACAGAGTGAAATGAAAGTTGAAGGACCACTCGTATTCACCCCCCTCACACATACACCCAAAAGTGGAAAGTACAGAAGTACTTTTTTTTTTTTTACAGTATATTTGTGTATAATTACACCATAGTACTTTTATTTGAGCTTTTTTAATTCTATACATTTCCCATCAGTGTTACTAAATAAAGACTTATAATAAAAAATAATAAAGAACTTTTTAACATAGTCAAAATAAACTTAATAAAACATTTAACCCTCTGCAAGCTTTCACACCAGGCACTGAATTCAAAAAGTCAATCAAAAAAGTTAATTAAGTACAATCTCCTGTATTTTTACTAGATTTCTCAGTGGTTGTATTCTTAAAATAATTTTGCATAACCACAGGCAACTGCTATTCCTCAAAATGACATCTGATGCACAGTTTTGGGTTGTGGTGCTTTTCCAATGCTGGCTACAAATTTTCATACACAAGTCCTAAATATTCAAAGCTTTGTTTACAAAGTTGCTATTTCTCTTTGCTTACCTTATTACCACTTTCAGCCAGCATTATTAGCACCTTCACTGACTCCTTCTGACATTATTTTTTTTGTTGGCCTGCAGAACCATGTCATCAACCTATAACAGGAGCCGATCTGTGACACCTATTACACTTGGAATCATGCAGAGATTTCTCCTATAGCCATGATCCAGGTCATGTTCCTCTGGATGTTTTTGCCCTCAATGTTCTATAAACTTGCAGTTCCAGGTTAATCCATTCTTCTGAAATCAGCATCAGTCCCATCATGGGATATGTCTCACGGGAGCTTGGTCAGTGTTTTAGGTTGGTGGGCTGTCATGCGTTTTCATGCAACTCTGGTGGTGGTATGGTTCTTTTCTTCTTATCACTTATTTTCCCTATCTGTCCCTCTTCTGCTCTATTATTTGATCACCAGTTTCTTTTTCTTTTTGTTTGCTCCCTAATTTCTTCCTCCTGTTAAATTACATGTTCTTTGTGTTGCTCAATTTCCTTCCTGACTCACCGCTCCTTTTCCTTTCCTTCCTGCTTAGAAGAATCTACGATTCTCTGGTAATCTACGATTACCTCCTACCCTTTCTTTCTGTTCCCTAATCTCTCAACTTTATATCTCGAGTCGCTTCACAATTTTTGACCAAAAGATCCACCTTTAGACCATTGCTGTGATCCTCTTTTTCATCTCATCAATGCTGTTCTTTAACATATTTCTCACTCTCTTTCTCCATAACTTTGGTGTTGTGTCACTATTATGTCTTTCATTTTTTCCATTGTTTTTGATACTTACAAGTAATATCTCCTGGCAAAAATATGCTCTAATCTGCTTTAAAATAATTGCCCTTGCTATTCTCAGCACTGATTTTGGCAGTTATATTACAAAACCGTTTCCTTTTTTAAAATTAATTCTGCAAATAGTTTTATTTTTATTCAAAGTGTTATTAAGATGTTAGGAGTTATCTCTAATAAAAAGTGCTATTTATTGCTATAAATTTGTGGATTATGTGGAGCATCAGGTCCAAGATGGACTTTTAACTGAAAGGTAAATGTACATCACATCACATCTCACCTCACACATACAGCAGCTCTATAATAGCAGTACAGGGTTATATTTATCCCCTCACTCTAAAGCGTTATCTTTTCCGTAGTAACCGCTCATTCAGAGGAATTTGTATAGCGCCATGCGCTCCACTGATAATTAAATAAACAGTAAACATTAACGGAACATTGCTAGTGAAGTTTTACGTAAGGGCGAAATGTGTTTATGTGACGTTAGTGTAAGGAGTCTCCAGTGTAAGTGTTTGAAAGAATAGACAGACTTGTGGGAACAAGTGTGTATAGCTGCTATAAGGTATGTGACAGCAGGAACTCGCTCCTTACACTGACGAGCCACTGATGATCATTCTGTAATAAATAAAGGTGCGATCATTAACAACTTAATGAATAAAGCACACGTGTGTGAAAATAATCCCCTTCAGTCTAGTAACAGTAACTTATTAACTCAGCAATGTTTATTTTGCTGTGACAAAGTTTCAGCAAGTGTTCTACTACTGCTTACATAACACCATTGTTCAATATATATAATAAATATATAATAAAAATATATAATGATTTTTATATTTATTTCTATGATTTTTATATATATTTATATCTACAGTATGTATCTAACTAGTTATTGTATTGTATCGCTATGCAGTGTTAAATGCATTGTCCTAAATTTGTGTCTAAATATTTTTTAAACATTTAATTTTTAATTTTTTTTTTTTAAATGACCATGAAAGCACTTTTACACTTAGCAATATTACTGTTCACTGTAGGACTGTACAGTTGATGTTGGCTTTAGAGATTCAGCTAACATGCTAACAGTATAGCAACTAAGATAACATTAGAAAACATGCATTGTCCTAAATGTGTTCATGTTTTCTAATGTTATCTTAGTTGTTATCAGTATAGCAAATAACAATAAGTAATAATAAGTGTAAAAGTGCTTTCATGGTCATTTTTTTTTTTTTTTTTGTGCCCTGCCTGGATCCAGCAAACATCAGCAACTATCGCGAAGTATCGCTTCTCTTTTTTATTTCCAAAATTCTTGGAATGACTGTTTACAACCAAATGTCTCTGTATCTCTCACAGAACAACCTTAATGACCCCAACCGGGGACTTCCGGTGGGGCAACAGAGATGGCACTCGCCATCATTCAGAATGAGTACGTCAGGAGGAGGTTGTTCCTCTGGCACCAGTTTTCCAGATTTCCAATCTCCTTCAGGTAGGCCGTCTCATCGCTGTCAGTGATTAGGCCCACCACGACGGTGTCGTCAGCAAACTGATGGAGGCTGAGACATGTCCGCCCATCCTTACTGCCTGTGGTCTCCCAGTTAGGAAATTGGAGATCCACTGACACAGAGGTGAGCTGAGTCCCAGGTTCTCCAGCTTGGTGGTGAGTGTAGAGGGAATTATGGTATTAAATGCTGAGCTGTAGTCCATGAAGAGCATTTTAACGTAATTCCCCCTTCTAGGGTCTAGATGAGTGAGAGCAGTATGGAGTAGATGAGAGATAGCGTCATCTGTAGAGCGGTTTGAATGGTAGGCAAACAGTAGTGGATCTATTGTGTCTGGTAGTGAAGAAATGATGAAGTCTCTGACCAGCAGTTCAAAGCACTTCATCACCACGGATGTGAGGGCTACAGGTCGATAGTCATTGAGTGAAGCAGGATGGGGTTTGTTCAGAACAGGAACAATGATGGACTCTTTGAAGCATGTAGGGATCACCGACTGAGATAAAGAGAGGTTGAATATCTCTGTGAACACATGTGCTAGCTGGTCTGCGCAGGCTCTGAGGACTCTACCTGAGATGCCATCTGGTCCTGCTGCTTTCCTGGTGTTCACTCTCCTGAAGGCTCTCCTCACGTCATGCTCGGAAATGATGAACGCGTTTCCGGTGCTGGCAATGACTTCCTGCAGCTGTTCGCGCCGCTAGCATTAGCAACGCTAGAGTCTTAAGCTCCAGCCTCAAAACGAGCATAAAAGGTGTTCAGCTCGTCTGCCAGCGTAATGTTCACGTTCGTCATACCGGATGTTGGTGGTTTATAGTTCGTTATTGTTCTTAGTCCCTGCCATTAGTGTCCTTTCGTCCCTGGTTGGGCAGGTGATGTGCTGATAAAAATTCGGCGCTGCGTGTTTGAGGTTGGCACTGTTAAAGTCCCCCACCACAGTAAGCGCAGCGTCCCGGTGTTGAGTCTGGTGCTGTATGAGTGCCTCATGCAGCTCGCATAAGGCAGTGTCCGTGTCAGCTTGTGGTGGAATATAAACGGCGCTGATTATGACCGATGTAAACTCCCGAGGAAGATAACAAGGACGACACTTGATAGTCAATAGTTTCAGGTTGGGTGTGCAGGAGCGTGCAAGAGGAACAACGCTTGCGCTGTTGCACCAGCTGCTGTTCACCATTAAACACACGCCGCCTCTCCTTGTCTTCCCCGAGTCTCGTGTCCTGTCCATGCGGTGAACCGAGAAGAACTCGGCCGGCTGTGGTCTGGCACCGTTGGGTTCAGTCATGTCTCGGGGAAGCAGAGGAGATTGCAGTGTCCCGAATGTCTCTCTGGAACTTTATCCTGGCCCTGAGGTCATCGAGTTTGTTCTCCAGGGGCTGGACATTGGCGAGCAGGATGCTAGGCAGAGGTGTATCGTTCCTGACGTCGGCTCGTTTCCCTTGGGGCCATCGCTTCGCAACGTCCTTTGTTTTCCCTCAGGATCTTACTCGGCCAGCTCGGATCCAGAGTTAAATTGGCGTCGAATTATGAGTACATTGTAGACCAATAGAAATAAGAGTATCTCTATCGTACCTAATGCACTCAATGGTGATGAATTAGCCAGTTTAAAGTTATTGAAAATTAACTTAAAACGCGCAAACAAGGTAAAATAGGTCGAAGCAGTCGTGACGGCAGCCGACCTCACCGGCGCCGTCTTGTACCCATTTTGTGGATAGTATTTATGTGGGTTGTTTTCTGAATTATGGAAGCTCCTTACAGCACATACATTTTTAAACAACATCGTATAATTTGCATGTAACGAACTGTTAAATAAGCTAGACACCTACAACAATGCAAGTAACAAAAAGTAGTTTTGTAGCCAAGTGCTTAGGCTAACTTGGCAGGGAATATTTTACTACTAAATTGTCAGCTAACACTCTTCCTGCGGTCTTCTCTCATCAAACTTGCACTCAAGTGCATCAAGACACTGGATAGCCTCTTTGAGAAGAGCAGTGTGTGCAGCTTGCTTCTCCTTCAAACTCTCAAGCTGAATAGACAAAGGCAAACCATGGCTAATCACCCCACTCGGCTATGATAAGAAGGACAACACCTCTTTCTGCTGGTCATTAACATACAAAAGGCCTTTACACCTCACAGCCATCACCTCTCACTGCTAGCTGTGAGGACTCCTAGAAACTTTCACCGATTCCCGTATACATCCACATACATGAGGTATCTGGTCGTTTCACAAAATTTCCTTTTGCATTCTACCTTTCCAAGCACTCTGCCTCAGACATCTGGCAAACGTAAGTTTTGGGGGATTTCCCATTCCATATTTGTCAGAATACAGCTCTTTTCATGCAGTGCAAGAAAGAGAGGACAAAATACGATCACCTAGCCTTGCTAGACAAGCTAAAGTTAGCCCGCGAGTGGCTGAACTTGTGATGGATGAACTGAAATCATTAAGAAAAGAGAATCAAGATGGACATAAACAAATGAAAACATCACTGAGACTTCAATTGAGGATCTGAAATGCAAAATAAATGGTTTGGAGAGACCAAAGAGCGTATAGACTTCGCTGAAATAATTGGAGAATATACCAAATTCCTGAAGGCTGCGAAGGAGAAAACACAGTGGAATTTGTAATAAGTTGCTTACCACAGCTCTACAATTGCCTCAAGAAATGGGAATCAAGATTGAAAGAGCACACAGGGCCCTTGCAGCGAAACCCAAAGATCCGCCACACCTCCTCGATCAATAATAGTGAGTTTCCTGGTCTTTGCTGTTAAAGATGCAATCTTGTGACAAGCCTGGTCACAGAAAGAGATACTGTACAATGTGAAGTGGATCTACTTTGACAACAATTATTCGCCAGAGTTACAGAGGAAAAGAGCACATGCATGAAACGTGATGAAACAGCTCAAGATGAAGAATGTGCGGGCGCAGTGTGTCTATCCAGCACAGATCAGGATACATCTGAAAACCTTCCCTACATTAATGGATGCTGCTCAACCACTACGGGAGCTGGGAATTAAAGTTCGGGTGAATGAAAGAGACAGCCTAGCGAGAGAAATACTGAAGGCAACAAGATGGTCGGTGCAAAGGAAAGGTGGACGCAGACTGGACACGGCATCACTGACGGATGCGGATCTCAAAGCTTTTCTGCAGAAGGACTGAACTGTTCAATATATGTAGACAGTACATGTATGTGCAGTATTCAAAGTATTGACTTACTTACGTCAGAACGTAAGTAAACTCTGGTTAAAACATAGAAGAATTATTTTTGTGAGTGTGTGTGTGTGTGTGTGTGTGTGTGTGTGTGTGTGTGTGTGTGTGTGAAGATACATATGTTTATAGATGTTTTTCTACCATTATCGTCGGGCTGATAATTGACCTTACTTAAAATGGACAGACGTTTTTCTGACACATTGCGGAGTGGAAATCACTCATGGAGACAGCCGTGTTTCAAAACAAAATGGCTGCAAGCACTCAGTGCAGTTTTGATTCCCCAGAGAGTCAACGCCACAACTCTCTGCCCCTTTTACAACGGGATTCGGCCTATGGGAAAAACCGGGCTGAATGGATGTGTGGAAGCCTTGTTTATTGTCACAGTCGGGCCAGGCTCCGAACCCGGACCGCCGGACCGCCCCCCATCGCCAGAATTCTAATCATTGCCACCTGAGATCAATCAAAACGCACCTATAAAGGACACACACCACGCTACACTCAACGTCCGAGCTCGTATCAACAAAAGTGGAAAAAATTAAAAAATAGCTTAAAAAGAAAAGCTTAAAAATATTTTAATAGCTTAACAGCTTAAAAATATGCAATGTTCTCTCGCACTTCTTCAAGAGATACACCTTTCGGGTGGAGACCATTTAAAACTTTGAAGAAAGTGGGTGGACCAGGTTTATAGGGAAGAAGAGAGGTGTAGCAATCATGTTTGCCAAGTCAGTCTTTTTGAATATGGAGAAAATGTACAATGACAGAGAGGGAAGATATGTAATAGTAGTTGGAACAATTGCAGGCAAAAAAATACTATTTTAAACTTTTATGCACCCAATGAAGACCATCCACAGTTTTTCAAGAATGTTTTTTCTCTATTAGTACAGAAGGGTTAGGGAATATATTTAATAGGTGGAGACTTAATTGGGTATTAGATAGTAACGTAGATAGGTTACCAGCGGAAAAGGGACGACAGGTAAAAAAGTGAAAGTTCTTTTAGGAATAATTAGAGAACTAGGTTTAGTAGATGTTTGCAGACACCTAAACCCTAAAGAGAAAGATTTTACTTTTACTGTAAATCTTGTTGCATGGAAGTTAATCCAGAATAGACCTATTTTGTACTTCTAGAATAGATTTACATAATGTCAAGGAATGGCAAATAGATTCTATAACTATATCTGATCATGCGCCAATTAGGTTAAAACCTAAGTTAGGACAAGGTAAACAGTTTAGATACTGAAGATTAAATGTGTCAGTACTAAACGATTGTAAGGCCAAAGAAGAAATAAGAGTACAACTAATTGAGTATTTTGATATTAATGATAATGGGGTGGTTACTCCTTCGATCTTATGGCAGTAATAAGAGGAAAAATAATAGAAATAACATCTAGGAATAATTTTTTTTTTATTAAATTAGCTAGATTAGCTAGAATAGATTAGCTAAACAGATTATGATAGAGAATGAAATTAAGAAACTAGCAATTGAACATAAACAAATAGGTAAAATTTAAATTTTAGAATGTCTAAAGCAGGAAAGAAAGAAATTGGATGACTTACATACATATAAAGCAGAAGGGGCACTTAGATTTGTAAGTAGAAAATACTATGAGATGAGTATCAAAGCAAGCTGACTTTTAGCTTTCCAATAACGTAAGGCACAAGCGAGCAGAGTTGTTCCAAAAATCAAACACCCAGATACATTACTAATGTCAACTCAACCAAAGGACATAGTGAATGCATTTGAAGATTATTACAAAAAACTATATAAGGGTCAGAATTTTGCAAATAAGGAAGAGAAAGTAATAATTTTTTTGCAACCAATTGATTTAAATAAATTACCAGAAGAAGAGGTGAAGAAAATTATATTGTAACAGGCGGTTGCCTGGTTATGGGTTCCCTGTGACCGGGGGCACTGCAGGAAGCCTATCTAATAAATTAATAAAAGAAGAGAGGCTAGGCTAGGCTGATAGCAGCAACCCGATGGCTAATGCTCATGGCAAATGCTCACGGGTAAGGCTTACAGGATAACGCAACCCAAATACGGGATAGAGTGTGTCCAAGTTCAAGTTCAAGTATGTTTTGTCACTTCAACCATATACAGTTAGTACACACTAAAATGAAACAACGTTCCTCCAGGACCAAGGTGCTACATGCAACATAAATTTACAACATAGACCAACAGAAAGACTAAACTAGCTAATTAAGAGACAACATAGATTTACAACCTAAATTAACAAAAATTAACTAGCCAACTCAGAGAGGAGACTATCTACAGATTTATTTTATTTATTTTTATCTTGAGGTGGTGAATTGAGGTGGTGGAGAACAGTAAACGTTCCTTAACATAGCAGCAAGAATTTAAAAAGTTAGTGCAAAAGTAATCCAGTCATGAATATTGTGCAAAAAGAGCATTTACAGGTTGGTGTGTACAGTAGTCTGGTAGTGTAGGTCAGTGTGTTTGCGCTTGTGTTGATTAATCAGTCCAGTCTCAATGATCTGAGGTAGTTGAGTTTAAGCTGAGTGATTGTGTGTGTGATTGTGTGTGTGTGTGTGTGTGTGTGTGTGTGTGTGTGTGTGTGTGTGTGTATTTATTGTTAAAGAGACGGGTGGCTTGTGGAAAAAAGCTGTTGCAAAGTCTGGATGTGTGTGCCCGAATGCTTCGGTACCTTTTTCCAGATGGCAGGAGGGTGAAGAGTGAGTGTGAGTAGATGTCCTCGATAGAGGGAAGAGAGACCCCGATGATCTTCTCTGCTGTCCTCACTATCCGCTGTAGGGTCTTGCGGTCCGATTGGGTGCAGTTCCCAAACCAGACAGTGATGCAGCTTCTCAGGATGCTCTCGATAGTCCCTCTATAGAAGGTGGTCAGGATCAGTGGTGGAAGCTGGGCCTTCCTCAGCCTTCTCAGGAAGAAGAGATGCTGTTGGGCTTTCTTGTGCAGAGAGCTGGTGTTGAGGGACCAGGTGAGGTAATTCTCCAGGTGGACACCCAGTAATTTGGTGCTTTTGACGATCTCCACCGAGGAGCCATTGATGCTCAGCGGAGAATGGTCGCATCGTGTCTTCCTAAAGTCAACAACCATCTCCTTTGTCTTGTCAACATTCAGAGACAGGTTGTTGTCTTTACACCAGTCTGTAAGCCTCTGTACTTCCTCTCTGTACGCTGACTCGTCGTTCTTGCTAATGAGACCCACCACGGTCGTGTCATCAGCTAACTTGATGATGTGATTCGAACTGTGTATCGCTACACAGTTGTGAGTCAGCAGTGTGAACAGCAGGGGACTGAGCACACAGCCTTGTGGGGCCCCAGTACTCAGTGTGGTGGTGCTGGAGGTGCAGTTCCCGATCTGTACTGACTGACGTCTTCCGGTCAGAAAGTCCAGGATCCAGTTACAGAGGGAGGTGTTCAGGCCCAACAGGCTCAGCTTACCGATCAGTTGTTGGGGGATGATAGTGTTGAATGCTGAGCTGAAATCTATGTACAGCATCCGAATGTACGTGTCCTTGTTGTCCATGTGTTTCAGTGCCAGGTGAAGTGTGGTGGAGATAGCGTCGTCCATTGAGCGGTTAGGACGGTAAGCAAACTGCAGTGGGTCCAGTGAGGGGGGCAGCAGGGTCTTAATGTGCCTCATGACGAGCCGCCCGAAGCAATTCATGATGGTGGGTGTAAGTGCAACTGGTCGGTAGTCATTGAGACAGGACACAGAAGACTTCTTTGGCACAGGGTCGATGGTGGTGGCCTTGAAGCACGTGGGAATGACGGCGCTGCTCAGAGAGATGTTGAAGATGTCATATGAACTTTGTTTTGGAATGACCTCAGGGACTCTAATCGGCCGCGGTCGATAACGATGTATGTTTGTGTATGTTTGTGTGTGTATGTGTGTAATATGGGAAGTGAATGGTGTGCACTGAGTAATAAAGGTATATACACTTTTGTTTACGGAAATATTGTTCTCTGGTGGTCCTTAGCCTACCCTGATTCTGCTAACATGTTTTAATAATAGTAAGGTGGTTTGTTACAGTGGCGCGCAATGTGGGGTCATCAGAGTGTCATTATTATTATTATTATTATTATTATTATTATTATCATACATTGTGTGGATTATACATTGATGCCTGGTTGTTAGCTATTAGCTACCTAGCCTTCTCACTCATTGCTTCGCTGTTTACTTTCACACAAAAAAAGTACACTCACTCAGAGGTTTGATTAATCAACCTGTTTATTTAAATTACAGTAAAGTAAATTATGGATGAGTCAGATGCACGAGCTGGGGAAGGGTTGCTGGCTCACAACGTCAAAGCAGGCCCTTTCATGACCAGACATGAACCCATCCAAGATCTTAACACCCTTAGCCACCTCTATCTAGACACGGATGATGAGGAAAGTTCCAGGGTGGATGACGAGGGTCCACAAGGTGACGAGAGGGTGAAACAACCGCTCGACGATGAACAGTTGCCTCCGCCTCCTCCACCCGTTGACACTGAGGACGATCAAAGCCTCATTTCCCTGGTGTTGGCAACTCGCCTTAGCCAGCTGCAAACATTTCTGCAGGCACTGGACAATAAACTCTCCCAGCGAATGTATGAGCTGTCGGATCAGATGGGTGAGCTACAATGCAACCACAGACACAGACATGTTATCATACCAGCAGAAACTGGAAAATGCTCAAGCAGAGGTACAACAACTATGTCAGATGGTAAAAAAAGCAGTGTGAGGAGCAGCTAAATGATGTTTGTCAGTCCGTGGTAGAGTGCATGAAGAGGCGAGACTTACAATTGAAGGCCATGATAAGTCCACAACCAGCCACTACGTCCACTCCTTTCCCTCTGTCGGGGTTCACCGATTTTCCCAGGTTTGGCGGTACTGAGGGAGAAGATCCCATCAGTTTTGTGGAAAGGTGCGAGGAATATTTAGCCTTTCATCCACTCTCTGAGGGGGAAATACTAGATACACTCCCCTCTGTACCCTCCTACACTGCAAAAGATTTGTGGATAGCAGAAATCATGGTGTCAGGAGCTGGGCAACATGTAAATCTGCGCTGCTGAAGGCATTCCTTACTGAGGACCATGAAGTCAAGGCTGAGAAGTGTCTGAGGGAGTGGATCCAGCATTCTGACAAGAGCATAAGGGACTTTGCCTTTCAATACCGTGCCTTCTGCCTGAGTTGGAAACCAGGGATGACGGTTGATATTGTGCAAGCAACACTGAGGAATTGCAATCCTCGCATTGCCAGTCTGCTACGGAGCACCGTAACCACCACAAGTGTTCTCCATAATACTCTACGTACATGAGTTCCCCAGATCTGCTCCTTTACCTAAGGCTAATCTATTTACAAAAATGCTTGACCAAATAAATAGGTTTTTAGCCTAGACTTAAAGACTGGGACTGAGTCCTGAACATTAATAGGAAGATTATTCCATAACTTTGGGGGTTTGTAAGAAAAAGATCTGCCCCTGCTGTAGTTTTAATAATACATGGTACTGACAAGCAGTCTGCATTCTTTGATTGAAGTAGGAGCGATGGATCGTAAGACACTAGCAGTTCACTCAGATACTGCGGCGCGAGACCATTTAATGCTTTATACGTTAAAAGTAGTATCTTAAAAACTATGCAAAATTTCACAGGGAGCCAATACAGTTTAGATAAGATAGGGGTAATGTGCTCGTATATTCTTGTTTTAGTGAGGACTCTCACTGCTGCATTCTGTACTAACTGAAGCTTGTTTATACACCTTGTTGAACAACCAGACAGTAAGTAAATTGTTACTTACTTAACAGTAATGTTAAGTAAATTAATTAACATTCAATCTCTTATGTCCTGCACGCATTGCTCAATTTTAGTAAACTGTTTTTTCTCATCTGGTTTTGCTGAGACGTACAGTACAGACCAAAAGTTTGGACACACCTTCTCATTCAAAGAGTTTGAATTTGTATTATGCCAAGAAAAAAGCAGCTAAGTAAAGAAAAACTAGTGGCCATCATTACTTTAAGAAATGAAGGTCAGTCAGTCCGAGAAATTGGGAAAACTTTGAAAGTGTCCCCAAGTGCAGTCACAAAAACCATCAAGTGCTACAAAGAAACTGGCTCACATGCGGACCGCCCCAGGAAAGGAAGACCAAGAGTTACCTCTGCTGCGGAGGATAAGTTCATCCGAGTCACCAGCTTCAGAAATCGCAGGTTAACAGCAGCTCAGATCAGAGACCAGGTCAATGCCACACAGAGTTTTAGCAGCAGACACATCACTAGAACAACTGTTAAGAGGAGACTGCGTGAATCAGGCCTTCATGGTATAATATCTGCTAGGAAACCACTGCTAAGGACAGGCAACAAGCAGAAGAGACTTGTTTGGGCTAAAGAACACAATAAAGAACACAATAAAGAAAACTCTTTGAATGAGGTGTGTCCAAACTTTTGGTCTGTACTGTATAATTGTGTCATCAGCATAATAATGAAACCTAATACCATGTTTACGAATTATATTGCCCAGAGGAAGCATGTAAAGGGAAAAAAGCAGTGGGCCTAAAACTGAACCCTGTGGAACACCAAACTCCACTTGAGAACATGAGGAATGGTCACCATCTAAATCTACAAACTGATAACGATCAGTCAAATAGGATCTGAGTCACAAGAGGGCCGTTCCCTTAACTCCTAATCTGTGAAAGATAATACTATGATCAATGGTGTCCAGTAACACAAGTATAGTGACGCAACCCTGATCAGAGGCCAATAGGAAATCATTTACTACTTTAACAAGTGCTGTCTCTGTGCTGTCATGAGGCCTAAATTCTGACTGATACAATTCGTTTATGCTATTTCTATGTAGATGTGTAGATGCTGTGATACTACCTTTTCCAGAACCTTGGAGATAAAAGGGAGGTTTGATATCGGCCTGTAATTGGAAAGCTGACAGGGGTCAAGGTGAGGTTTCTTGATTAGCGGTTTAATAACTGCTAATTTAAAGGATTTGGGAACATACCAACTTCTGAGTGAACAGTTAATTGCTTTCAACAGTCCCGCTATTGCTGGTACCATCTGCTTGAGAAAATGTGTCGGTTCCAAAATGTGTAGGATCTAATATACAGGTTGACGATTTTAAAGAAGAGATGAGTGAAATTTGTTCTCTTACTTCAAGGGGAGTAAAGTATTTTAAGTTCTGATGTGGTGTGGTTAGTTAATCATCTGTATTACTTAAATTGCCTGGTTTCAAAGATTAAATTTTTGGCCTAATATTTATAATTTTGTTATTGAAAAAGTTCATGAAATCCGCACTACTGCATGATGTTGTTGTGGAGATTTCTGCAGTGGTCTCATTTTTAGTTAATTTAGCTATGGTATTAAATAAAAATCTTGGATTATTTTTGTTATTTTCTATAAGAGTGGAGAGATACATTGATCACTGAGAGCTTTTTTATAGTTCAGGATGCGCTCCTTCCATGCTATTTGGAATACCAACAATTTAGTTCAGCACCATTTACGTTCTAATTTTCGAGCGGTCTGTTTTAAAGTGTGTGTGTGGTCATTATACCAAGGAGCGAGTTTCTTATCTCAAATCATTTTCTTTTTAACTGGAGCTAAGTGTTGACTCTCAATATTCAGTCGCCTGATCAAGTTCTATGAAGTCAGATGTCGATCCAATCAAAGTTGATAACTCTGGGAGATTATTGATAAAGGTCTGTGTGTGTTTGATTTGAATGTACGTTTAAGATGGTAGTGCGGTGCTGTGAGTACATTATTACTATGACACTCTTTAATCGAGACAAGATAGTGATTGGAGATAGCTTCAGACTTCTGGAATTGTGGTTTTATTTCTTATACTTAATCCGAAAGATAATATTAAATCCAAAGTGTGACCTGCTTTATGAGTGGGTCCTACTACACACTGACTTACTCCTGCGGGGTCCAGTTTGGACATGAATGCTGTTCTCAGAGGGTCTTCTAGATTCTCAAAATGAATATTAAAGTCTCCAGCAATTAACAATTTGTATACAGAAACAACAAGGTTTAAGAGGAAATCTGCAAATTCACAGAGAAACTCTGAATACGGCCATGGGGGTCTGTAAATGATGATTAGCGGGATCGAATGAGGTGACTTGTATGTTACTATAGAGAGCTTCAAATGCATTAAATTTAAATCTGTGTTTTTGTACGATAGCCAGATTATCGTTGTAAATAACTGTGACGCCTCCTCCTCTACCAGTTAGCCGAGGCTGGTGTATGTAGCTGTATCCAGGAGGACTAGCTTCATTTAAAGCCACATACTCATCCTGTTTAATCCAGGTTTCTGTTAAACATAATATATCAAACTCCTGATCTGTGATAGTTTCATTAACAATAACTGCTTTAGATGCGAGGGATCTCATTTTTAACAGCCCTAGCTTCAGATCAAAAGTGCAGGCAGCGCATTCAGTGTGCTCTGAGTTTGTGGTGTCTATGTTGTTAAATTACTAAAACAGACTTTGAGTCTTTCTAAATTTATGTTTAGCTAAGGGAACAGACACAGTCTCAATATGGTAAACCCTGAGTGATGACTCTATGCAGCTAGCAGAGAGCCTCTATGCAGTTTAGCTTGTCTGTCTGCTCCCTGGCTTGGGCTCTGGATTGTCACTGATAAACTAGGCCTCTTCTGAGACCATGCGCTATATTACCAGAAATGAGAGCAGCACCTTCCCGAGTGGGATGGACACCGTCCGGCCCTAACAGGCCAGCTTTTTATAAGTTTAGCTACAATATCTTCTCCACAGACAGTCAGACTAAACAAGATCTCAGTAGAACTATTTCTAATGCTAGCTGCTGTATAATCAGGGATAAACTTGATCTCAGTATAGCTAGTGTTAATGTTAATGTTTGTTAGATGTTTCCAAATGCTATAATGATGTTACAGACTTGCAGTGTATAATGATGGTGATTTGTTGTGAACCGAAACTGGGTCTAGATTCAGCACAGCTGCACACTTGTATTGCACTCCTTCATTCTTACAGTACGTCTGGCTGTAACATTCAGTTACACTGTGATACCTGCGTTGTTCATCTTAAATACCAAGTCTAAAAGTGATGTTTCAATGAATATTGTCAAAGCATTGCTTTGCTTCAGATCAGCTCTGTTCCAGTGTACACTGAGTTTAAGTCCAGGACCAACATTTCAATCTGACACATCAGGTCTGTCTGATCTCCCGCTATCCACACATCAGACACAGAGCTCAGCATAACACGATCTGGTCTCTCTGGAAACACACACACAGAAACACACACACACAGAGTAAACCATGTTAAATATGATAAATGTGCACCCAATAAGAAAGTAATGAGGTTTTATGAAACGGTGGTACTCACTGTAAATGGTGAGATTTACATGACTCACTCACTGATTAATTTCTGGATTGAGATAACATCTGAGACCGTCAGCTTCCTCCCAATTTGTCAGACTGTCCACCTTCCAATCAAACTTGTTTCAGTGTTTGTATCTGTTTGTGATGATTTAGACTCCCAGCCCAGTATGTATCCTGTCACAGATTTACTTGGTATGGGAGCAGTTCACTTCAGTAGGGTCTCCTGAAATAATAATAAAAAAATTAGTAGTAGTCAGTTTGGCAAATCTGACTTTAGAGGTCCAGAGGTTTTATTTGTCATATGCATAGATATAAAGGGTACAACAGTTAGTAAAATTCTTATTGTTTGGCACTGGGACTAATGCAATAAAACAATGATTATGAAGAATTTCAGAAAAAAATAAGCTGCTTCATATTGGCCTGCTTATTATCAGAACAACCACTACTGTGATCCAGTAGGCATGCCACATGGATCTGTGTAAGCAAGATTATGAGTGAAAGTTTCTTCATAGGTTTTTCTCTATTCTTATATTTTAGAGTCTCATACTGTATGTGTTTGACAACATATGTTGTGCCTCATGGTGACTTAAAGTCTTAAGGTCTTCTTGTGAGACAGCTGATTGTTTGCATTTACTATCCTTAATGATGACATGTCATGCCTCCTACACTGGCTGTTTTTTCTCTTAAGGTGTTGTCACTATGAATCAAGACCACTTCTGTCCAAGACCAGAACTAGCCAAGAACGAGTCAAGGCCATGTTTTCAGTGTCCAAGGATTCAATTCTTTTTGGGGCCAAACCTTCACTTCAGCTTAGACTGCTTTCAAAAAGACAAGATAAAAAAAGACCAAATAAACATTAATGTGTTTCTACAAACTCCTGGTCAAAAGTAAGACCATATTACCAGATCCCCAAAAGAATCGGACTCAAACTCTGACACCCAGGGTACATCGCAATATATAAACCTGGCCATGACAGACTCCTCCCCAACTGCCCCAGAGCAGGTCTCCTTTTTATTGAGTCACTCCTGCCCACTATCACTGGGTATTGATACCTTGCTGGTGTCCTATTTGCACTGCTTCCACACAGCACGTGGTAACTGGAGGAAATAGCTGGTGCTGAAGGCTGCACAACCATCGTGGTCTAAATGATGAAGTTCTGATTGGTTCCTTATTGGGTATGGCAGCAGGAGTCTGGAATTATAAGTGAAGCAGCTGAAGTGGCTGTCTGGCAGCTGCAGCCACAAACTGGCACTGTGAAGATATGAATGCCAGACAAGCTTGATGGGCATTGCTTCTCATACAAGTTTACAAATGCACGCACAGATGTTTACTTTACTTTAACCTGCACTTTACCTTATAATCACTCCTGAAAATAATCACTCCTGACAGGAGACGAGGAGGAAGGGGGTTATTGTGTAGGACGACTAAAACATGCACGCCACACACATACTATAAACACGCTCACATGTACAGATGTTGACTTTACTTAGACTCCAAACTAGGTTTGCGAGGAGAATCCTGGATGCCATTCTGTCATAGTTTTCCACTGTATTGGACTGTGAATTCTGTTTTGTTAAGGATTTTCAGAAATCGGGACTATTCACCATCAGGACAGCTTTACAGGACGGAAATTTTCTCTGATTCACTGATTCACTGAAACTGGTAAGGCATACAAATCACCCTCCCATACCAATTCTGAGGAGACACTCTTTGCATGGGAGGATGAATTGGTGATGGATCTACGAGATTATTGAATTTGGCTGACTCATTTCTCCCACACCCAAATTCAATAATCTAGTAGACCCATCACCAATTCACCCTCCCATGCAAAGAGTGTCTCCTCTGTACTGGTATGAGGGATGTCCTAACATTTTTAAACAAAGAGAATTGTAAGGGTGGGTTACATTGAGTGTAAGACTCAAACAATCATGACATGCTCTCACACCACACTTATAATTTTTCACGCTTTCATAGTGTCTGTGAAAGATGAGTGCAACATCACTGAGCTCCACCCTCTTTCTACTGAGGCAGCAATAAATGCCTTTTATTCTTAAGTCAAGTCATTGTTCCCAATTCACTTAATTTGGTTGAAATGAACTCCGACAGTGATTGGAACAGAGCAAAACAGATCAACAAACTAATAAAATTAACTGACATTCAAATGTATTTGCAGACTGCAGCAAAGTTACACACCAGCTGCAGCATTAAAGAGTGAGTGAGGGCAGTGACAGAGTATCATCCAAGGAAATATGGATTTCTTATAATCATAAGCACTCATGCACTTACCCGAAAGACATGCATCCGCACCCAGACAGAACTTCCTGTTATTTTTCAGTAGCAGCATAAGATGAACAGAAAGTTCACCAGATATGAAGAATATTTTTATTGTCTGTTTTTAAGACTTGGAAGTTTAGCTGAGTCAAAGTCAAGAAGGTGAGCGTGAGCGATTAAGTCCATGTTATCAGATAACTCAGCAACAAACCCAATTCGCAAGACAAAAGGGGGAACGTGAGACATCAGGAAAACCTATGAGCGAATTAAGAGAGAATCAGGCTAGAGAGTATGCAACAATCGAAATGCAGGCTGAGCTTCCTTAAATGCTGTAAAAGATAATCCATGAATGAGTCTCAGGTATGAATGTGTCTCAGGTATGAATGTGGGGGGAGTGGGGTGTGGTGTTGATGTGGGGCCCATATGGAAGGTTGGGGGCAAAAAAAAGCATGACAGTGTGGGAATGAGAAATGTTGAACAGCGTGTGGACTGGTCTAAGAAGGAGTCTTGGGAGGTGGCAGCGTGACGTACTGACCTATAAAGCACACCACACCACAACTGCTAGTGCTTAATGATCTGCCATTCCTACTTAGAGTTATTCCCCAGAGTTATGGAATAGCCTTCCAGATTGAAAATATTATATACTTTATGTATAATATTTATTTAGCCAGGTAAATAATTTCCTTGTGGAACAGTGTGAAGGTGGACGAAACACTAAAGCTGGGAGTGTGGACCTGGTCTCACACACACACACACACACACACACACACAATGTCTGTCTGATTCACTACATCTAAGCCAGAAAGTTTTCTGAGGTCACAGAAACACTAGAAACACTGCCGCGTCTCCATGACTGTGCTGTTCCAGTGCTGTGTTCTGATTGGTGAGAAGCTGTTGATTATTCTCTGTATGGTGTAGTGTCGACAGTAGTGTAGATTTATATCAATGCTTTAATAATATTATATACTTTATGTATAATATTAATGCTTAAAAAAAAAGCATTTCTATTAAACGCTACACAACTTCCTGTCTGCCTCATCCAGAGAATGCTCAGGAAAACTGAAGTGGAAATCCAGACGTCCATCTAGAGGCAAGCCCTGAGTGCCAAAGAGCTCAAACAGAGACTGCAGTTCCTCTGAGCATTAACATTAGTGCTAAAATTGTATTAGGAGAGTTTAGCGTGTACAGATGAAGAGATGCACTGCACGGCATTGTGTGTAATGTGGGAACCCATTAACTAAAGTTAAAATGCACAGAAGTGTCAATGTAAGAACTTCTCAGACCATCATTATAGAGATAGATTACTGACATAACAGATAACAGTTTAATATTTAATAATCACATGATACAACTCTAGTATGCTAAATGCTGTGTGGCTAAATCCACACAGCTAGCACAGCTAAACCTTCATGTATTTCATGAACAAATTAAATCTTGATGATTTTTCGCATTATTCCAGGAGATGGGGTACACTCTAGATAGGGTGCCAATCTATCGTAGAGCACAAACACATACTACAGGAAATTTGGGAATGGCAGTTGGCCTAATCTGCACGTCTTTGCGAGGAAAGCGGAGCATCCAGAGAAAACCCACCAGGCACGGGGAGAACATGCAAACTCCATGCAATTGAAACCTTGTGGCGCAAGGCCACAGTGGTCTAACAGTGTTTTAGAATAGCTTTAATACACAAAAGACATGTCCTAAACACCAAATCCTTTTTTATCAAATATTACTTATATAGTGGAACCTTCGATTACGAGCATAATTCGTTCCGGAAGCAGGTTCGTATTACCAAAATACTCATAAACCAAATATAATTTTCCCATAAGAAATTATGAAAACACAAATTATTAATTCCACACCCCAAAACAATAAATACATAAAATAATTAATACAATATATAAAGTAAAAGTAAAACAACATTAACATTTAAAAAAAAAAAAAAGTAAAAATAAATCCTGACTTATAAGTGTTTCCATTTGTGTGTGCAGGTGCAGTGTATTTGTGTGTGTGTGTGGAATTAGCCCCTCGCCTCGTTTTAAACAGTAAAACTCCTCCTCCCTCCCCCCACCTATAACTTATAAGTTTCAAAACTAACACACACAACGGAAACACTGTTTTAACGGGAAAAAAAAATCTCTCTAATGACACTCGCATGAGCACATACTAACGGAATCACTGCTGTAAAGTAAAAAAAATTAATAAATAACAAATGATCCAGCACCTTACCTTTGAAAAGAATCGCAACAGAGCTTTTCTGTGTAAATAAAGCATGTTTGTGAAGCCGGGGAAAGTGTGTGTGCATGTGTCAGTGTCAAATTACGTGCGGTGAGTAAAGGCGAGGGATAGAGAGAGTGTGTGCATGCGCACACACATAGGAGGGAGAAGGAGACGTTGATTAAACCAGTAAAAGACGAGCACTAAGGCTCCGTCCACACGAAGCCAGTGCGTTCCCTATCCGATATTTTTTTTTTCCTCGTTCGGCTCAAGAAATATCTGCGTACATACGAAACCACTGAAAACGGTGTAGTATATATATGCCAGACCAGTATGGGCCGCTGTAATTCTGCCATAGAGATGGAGAAGAAGACTTTGAGCATGCGCATGACATCATCGTTTCACAAAATATACGGATTGGCTGTACACACGAAACCGCAAGGGTGGCGTTTTCAGATTTATCCACCTTGGGACCCGGTTTAAAAAAATAGCGGTTTCAGTCTCCTAAAACGCCGGATCCGTGTGGATGAAACGCCAATACGATAAAAAATTTATACGTATACAGCGAAACGCGTCTCCGTGTGGACAGGGCCTAAGACATCACCAGGGGAGACGATTACCCACAATTCCACAGCGCAAATGAGAGATAAATCATTGGCTTAGGTGTGATTGCTTGACGCTTGGTGTCAAAATAAAAGGTGATACATTTGATGGTGATGTTATTATCTCTAATAAAAAGTGCTATTAATTGCTCTAAATAATGCTGTGGTGATTTGGTGTGTCACAGTGACATCACTACCTGAGACGAAGAGCATGTTAGGAGCTGTAAGGAGTCTCAAGTGTGAGTGTTGTATAACAGTTAGAGGTAAAACTAGAACTGTAGGTTTGCACTGTGGAGTTTAGACTTCTTTGCAGTTTCTCAGTAACAAGTTGTAACAAGCTGTGATTATTTTTGTCTCATTAACTTGAAGAGAGAGAATAAAGAGTGGTGAACGTACGAGTGTGTATAACTGCTGTAAGGGAAGCGGCAGCCACCGATGATCCTTCTGGGGTAAATAAAAAGTGTAATCATTAACAATTTACTGTGGAATACAAACGTGTGTAAAAATAATCCCATTCAGGTTAGAAGTGGTGTTTATTTTGCTGTGACAAAGCTCCCTCAAGTGTTCTACTGTTCACATAGCTTTCTGTGGTTGGATAAAGAAAAGTGTTTTTTTTTTATTAGGGAACTGAGACTGATGTGGTTTCAGTTCCAAAATAGTGGACAGAGCAATATATAAACAGGAGTACTAAACTCTATTTAACATTCATATATACAGTTTATTAGGGGTGGGCAGAGCCACATGTGAGCCACACAAGCACTTTTATGAAATACTGTTTAAAACAGGCAGAAACAAATGAAAATTAAATTATTTGTAAAATAAACAGCCTATAGCACTATTCAAAAGTCTAAAGCACCCTGTGCTATTTTGTTAAAGTTTTTACAAAACATTGCTTTATGATTTTGATATGGAGTCAGTACAAAAATGTTTCTGATTTTCAAATGTCAGAATTCCACCACAAAATTTAAATGCTACAGACAAATATTTGTATGTCAGAATAGACAGTAGAACATTATTTAAGCAACCACTTTTCAGACCCAAAACAAAATTAAGGCATGTCAAAATAGAGCAGGTGTGACAGTCAAGGTCCTCAGTAGAACTGAGATGCTGAGTAGAACTTAATAGCTAATTTCCTTACAAAACTGCACAAACTGTACATGAGACTGAAGAGTCCTCAAAGCATCAGCACGCTAAATACTGACTTTGTTTCATTTATTACTGTTTACTGGACTTTTTTCATAGTACTGCATATCAAATATCAGTGTCTGTCTGTCTGTCTCTGAGAACACTCCTCTAGTTGTTCTCAACAACAATACCACAAATAATTACAGCAATAAAAATGTTAGTGACCATTGATGGCTTAGTGTCATGCGCACTCCTAACACGACCAGCACTAGGACCTGGAAGTAGTACGGTCGTTATTCAGGAAGCATAAAAGGAGACAAGATGGCTCCACACATTGCTCAGTCATTGAGTTTGCCCATGATATCGCCGACGCTGTGTCCCTCTAATTGTGAGTACTCACTTTCTTGGGTTTTGCTTTCGATTGAGTGTGTGTTATTAGAACGCGAGTTTATTTGTGTAGACTCTTGCTCTCGCTTCGGGAGAGTTCTAAAAATAACAGCATGGTTATCCTGCCTGCTTGCGCTACTTCCGCGTTTGGGTTTACCATCCACGCTACAGGGCTAACTGCTAGTCTTCTGATCCATCTCCGTGTGTTTATGACAGAATGACTGAGCCAACAGCAGTAAACCTAGCGGATAACGCTCACCTCTGCGATGTGGTTGACCAACATGCTAAGCTGATCGATCAGCTCCGTAGTGAAGTTGCGGTTCTCCCCGCAAAGGCATCCAAGACGTCGCGGCCCTGCCCCGCGAGGTGGCGGAGCTAAGGCAAGAGAACATGACCCTCCGCGGGACAGGCGATCAGCCGGCAGTTGCCACGCCCGTCGCAGTGGCTGTTGCGCAGCCACCACCCTCCCCTTCTGATGTCTTCATAGCTCTACCAGATAAGTGGGATGGCACGGATGGGAAATGCAATGTGTTTTTAACATCATTGGATCTTGTGTTTGAGTTTAATTCCACCAGATACTCCACAGACCGACTGCACATTGCACTTCTTGTCTCGTTGCTATCCGGGCAGGCAGCTGAGTGGGCCACGGCGGTCCTTTGCTTGGATTCAGATGTCGCCTATTCATACACAGAGTTCACCCATCAACTAAAGCTAACTTTTGAACATCCTGCTGCTGAGGTGGAGACCGACTCCAAGTTATATCATCTGCGGCAGGAAGGCTCGGCCGTGAGCCGCTACACGGCAGATTTCCGAACCCTGGCTGTCCAAACCGACTGGGGAGACGCCGCCCTCCGGACAGCTTAATACGAGGGACTGGCTGCGCGCATCAAGGACGAGCTCGCTGGACGAGAACTTCCAGCTACATTGGAGGGCTTAATTCAACTCGCCCTCCGAATCGACCAGCGCCTGCTCGCCCGAACCAAGCCAGCTCGTCGCACCCTGTCGTCCATCATACCATCACTGCCCCATTTCACATCCCGACCCTCCTTCTTCTCTCAATCAGTCGGTTCTCCACCTCCCGCCGTGGTTGACACCGGAGCCGGGGAACCCATGCAATTAGGACGCGCCTCCTTAACCGCTGCAGAACGGGATCGCCGCTTCAGAGAGGGTCTCTGCGCATATTGTAGATCGGCAACACACCACAGAGCTATCTGCCCTCTGCGTCCGGGAAACGCGCAAGCCCGGTGAACCATGGAAGCAGTTCACCGGACTCCCTCCATCTCTACGACCACCACGACCAGTGTCTCCAATTTGGCCACAAACGAGTCAAAAGTTCTCTGTTCATTGACTCCAGTGCCGCTGGAAACTTTATTGACTCTTCATATGCCAAAAGATTGGGGTTGGAGACTGAAGCGTTATCCCAGCCAGTTCGGATTACATCTGTCGACGATCGGCCCCTCTCCTCCAGCCCCATCATCGCCCAGACTCAACCCATAACCCTCGTCATCGACCAACACCAGGAGACAGTCCGATTTCACCTCACCTCCATCTCCTCTCCATGCATCATCCTCGGACACCCCTGGCTTCTGCAGCATGATCCTCTCATCTCATGGTCTCAGAACCGGATCCTCCAATGGGGGCCGACCTGTCTCGAACTCTGCCTGCGGGCACTGGCTGGGACGTGCTCTAGGGAGTCCGAGGCTCCTGATGTCGACACCAACGCCATCCCTGAGGCTTATCGGGATCTGGCTGAAGTATTCTGCAAAAGACGTGCCACTCACTTTCCTCCTCATTGCCCCTACAACCTGGCCATTGAACTTCAGCCAGGTTCTGTTCCTCCCCGCGGCCACCTGTACTCTCTCTCCACCACTGAGACACGGGTGATGGAGGAGTATGTATCCTCAGCTCTCCGCCAAGGCACCATACGACCCTCCTCTTCGCCCGCCGCCGCGGGATTTTTCTTTGTAAAGAAGAAATTCGGCGAACTACGTCCTTGTGTCAACTATCGGGGGCTCAACAACATCACCATAAAAAACCGACACCCGACACCCATTGCCTCTTACCAACTCTGCCCTGGACGCCCTCTCTGGTGCCACCATTTTTACAAAGTTGGACCTCCGGAGCGCCTACAACTTGGTGTGTATCAGAGAGGACGATGAGTGGAAGACGGCATTCATCACCCTCACTGGACATTACGACAGTTTAGTCATTCCATTTGGTCTCTGTAATGCACCAGCAGCTTTTCAACATTTCATCAATGACGTTCTCCGTGACATGTTGGGCCGATGGGTATTCGTCTACCTGGATGATATCCTTATCTACTCTCGCTCCGTTGAAGAACATGTTCAACATGTCAGAGCGGTTCTTAAGAGACTGCTCGCTCACCAGCTGTACTGTAAGTTGGAGAAGTGCGCTTTTCATGAGCGCTCCACCACGTTCCTGGGTTTTGTCATCTCGTCCCAGGGTGTGGCCATGGACCCACAGAAGCTAGAAGTTGTACGTCATTGGCCCCTACCCAAGACTCTCAGACAACTTCAATGGTTTCTCAGGTTTGAAACGTGCCTTCTGGTGGCCATCTATGGCCAAGGACATCGACGAGTTCGTTCACGTGTGCCCAGTGTGTGCCAGGGCCAAGGACACCAATCAACTAACCCCGTCGGCCCTGGACACACATTGCCATCGACTTCATCATGGGCCTGCCGGTCTCCGAAGGGAAAAATGCCCATCTTGACCATTGGGGATCGGTTCTCTAAAGCTGTGCACCTGGTGGCCCTCGCCGGACTCCCGTCAGCTAAAAGGACAGCCGAGCTGATTTTAGAGCACGTAGTCCGTCTGCATGGGTTCCCCAAGGACATCATCTCGGACAGGGGGCCTCAGTTCACTGCACGGTTCTGGAAGGCCTTCTGCTGTCTGATCAATTCCACCTGCAGTCTCTCATCAGGCTACCATCCTCAGACTAATGGTCAGACAGAATGGACCAACCAACAACTGGGGCGCTACCTAAGATGCTTCGTCGCCAACTGTCAGCGCTCCTGGGCCCGCTACCTCATCTTGGCTGAACTTTCTCATAACCTCCATGTTTCCTCTGCCACCAAGTTAAGTCCCTTTGAGGTATGCCAGGTTTTCCAACCTCTGATGGTTGAACATCAAGAACCGGAGGTTGAGATACCAGCAGCCCAACAGTTGGTCCGCAGGTGTCAACGGTCATGGGTCCTAGCCAAGGAAGCAATCCAATGTGCTAACACTCGTTACACCATGCAACATCGCCGTCGACACCCTCTGGGATGATTGTACCACGTAGGTGACAAAGTGTGGCTGTCCACAAAGAACCTGCACCTCCATACAGAATCAAAGAAATTATCACCAAGGTTCATCGGCCCCTGCCGTGTCACCGGCACTAGGACCCGGAAGTAGTACGGTCGGGTTTCCAGGAAGCACAAAAGGAGACAAAATGACGCTTCACATTGCTCAGTCATTGAGTTTGCCCATGCCTTTGCTGATGCTACGCCGACTATTCTGTGAGTACTCACCGATTCGGGTTGCTTCTTTGATTGAGAGTGTGTTGCTAGAACGCGGGTTTATTTGTGTAGATCCTTTCTCTTTGTGTAAGAGAGTTCTTAGACTAATCGCGTGGTTATCCTGCCTATTCGTGCTGCTTCCGCGTTTGGGTTTACCATCCACGCTACATGGGCTAACTGCTAAGGCTTTTCAGTTTATCCTTCGGTTGCTCGTGACAAAGTCTAAGGGGGTCAGATTGGGAGACCTTGGGGGCCATTCAACTGGCCCACGACGACCAATCGACTTTTCAGGAAACTGTTCATCTAGGAATGCTCGGACCTGACACCCATAATGTGGTGGTGCACCATCTTGCTGGAAAAACTCAGGGAACATGCCAGCTTCAGTGCATCAAGAGGGAAACACATCATCATGTAGCAATTTCAAATATCCAGTGGCCTTGAGGTTTCCATTGATGAAGAATGGCCCCACTATCTTTGTACCCCATATACCACACCGTACCATCACTTTTTTTGTTCCAACAGTCTTGGAGGGATCTATCCAATGTGGGTTAGTGTCAGACCAATAGCGGTGGTGTTAACTTCACCATTCACATAAAAGTTTGCCTCATCACTGAACAAAATCTTCTGCGTGAACTGAGGGTCCTGTTCCAATTTTTGTATTGCCCATTCTGCAAATTGTGTGCCTCGATCTGGGTCATCCTCGTTGAGATGCTGCAGTAGCTGGAGTTTGTAAGGGTGCCATTTGTGAGTAGCTAATATCCGCTGAAGGGATGTTCAACTAATGCCACTTTCCAGTGACATGCGAGTGCTACGCTGTGGGCTCTTGCTGAACGAAGCTAGGACACCCACTGATGTTTGTTCATTAGTGACAGTTTTCATGCGTCCACATTTTGGCAAATCCAACACTGAACCAGTTTCACGAAACTTAGCAAGCAGTTTGCTAACTGTAGCATGGGAGATGGGTGGTCTCGTAGGGTGTCTTGCATTGAAATCTGCTGCATTGACCCGGTTACTGCGTTCACCAGATATCAACACAATTTCGATCCGCTGTGAACAAAGAGAAACTTGTAAATAACTCATGAAAGAATAAAGTTACATTAAAACCAAGCACACCATTGTTTTTCTTGTGACATTCCCAATAAGGTTGATGTGTCACATGACCCTCTTCCTATTGAAAAAACAAAAGTTGGATCCAAGATGGGCGACTTCTAAATGGCCACCATGGTCACCACCCATCTTGAAAATTTTGCCCCCTCACATATACTAATGTGCCACAAACAGGACGTTAATATCACCAACCATTCCCATTTTATTAAGGTGTATCCATATAAATGGCTCACCCTGTATTTTCTTAGTGTGTAATCATATTATTACAAATTAAGTTAATAAGTAAATTTCTGGAGATATAAATGTGCTTTCTTATTATTGGTGATGATGGAAAGAAAGATAGTCCACAGGAGTAAATCTTCCATCATTCCTATATGTCACCCTGTGTTCTTCTTTCTTCTTAAAATACGCATTCACACTGCCACTTCCATGCTTTTTGCAAAATCAATAATATTCTGTCCATCCAAATTCTCTTAGTATACTAAGTAAACTTAGTTTATATCATGATCTACAGTGAGTAAAATAATTTTATGAATCTAAAACCATTGTTAGGTACACAGTGTTAGCTACACAGGTTTTTAACAGTATATGTGAATAGTCTGGGATAACCTTGACCATTAGTGCTAATGCTAATGTTTGTTAATGTTTGTTTGTTAATTTTTGTTAGATGTATACAGATACTGTAATAGTGTAATAATGTTACAGACTCACAGTGTACAGTGATTGGCTGTGATTCGGACACAACCAGACCTGTGTCCAGATTTAGCACAACTGTACACTTGTACTGCACTCCTTCATTCACAGCCAGCCATAACTTTCAGTTTGATCATCATATTCACGTTTCTCATGTAATTTACAAAGTCTGAAAGCAATATTTTATTGAATATTGTGAAAGGGTTGTTTTGCTTCGAATCGGCTCTGCTCCAGTGTTTATGTCCAGGACTGGAGTTTTCAATCTCGCACATCAGCTCTGTCTGATCTCCCACTATCCACACTTTAGACACAGAGTTAAGAATACCACTGTCTGGTCTCTCTGTAAATACACACACACACACACACACACACACACACACACACACACACACACACACACACACACACACAACCATATCGAATACAATAATAAATGTGCAGAATAAAAAAGTAATGAGATTTTAAGAGATGGTACTCACTATAAACCCATCGAGTATCACGTCACAGGTTTACTTGGTAAGGAGCATTTCACTCCAGCAGAGTCTCCAAAATCCACCAGCAGAGACACTGGAGTGAGGATCTCTACATACTTATATTGAGCACACTAACAAACTACAACATGGAGCTGATTTTGTGTGTACTGCTAAAGCTGCCAACTTTGACACAATAAGTGAGACTCATGCAGTCACTCATCTTAACACACTTTAAAGTCACACATCCAATTTCTCACCTTTTTATATTCAAAACAGTTATCGGTGGAAGACGCAAACAACATCATTGAGCTCCAGCCTCTTTCTGCTGAGACAGCAGAGACTTTATTCCAAAGTCAAATCATAATTCCAGTAATCTCAGTACACAGGTACTGTGGCCAGAGTGCACCAGCATAATGCTGCATTACTTATTTCTCTCTGAGTGAAGAGAAATAATTTTAGGTAATCCGGTTGAAATTAAATCACAAAGTGATTGGAACATTCATAATTGTTACGGGTGCTGTTTGCGGACTGACAGATACTGTAGGCATAGTAGCAGAGGTGATGGTAGGTGAAAGTCTTTAATGAACATAAAACGATGAACAAAAGGAACAGAACATGAACTTAAACCGGGGATAAACTAAACATGACTAGGAACTACACAGACTAGGGGTTACATACAGGCTAGGAGACAGACAGGCCTGGAGAACACAGAGCCTGGAGAACAGAACTAGGAGAACAGAGAGTTAGGCATCAAACCAAAAAAACAGTAACCCAAAACAAACAGATGCAAGACAAGACGTAACTGAACTCAGGAACATTTATAACAAAACTAATGAGCAACCTCAGTTCAGGTGAGCGCCACATCACCTGACCAAGGTGCATTCTGGGGAATACAGTTCACCAAAAACTACAAATGAAAACAAAAGGAAACAAAATGTTGTCTTGGGGGGTGGGGGGGGGTGGGGGGCTGTAGGGTCTGGGCCCGCACTGAGCCTGGCTGGAGGGTCTGGGCCCGCACTGAGGCTGGCTGGAGGGTCTGGGCCCGCACTGAGGATGGCTGGAGGGTCTGGGCCTCCACTGAGGCTGGCTGGAGAGTCTGGGCCTCCACTGAGGCTGGCTGGAGGAGCTGGGCCTCCCCTGAGGCTGGCTGGAGGGTCTGGGCCTCCCCTGAGGCTGGCTGGAGAGTCTGGGTCTCCACTGAGGCTGGCTGGAGGGTCTGGGCCTTGCAGCAATGCCCCCAGCTCGAGCAGGATTTGCATTTGGCCCCGATCTCCTGTCAAGCGGCAAATGTTTATCTGCTGGATCAGCTCCCCGGCTAGTTGGTGGAGCTCCAGCCTCCACTGTTGAAGCTCCACGCCATCCACCCTTTGATCACCAGCAGACACCTGCTCACCCTCTCCAGCTTCTCTCGCGCTCCACCGGCAGTCGCTCCGGCGCGCCCCAAGTCTTTCTGCCGGATGGCAAGCCGACTCCCCGTAAAGGTCGCTTGCCCCAGCGTCACAGTTACAGCCCCCCCCCAAAAAAAAACATTTCCACTATGCCACTTTGTGGGTCTTGCATTCTGTTACGGGTGCTGTTTGCGGACTGACAGATAGGCATAGTAGCAGAGGTGATGGCAGGTGAAAGTGTTTAATGAACATAAAACAGGGAACAAAAGGAACAGAACATGAACTTAAACCGGGGATAAACTAAACACGACTAGGAACAGAAAGTTAGACATTAAACCAAAACAAACAGTAACCCAAAACGAACAGATGCAAAACAAGACTTAACTGAACTCAGGAACATTTATAACAAAACTAATGAGCAACTTCGGTTCAGGTGAGCGCCACATCACCTGACCGAGGTGCATTCTGGGGAATACAGTTCACCAAACACTACAAATGAAAACAAAAGGAAACAAAATGTTGTCTCTGGACACCTTGACGCCCTCTAGCGGTATTCCCTGACAATAATAGTGCTGAACAGATCAACTATCTAATAAATTAAACTGACATGTAAATGTATTTACAGACTGCAGCAAAGTTACACACCAGCTGCAGAATTAAAGAGTGTGATGATCTGTGTGACATAATATTATCCACAGAGGGAAATACAGTACATGTGAAGATTTATTCATGTATTTATTTATGTATTGAGGTCAATCATGTAGCATCTTTGATATTTATAAGCACTCTCGCACTCACCCACAGACACGTATCCACACCCTGAATGCACTTCCTGTTATTTGAGTTACCGCATGAGATCAAAAAACAGATCACCAGATATGAAGAATATTTTTGTTGTTTATTTTCAAACTTGAGAGTAAATTTTTTGGAGGAAATCATCCGTGAATGAGTCTCAGAAGTGTGTGTGTGTGCGTGTGTGTTGGTCTGGGAGGAGTAGGAACAGTGATCATGACTCAAACCCTTACGCAGCACGACAGTGCACCTGCCGCTCTGTAACGTTCAGCAAGTTTTGACAGAGTTTCATATGAGTTGTAGACTGTGGAAACAGAATGTTGAAATAACATACATGTGTGTGTGTGTGTATGTGGTACCAAGCAGCTAGAGTGTGAGCAAATCAGGCAGAGGAAGCAGATAAGGCAACAACAAAGTTCTTTGTGAAACGTGAGGAAAAAGACTTTGTAAAACTTTATCAGTAAACAAGGGGTGTGTCTTATGAATGAGCTTCTGTATATCTGAGTGTAAGTTAAAATTAAAATAAGATATATCGTTTTTCGTCCTACAGTGGGGAAATTTCTGTTACAGCACCAAAGAAAAGTGTGTGAATATAAATAGAGACAAAAATATATATTTATAAAGAAAATACTGTAGTAACACTTTCTATATGTGTAATATGACTGATTTTAAATTTTTTATTAAGTTGGATATTTTCCCTTTTTAATTTGTATTAAACCATTTTTATTTTACAGTGGCAAGAAAAAAGTATGAGTCTTTCCAAATTTCATGTTTTTTTGCTTTAATTTGTCATGAAATGTGATTTGATCTTTATCTAAGTCAAGGGTATTGACAAATATAATGTACCTAAAATATTAATACAAAGAAATTCTGCTCATTCATGTCTTTACTGAACACACTAATTCTACATTTAAAATAATTAAATGTAGAAAAAGTACACTGTAAAAAAAATCAAATAAATAAAAAAAACGTTCAAATGACTGACAGCAATGGCTACCAAACAAAAACCGTAAAATTAAGGTAAAATACTCTAGTTCATATTATGTGCAAAAACATTAAATGTACAAAAATTATTTAATCGGCGGCACGGTGGTGTGGTGGTTAGCACTGTCCCCTTGCACCGCCAGGGTCCGAGTTCGATCCCCGGCCAGGCTCGATTCTCGTCTCTTTGTGCATGGAGTTTGCGTTTTCTCTCCGTGCTTGGTGGGTTTCCTCCGGGTACTCCGGTTTCCTCCCACAGTCCAAAGACATGTAGGTTAGGCTAATTGGCGTTCCCAAATTGCCCGTAAAGTTTGAATGTGTGTGTCTGTGCCCTGCAATGGATTGGCACCCTGTCCAGGGTGTACCCTGCCATGTGCCCTAAGTCTCCTGGGATAGGCTCCAGGCCCCCTGTGACCCTGAATACAGGATTAAGCGTGTATAGATAGTGAGTGAGTGTTATTTAATCTTGTACAGAGAAAAAAAAATATTTTACAGATTTTTCCTAAATTTATATGATTAAAGAGCAAGAGCACTATACTGTAAGTTTAGCAGTAAAGCACCGTTATTTTACAGATTCTTCTCAGATTTATACGATTAAACATCTTCATTAAAGCAACACCACAAGAAGTTTACCAGATAAAAACTGTTATTTTACAGATTTTTCCTAGATTTATATGATTAAACATCTTTAAAGCAACAGCACTCTAAGTTTAGCAGTGAAACACCATTATTTTACAGATTTTTTCCAAATTTATACAATTTAACACCTTCATTAAAACAGCACTCGATGTGTTGCAACAAAATGTTTTTATTTTACCTTATGTTTTTATTAACACCTTTAATAAAGCAAAAGCATTAGACAATTATCAGAGAAACACTGTTATTTTACAAATTATTCCTAAATTGAAGATCAGACACCTTCAAATAAAGCAATAACACAAAAAACCTGTTATTCCACAATTTTTTCATAAATTCCTATGAAGTGTTAACACAAACTCAAGACGTTTAGTATGATATTGCTTTTATAAAAAATTATAAGGATTATTTCAATACTGAAAAATTAACATTGACATTTTTTCCACATTTTTTTACGGTAAAAATACCATTTTATTTTTACTGTGTTTTTCCTGTTTTTGTAAATTTTGTAAATCTATTATATAGATATCAACACGTCAGTGATATCTTCAGTACTCTGTGCCCTCGACATATCATCACATCCAAGCTGTGTGATATTCAGCACAACACCACTACCACTAATGCCTTCTTATTGTTCTTCTCCATTAGGGATCCTTCCTCTATACATTTAAAACATTTTAATCTAGCCTCGTCAAATTTCTCTATAAACTAACTGTCCATATATTGAATGATTTAGTGTTCTGATCTACTTGTAAATTTAAAAGATTTTATCATGTTGATATTCACCGTTGATACACTAACTCATATAACTAATAATTAACAGAAAAAAATCTTATTCAAAAATATATTGTGTGCAGAATAATATATTATATTAATATATTATAATATATAAAAAACATAAGGAATTGTATATATATTCAAATGTATGTAATTTTATATTCAACAATATACTTCATAATATATTGTATTTGATCAAATCTGTCTATTTCTTTATATTTTTTTTACAATATGCTTATATGTTAATATAGTTCGAACAAAATGGACTTCATAGGCATTAATTATAATTCTTAAACATTCATAAGGTTTCAATAATGTTTCAATAGAACAATTATAAGTATAAATATAATGTTTTTTGTTTTCATTGCAATATATATATATATATATATATATATATATATATATATATATATATATATATATATATATCCATACATGGTCCATTCATATATTGCAATATATTAATAAATATAAGCACTATTCTGCATGGAAAATGTATTATTTAATATATTGCATTATATTTTACTTTTTTTTTTTCAGAAGGGAGTCCTTCAAGCATAAGGGAGTCCTTCCTTCCTCCAAAATGGCGCTGTACATCGCTCAGTCATTGAGTTTTCCAATGCCGTCTCCAACGCTATCTCTCTATCACGCTATCTTTCGTGAGTGCTCACCATTTTGTGCCATTTTCCTGATTGAGTGTGTTGTTAGAACGCGGGTTTAATTGTGTAAACTCTTGCTCTCTGCGTGAGAGAGTTCTAATAATAAATCGCGTGGTTATCCTGCCTGCTCGTGCTACTTCCGTGTTTGGGTTTATCCTCCATGCTACACGGGATAACTGCTAGTCTTCTGATTTGCCTCCGGTTGCCGTGTGACAGAATGACTGAGCCAGCAGTAAACCCAGCCTCTGCGATGTGGTGGACGGACATGCTAGGCTGATTGAGCAGCTGCGCGGTGAGGTCGCGGCGATCCGTGCTAGCGTCCAAGACATCACAGCCTTGCACCGTGAGGTCACGGAGCTGCGGCAGGAGAGCGCGGCGCTCCGCGAGGTGGCTTCTCGGCCGGCTAGGCCGTTGCCCGTCGCGGTGGCAGCTGCGCCGCCAACCCCTCCCCCCTCCCATGTGTATTTAGCTTTACCGGACAAATGGGACGGCACAGATGGGAAGTGTAATGTTTTTTTAACCACACTGGATCTTGTGTTTGAGTTTAATTCCACCAGATACTCCACAGACCGGTTGCACATTGCTCTTCTCGTCTCGTTGCTGTCAGGCCAGGCAGCTGAGAGGGCCACAGCGGTTCTTCGCTCCAATTTGGACACAGCACATTCATATAATGAGTTCACCCATCAACTAAAACTCACTTTTGAACATCCTGCTGCCGAGGTGGAGACCGACTCAAAGTTATATCATCTGCGGCAGGGGGGTTTGTCCGTGAACCGCTACACGGTGGATTTCAGGATCCTCGCCGTCCAAACTACCTGGGGAGACACTGCCCTCCGGACGGCCTACTACGAGGGACTGACTTCCCGTATAAAGGACGAACTCACCGGACGAGAGCTTCCCGCTACTTTGGAGGGGCTGATCCAACTCACCCTCCAAATAGACCAACGACTGCTCTCTTGTCCTAGGCCAGCCCCCCGAACCCTGCCGCCTGCCACTTCATCACCATCTTCGACCAATCCAGTTCCTGAAGCATGCCGCTTTTCCACTGCCACCACCACCGGAACTGTCGGATCTCCACCTCCCACCGTGGTTGACACCGGAGCCGGGGAACCCATGCAATTAGGACCCGCCTCCTTGCCTGCTGCAGAGAGAGAATGACATTTCAGACAGGGCTCTGTGCATGTTGTGGGTCAGCATTGCATCACAGAGCTATCTGGGAAAACGCTCAGGCTCGGTGAGTAAGGAGGGTGACTCGCCGCGTTCCCTCCACCTCTCTGCCACCATTACCAATGTTTCCCGTCTCACGGTGCAAGTACAACTCCAGTTTGGCCACAAACGGGTCAGAAGTACGGCGTTCATCGACTCCAGTGCCGCTGGCAACTTCATTGACTCTTCCTATGCCAAAGAACTGGGAGATGGTCGGCCCCTTTCATCCAGCCCTATCATCACCCAGACCCACCCAATCACGTTAATCATCGACCAACACCAAGAGCAGATCCGGGTTCATCTCACCCCCATTTCATCTCCCCCCTCATCCTTGGGCACCCTTGGCTACTGCTACATGATCCGCTCATCTCATGGACACAAAACCGGATCCTTCAATGGGGCCCGACCTGCACGGAACTTTACCTACGGGCCTCAGCTGGGACATGGTTTAGGGAGTCCGAGGCCCCCAAACTTGACACCAACGCCATCCCCGTCGCCTACTGAGACCTGGCTGAAGTGTTCTGCAAGAGATGGGCCACTCACCTTCCTCCTCATTGCCCCTACGACCTGGTGATTGACCTTCAGCCGGGTTCTGTTCCTTCCTGCTTTCACCTCTACTCGCTCTCTGCCACTGAGACGCAGGCCATGGAGAAGTATGTCACCGACGCCCTCCGCAACGGCACCATCCGGCTCTCCTCCTCACCTGCCACCACGAGGTTCTTCTTTGTCAAGAAAAAAGGTAACGACCAACGCCCGTGTGTTGACTATTGGGGGCTCAACAATATCACCATCAAAAATTGTCACCCATTGCCTCTTACCAACTCTGCCCTGGACGCCCTCTCTGGCGCCACCATTTTCACAAAGTTGGACCTACGGAGCGCCTACAACTTGGTGCGCATCAGAGAGGGCGATGAGTGGAAGACTCATCGACGATATTCTCATATACTCCCGTACCGTTGACGAACATGTCCAAAACGTCAGGACGGTCCTCAAGAGACTGCTCACCCATCAACTGTATTTTAAGTTGGAGAAGTGCGCCTTTTACAAGCGCTCCACCACGTTCCTGGGTTTCGTCATCTCGCCCCAGGGTGTGGCCATGGACCCGCAGAAACTGGAAGTTGTGCGTCATTGTCCCCTACCCAAGACCCTCAAGCAACTTCAACGGTTTCTCAGCCCAGAAGCTACATCCTTGTAGTTTCTTCTCCAGGAAATTTAACCCCACTCAGCAGCGATACGGGGTAGGGGACCGCGAGCTGCTGGCCATAAAGTGGGCCCTGGAGGAATGGCGACACTGCCTCCAGGGCACCAGAGAGCCGTTCATCATCTGGACCGACCATCAAAACCTAATACGGAATCTAAGACAGCTCAACCCAAGACAGGCGCGGTCGTCTTTTTTCTTAGAGCACTGCAATTTCCATCTATCGTACCGCCCGGGGTCCAAGAACACCAAAGCTGATGCCCTCTCTCGACAATACGAAGAGGACGTTCCCCGGGCAGACCCCGCGCCTGTCCTCCCACCATCCAAGATAATTGCACCTCTCCGCTGGGATTTGGAGACAAGGGCTCGCCAGGCACAGGCTGCGGAAATGGAACTGGCAGGAGTGCCACCTGGATGACTCAACATGCCTCGTGACGTCAGAACGGAGGTCCTTCAATGGGGCCAGTCATGCCCCCTTTCTGGACACCCCGGAACCAAACTCAGCCTCCAATTCGTCCGGCGTGCCTTCTGGTGGCCGTCCATGGCAAAGGACGCAGAGGAATTCGTCCAGGCATGCCCAGTGTGTGCCATGCGCACACACAGCGACCGGCACTAGGACCCGGAAGTAGTACGGTCGCGATTCAGGAAGTATAAAAGGAAACAAAATGGCGCCGCACATTGCTCTGTCATTGAGTTTTCCAATGCCGTCTCCGACGCTATCGCTCTAATTTCGTGAGTACTCACCATTTTGTGCCATTTTCCTGATTGAGTGTGTGTTGTTAGAATGTGGGTTTAATTGTGTAAACTCTTGCTCTCTGCGTGAGAGAGTTCTAATAATAAATCGCATGGTTATCCTGCCTGCTCGCGCTGCTTCCGCGTTTGGGTTTATCCTCCACACTACACGGGCTAACTGTTAGTCTTCTGATTTGCCTCCGGTTGCCATGTGACACGTTATATGATTTCTCTATATCTACAAACACAAAATGCAACTCTATCTGACCTTCTCTATACTTCTCCATCAGTATTCTTAAAGCAAACATGGCATCTGTGGTGCCACTCACCTTTTCTCTAAATTTCACACAAAAATCTTCCTTCTTCTACTTCCACCACCTTATAGTCTCTAATCTCCTTTGAATTGAACCCCTACACAGCAGATAATCTACCTGACTACATCTTCCACCAGTCTTTGAACATTCCTCTCCTGGACCCCATACCTACCCATCCCCTTCTCATCACTTCTGTTCCTTTCTCCAACATGCCCATTAAGGTCAGCTCCAATCACCCAATCTCTCTTCATTTGGGACACTAACTACCACTTTGCCCAGAAATCTTCTTTTCCTTCACATCTCATCCTATCTGTGGAGCGTACGCGTACATTTATTATTACCACTTAAACTTTCACTTTCACGGGCCTCCGAGTGGCGCAGTGGTTAAAGCGCTCGCCCTATCATCCGGAGATCGCCAGTGGTGCTGTAACCTCTCGCAGCCGGAGGTCTAGAGAGAGCTGATTGGCCGAGCTCTCTCAGAGTGGAGGGATGAGAGGTACATAGTGCTCCGACATTAATCATGTCAGGGGCGTCTGTGAGCTCGCGCAGCGGAGGGAGTGGATAGAGCTGTCCTCCGAGTGTGTTACGCTGCCACCCAACGGTGGGCGAGCGAGCAGTTCGAAAAGATGCGGTCGGCTGACGTCACGTGGTTCGGAGGAAACCACGTGAGTGGTAGTAGTAGCCTTAATGTGGGAGCCCCCTAGTGACGTGGAGGAATTGAAAATTCATGACTAAATTAGGGGAGAAAATCGGGGAAAAATACAAAAAAAAAACTTTCACACTGACTCACTCTCCTCACTTTCACTACACTTTTGGCATAATCTTCCCTCAATATAAGACCTACATTCACTTAAAACGTGTCCCTGACTTAATGTGACAGGTCAAATATCTCTGTGTATATAACTGTAACTGTTTATAAGAATCAATTAGTCAAAATATAGAGTCCATGATGTTGGCCCATTTGCCATCTTTTATTGCTAAAGCAACTGCACATGCACAATGAAAACCGCTGAGCAGAAAAACAACAAAGCTGCACAAATGTTAGGCCTGAGATCTTATACTTCAGGTTCAAAGATTAATAACTATAAAGTAATTTAATGAATCCTTAAACTTTATTTGTTCTTCAGAGAATATATCATCACCTACAGTCATTACAATTATTTTATGCATCTAAAACCAAAGGGTTAGCTACACAGGAGTCAGGGTTAGCATTAGATACGCAGAAATCAGATTTAGCATTAGATACCATGAGTCAGGGTTAGCATTAGACACACAGGATTTGGGGTTAGCTACACAGGTTTTAACATCACTATACACTACATTTGGCTTTGGGCTGCAGCATTGTTGTCCACATAGCTGTTGTTCCTGCAGGATTGCCGAAGCATTAGGATGTAGGATGATAATCCATGTGTATGTTTTAGAAAGACATCCAGCACTCAAAGATGATCACAACACTGTAGTAACAACCACTAGCAAACCAACCATTCCCCAGACAGAACTGAGTGGAGGTTGCCCAGCTAAAGGAGAGAGGAAGGAACAAAACAACAGAAACGTAAATTACTGATAGTTTATATTCAGCTTAAGGATGGTTATTATGATGTATAAAATTCTAGATATTATGATACATTGGAGTGTGCATTCACCATGCACACTTACATGTAACTGTAACAGTCACTGTCATATTTACCTGAACCAGGACATTATGAGCACTGCAGGCATTCTGTACAGTCAGTGATAACCTTGACCTTGGTGTAGTTAGTGCTAGTGCTAATGCTAATATTTGTTACACGTCTCAAGTGTAAGAAAACACTGACATATTGGGAGTGGGGTAGGAAGTGTTATACATTATTTTCATTATTCTACACATCAGTGTACCATTTACATTCAACTGTAACTGACAGTCACCGTCCTGATTACCTGGCCCTCAGAGAGAGAGAGAGAGAATTAAACTGCTAATAATTAAGTTTTGCTAACTTCTCCACAGACGGGCAGACTAACCAAGATTTCAGTAGAACTATTCCTAATGCAGTGGCACGATGGCTTAGTGGTTGCCTCCAGGGTCTGTGTTCAATTCCCCCCAGGTTCAATTCCAATCTCAATGTGCATGAGGTTTGCATGTTCTCTAATGTCCGGTGTGTTTCCACCGGGTACTCTGGTTTCCTCCCACAGTCCAAAGACATAGAGATTAGGCTAATTGGCTTTCTCAAAATTGCCCATAGTGTGGGAGTGTGTGTATGTGTGTGTGCCCTGCAATAGATTGGCACCCTGTCTAGGGTGTACACCGTCTCATTCCCTAAGTCTTCTGGGATAGGCTCCAGGGCCCCCATGACCCTGTATATAGCATAGATAATGAGTAACTCAGTGAGTATTCCTAATACTATCTGCTGTATTGTCAGAAATAACCTTGATATAGCTAGTGCTAATGTTTGTTAGATGTTTACAGATACTATAATAATGTTACAGACTCACAGTGTACAGTGATGGTGATTGGCTGTGATTCAGACACAACCAGACTTGCGTCCAGATTCAGCACAGCTGCACACTTGTACTGCACTCCGTTATCCTCATGTCTGGCCTCAACGTTCAGTTTCACTGTCACGCTCACGTTCTCCATCTCATTTACCAAGTCTGAAAGTGATGTTTCTTTGAATAGTATGAAAGCCTTGTGTTGCTTCGGATCGGTTCTGCTCCAGTGTACACTGAGTTTACGTCCAGGACCGACATTTTTAATCTGACACATCAGCTCTGTCTGATCCCCCTCTCTCCACACATGAGACACAGAGCTCAGCATAATGCTGTCTGGACTCTCTGTAAACACACACACACACACACACACACACACACACACACACACACACACACACACACACGAGTAAATCATGTCAAATATGATAAATGTGCACATAACAGGAAAGTTATAAGATTTTACAAAATGGTGGAAAATGGTGAGATTTACATAACTCTCACACTGATCAGTTACTGTTGTGAGGTAACACGTGAGACTGTCAGCATCCTCCCAATTTGTCAGACTGTCTACCTTCCACATTAAACTTGTTTTATTGTTTGTATCCGGTTGTGATGATTTAGACTCCCAGCCCAGCATGTATCCCGTCACAGGTTTACTCAGTAAACAGCAGTTCACTTCAGCAGGATGTCCATACTCTACCAGCAGAGACGCCGGAGTGACGACAAGATCTCTACATACTTCTGTTCAGCACAATAACAAATAAAACAGTATATTAGTATAATATACATAATAAAACAAACAATAAAATGACAAATTAGTAGTCAGTTCTGCAAATATGTAACTTTAGGGGTACAGAGGTTTTATTTGTCATATACATGGGTATACAGAGCACAATAGCTAGTGAAATTATGGTTGTTTGGCACTGAGACTTATTCAAGAAAAACAAGCATTATAAAGAATTAGATTAAAAATAAGACAAAAGATACAGATCTTGCAGACAAGAGTAGCTTCTTAGCTATTGTCTCTCTGAACTGCTTCAAACTGTTCTGTTTGTGATCCAACAGGGGTCCCAGATGGGTGTTTGTAAGCAGCATACTGAGCAAACGTGTCCTCCAAGGTTTGTAACCATTCTTTTAGTCTCAGAGTCACATGTGTGTTCAAATTTAAATCTAAATTTTATTTGTCAAATACACAGTCATACTATCACACCTTTTAGATTTGCTTTTGAATGATACGCAATGAAATGTTTTATCAACCACACATGACATAAATTAAATAAAAAATAGAGTATTCTAAATAAAGAATATGAAATAACAATATAATAATAAAAAAACAGTAGAAAAAGAAAAAGATTTTAATAAGGAATATAAAATACATAATAAGAATATAATAATAGAAAGTTTTACAGTATGGTAAACATAGAAAACATATGTGTTTGTGAACATAATGTAATGGCTCATGTCTGAATGGCTTAAAAATAGTTTCGGTGACCTTGTGGTGACCTTGTCACTTTAAAGAAGGCCTTAGATGTCAACAGGTTGTTAAACTGCCCTTCAAAGTGCTAAAGTACCTTTACACCTGCACTATTGAGATCTTCCTGAGAGGAGGCATCACAGCCTGGTTTCAATGTAAACAAACACCTGCATCAATGGATATAAATTAGAAAAGCTAAACTTAAAGTTTTTACTTTGATACTACTTAATATTATTACCAATGAAATAAGAGTGCTGGAGTGGTGTAAGGGAATAATTGGTATAAGCATCATTGAGCTTTTTCTGTGAAGAGACATCACAGCCTGGTTTGGGAACAGCACTATGCAGCACAGATAAACTCTACAGAGGGATCTGAACTTTACCTACAGCAAGAGGTGATGGAAAAAGGCCAGGACAATAGTGAGGGATGTAAGCCCCCTGAACAATCAACTCTTCTCCCTATTACAGTCAGGCAAGCACTTCTGCTCTCTGAAGGCCAGCTCAGTGAGGATGAGGTGGAGCTGTTTCTCATAGTATGTTCACATGACCACCACACCACCATTATAAGCCCCTTTATTCTTTATAATACTCTTACATGTTGACCCTTTATGTAAATATAAATATTCATTCATTACATATATTTGCAGTTTCAGCCAAAACTACCTCAGCCTGTCATTGCATCTACTTTACCTGCAGGTATCTGCACAGCTCTCCATCTATTTTGCACTTTGTCATGACAGTCGTGCTGTGTCCCCACCCATCCTTCTACATTTCCTTGTTCTCAATCTTTTTATATTTTATATTTACTTTTGTAAACTACTCTTATTTAAATGACTGTGCATTTGATACATATTTAATATTTTTCCCAGTAAACCATTTGCATATAAAAAAAGAAAGGTTTTGTGTGTACATTGGTCAGAACTTAGTCTTTCGATGATATATTTACATTTCATACATTGGGAAACCCCAAACTAGTTTCATGAAAATTTTATGTCTGTCTGTTTATCATGTCACAGCATCACACGTCTGTCTGGACAGAATTTAATTAATCTTTTGCAGTACTTTTATATTTGCATGAAGTTTAACCTGCTCCCTAAGTAAAATCAAAATTACATTATGAACAATTTACTATTGGCTTTACTAATAAACTTATGTTATAAATAAGCTACTAATAAGCTACTTTCTTACTTAAACAAACACCCGCACCATTAGATATATTAATTAGAAAAGCTAAAATTAATATATTTACTTTAATTAGTTTATATTTTCTCTGCTGAAATAACAGCGCTAAAGCACGTCACACTGTGCATGCATGTGTGTGTGTGTGTGTGATACACTGATACTGTGTGTGTGTGTGTGTGTGTGTGTGTGTGTGTGTGTGTGTGTGTGTGTGTGTGTGTGTGTATATATAAGAGTGTGTGTATAAGAGTGTGTGTATAAGAGTGTGTGTGTAAGAGTGTGTGTGTAAGAGTGTGTGTGTGATACACTGATACTGTGTGTATGACACGCTGATACGGTGGAGTTACGTTACTGTCAGATGTTGTGTGTCTGTGTGTGTGAGATAAAGCACATTTACTTCAAAACTCCACAACAGTTATGAACTCATCCTACCCATCAGTCTTACCTACTCACACTTAACACACATGCTCAGATCAAAAATACATCATGGTTCGCCACTTTAGAGCTCGACTTATATACTCATGCTACAACTCCCAGCGACTTGTGGATTAATGTTTAATAATTAAAGTTTTTTCATTTACCTGCTTAATTTAACTAGTGTATTGATGGATAATGTTAAATAATTATGTTAAAAATTGCAGACCTTTATCGAGAGTATTTATCTGTTGTTCCTCAGTAAAATTTTTCATTTTTAGTCTTAGCCAGCTCCTAAAAGCCAGAAAAGACTTTTTTTCTAATGCACAATGTCAAAGCAACATGGTTTTACAAAAATACAAACCAAGGTGCACTCTGCACAAGTACACATTGTAGCCGGTGAAGTGAAGCGTATGCATCAGCGCCCAAAACAGGAAGCATGATCCTAATCCATGATTCTTAAGCATGATCCTACAAAGGGCCTAAAGCAATTATACCAATATATCACTCATCACTCACTCATCATCTATACCGCTTAATCCTGTAGTCAGTATCACGGGGGCCTGGAGCCTATCCCAGGAGACTTGGGGCACATGGCAGGGTACACCCTGGACAGGGTGCCAATCCATCGCAGGGCACAGACACACACACTCACACATTACGGGCAATTTGGAAACGCCAATTAGCCTAACCTACATGTCTTTGGACTGTGGGAGGAAACCGGAGTACCCGGAGGAAACCCACTAAGCACGGGGAGAACATGCAAACTCCATGCACACAGAGACGGGAATCGAGCCTGGCTGGGGATCGAACCCGGACCCTGGCGGTGCAAGGCGACAGTGCTAACCACTACACCACCGTGCCGCCTATACTAATATATAATAATTATATTATTTTTTTTACAAGATGGCGCCGGTGAGGTCGGCTGCCGTCACGACTGCTCCGACCGACTTTACTTTGTTTTCGTCTTTTTATTTAATTTCTAGCAACTTTAATCCGGCCAATTCATCACAATTGAGTGCATTAGGTACGATAGAGATACTCTTATTTCTATTGGTCTACAATGTACTCACAATTCGACGTTTTTGACTCCGGATCCGAGCTGGCCGAGTGAGATCCTGAGGGAAAACAAAGGACGCGACGCGAAGCGGCGGCCCCGAGGAAAACGAGCCGGCTTCAGGAACAGGCTGAGAGCCCGTGCACACCGCACACCTCTGCCTAGCATCCTGCTCGCCAACGTCCAGTCTCTGGAGAACAAGCTCGATGACCTCAGGGCCAGGATAAAGTTCCAGAGAGACATTCGGGACTGCAATCTTCTCTGCTTCACCGAGACATGGCTGAACCCAGCGGTGCCGGACCACGCCATCCAACCGGCCGAGTTCTTCTCGGTTCACCGCATGGACAGGACAAGGGACTCGGGGAAGACAAGGGGAGGCGGCGTGTGTTTAATGGTGAACAGCGGCTGGTGCAACAGCGCGAGCGTTGTTCCTCTCGCACGCTCCTGCACACCCAACCTGGAACTATTGACCATCAAGTGTCGTCCTTTTTATCTTCCTCGGGAGTTTACATCGGTCATAATCAGCACCGTTTATATTCCGCCACAAGCGGACACGGACACTGCCTTATGCGAGCTGCATGAGGCACTCACACAGCACCAGACACAGCACCGGGACGCTGCGCTCATTGTGGCGGGAGACTTTAACAGTGCCAACCTCAAACGCGCAGCGCCGAACTTTTATCAGCACATCACATGCCCAAACAGGGGTGAAAGGACACTGGACCATTGTTATACAACAGTCAAGGACGGCTACAAGGCACAATCTCGTCCACCGTTTGGGAAATCCGACCATGCCGCCATCTTCCTCATGCCAAAATATAAACAAAGGCTCAAACAGGAAGTTCCGGTTCAGAGGGAGGTCGCGCGCTGGACGGACCAATCGGTGGCCGCGCTTCAGGACGCACTCGATGACGCAGACTGGGACATGTTCCGGAACAGCTCCGATGACGTCAGCATGTTTACGGAAGCGGTTGTGGGATTCGTCGGGAAACTAGCGGATGATACCGTGCAGAAAACGACCATCAGAACGTTTCCCAATCAGAAGCCGTGGGTGGATAAAACCATCCGCGACGCTCTGAGATCTCGCGCCGCTGCCTACAACGGGGGACTTACATCGGGGGACATGAACCAGTACAAGGCTGCGTCCTATAACGTCCGGAAGGCGGTTAAAGAGGCGAAGCAGCGCTACGGAAGGAAACTAGAGTCACAACTCCAACGGAGTGACTCTAGGAGCCTGTGGCAGGGACTAAGGACAATCACGGATTATAAAACACCAACATCCGGTATGACGAACGCGGACATGACTCTGGCAGACGAGCTGAACCCCTTTTATGCTCGCTTCGAGGCTGCAGCTAAAGACGCTAGCGTTGCTAATGCTAGCGGTGCTAACGGCTGCGGAGAGGAAGTCACTGCCAGCACCGGAAACGCGTTCATCATCTCCGAGCATGACGTGAGGAGAGCCTTCAAGAGAGTGAACATCAGGAAAGCAGCAGGACCAGACGGCATCTCAGGTCGAGTCCTCAGAGCCTGCGCAGACCAGCTTGCACCTGTGTTCACAGAGATATTCAACCTCTCCTTATCTCAGTCGGTGATCCCCACATGCTTCAAAGAGTCCATCATTGTTCCTGTTCCGAAGAAACCACATCCTGCTTCCCTCAATGACTATCGACCTGTAGCCCCCACCTCAGTGGTGATGAAATGCTTTGAACGGCTGGTCAGAGACTTCATCATCTCTTCACTACCCGACACTCTGGACCCACTACAGTTTGCATACCGCCCGAACCGCTCCACAGATGATGCCATCTCTCATCTCCTCCACACAACACTCACTCACCTGGACACTAGAAGGGGGGATTATGTTAAAATGCTTTTCATCGACTACAGCTCAGCATTTAATACCATAATTCCCTCCACACTCACCACCAAGCTGGAGCACCTGGGACTCAGCTCATCTCTGTGTCAGTGGATCTCTAATTTCCTAACTGGGAGACCACAGGCTGTAAGGATGGGTGGACACGTCTCAGCCTCTCTCACTCTCAGCACTGGAGCCCCGCAGGGCTGTGTTCTGAGCCCCCTTCTGTACTCTCTGTACACACATGACTGTGCGGCCACTACCAGCTCCACCACCATCATCAAGTTTGCTGACGACACCGTCGTGGTGGGCCTGATCTCTGACAACGACGAGACGGCCTACTTGAAGGAGATTGGAAATCTGGAGAACTGGTGCCAGAGGAACAACCTTCTTCTAAATGTCAGTAAAACAAAGGAGCTGATAGTGGACTTCAGCACTAAGCAGGAGAGGAACTACCAGACCCCGTCATCAACGAGAGCCCAGTGGAGAGAGTGGACTGCTTCAAGTACCTCGGTGTTCACATCACGCAGGACCTGTCATGGTCCTGTCACATCAACACCGTGGTGAAAAAGGCCCGACAGCGTCTCTACCACCTCAGACGCCTGAGAGACTTCAGACTGCCCTCCAAGGTGCTCAGGAACTTTTACTCCTGCACCGTAGAGAGCATCCTGACGGGAAACATCGCATCCTGGTTCGGGAACAGCACCATGCAGGACAGACGGGCCTTACAGAGGGTGGTGCGATCAGCTGAGCGCATCATCCGAACTGAGCTTCCTGACCTGCACTCTGTCTACAACAAGCGGTGCTGGACCAAGGCCAGGAAAATCATGAAGGACCTCAGCCACCCCAGCAATGGACTGTTCTCTCTGCTGCGGTCTGGGAAGCGCTTCCGCTCCCTCAAGGCCAATACAGAGAGACTGAGAAGGAGCTTCTTCCCGCAGGCGATACGGTCTCTCAATCAAACCAACACACTGGACTAATCACCTTTGCATTTTCTTGCACACACAGAACGGACAATTATGTCGATGCACATTGCACATATATGCACATATGCACATTTTGCACACTTCAAGGACCTCTTTTCACACCCCCCTCATCTCATTAAAAAAAAAAAATAAATAAAAAAAAAAACTACCTCAAGTTTTTTCACTGACTATAGCCGTAATATATTACATCACATTCCACTTCTGACAAGAGCACATTCTTTCATTCCTCAGATTTTATGTATATATATATATATTTTGTAACTTTGTTGGAATCTGTTTTATAGGTTCCTTTTGTAAAAATTATTTAAGGTCACGGAGCGGTCGTATAAGCATTTCACTGCATATCGTACTGTGTATGACTGTGTATGTGACAAATAAAATTTGAATTTGAAATTTGAATTATTAGTGTGAACTGACAGACTGAAGTCAAAGTTACAGAAAAAAAAGACCACTCCTATTCACCCCATATTCACCCCCTCGTAACACACACACACACACACACACACACACACACACACACACACACCAGTATACTGTATACTGTATATACTTATACAGAGGTATAAGTATTTGTTTTTATGTATAATTACAACATAGTACTTTTATTTGAGCTTTTTTAATTCTATTCTTTTCCTTGTCTAAATAATTAATAATAATAACTTATAAATAACTTACAGTCAAAATAAAAATTGTTACGCCAAGTCTTTCATTGCCCCCCCCCCCCCCCCCCCCAGAGGGTGCTGTTTCACACTGGTTTAATTAGAACTTAGTTTGACAAAACTTTATATGTTGTGCATTCTAACAAAAGGACTCATGAAGCAGGCAACCATTTTGCAGCAGAGAGCTCGTGTGCTTCTCTCATCTTCTTTCAGTTGTGTAAAACCCTCAATGAAGCTTTGCTTGTAAGTCATAATTTGTATTCATTGTTGAAAATTTTTGACCACTGTCAAAAATACGTCATCAAGGCCACATGCACAGGCATTAATATCCGAGGGAAGAAGGATCGATTCAGCCACCGTTTTAAACCACCGGCGCCAAAATGGCATATCAGCAGCCGAGCGCTCTCTCATCGTCTCAGGGAAGTTTTCTTTTTTTCACAGATTCGTACATGTTTAAGAGAAGTAAAATTACAGAGATGTTTTAACTATAGCAGGTAAGATTTTAGGAGTTTAAAACGGTGGCAGGGCGCATGCGCCGTATCAATTCCTCCTCCTTCGGATAGTAACGCCTGTGCATGTGGACTTGATGACGTATTTTTGACAGCGGTTTAACACACTACATTCATGGGCGTAATTTCTCAATTCGTCCGTGTAACAGAGGAGTTGTAAAAACAAGTTTTGTGCACTAAATATCGTATCTGTAAGCTGTCGGGGCCATAGATTTTGGAATCCAACTACATGGGAGATACATGTCTACTCCCAAACTATGCCAAGTAAGTCAGCCTAAAATGCCTAGCACGCTATCATTCCCTCTACATACCCCTGCTAACCTGCCATACGTATCATTCTCTCGTAACCAAGCATTTAGCAAGTTCCGGTCTCAGAGAAATCAGACAAACCTCAAATTCTCTATCCCAGCTACACAACACAACAGCCTTCTTCTGCAGACCAGTCAGGTATGACTGAAATAGCTAGATACCTTGTGGGTCGTGAGCTCGTAAGTTTGATGATCACCCTGAGAACTACTTAGCATGGAAGTCGTCTTTTGTCAGTGCTTTAGAAGGACTATTACTCACCCCTAGCGAAGAGCTTGATCTTCTGATAAGGTGGCTAGGACCACAATCTTCAGAACAAGTCAGGAGAGTAAGAGCTGTTCATGTCACCGATCCAGCAGCTGACTGTAGAATGGCATGGTGAAGATCTTCTCAAGGAAGTGGAGTCAGCAAAGCTTGGAGGCTACTTACCAGGGCTTTCTTTCCTAGACACAGCGCGAGGTGTGGCTCCCATCGTCTGTAGAGCAAATGTTCCACAGTTTCATTTTCAGGGAAGATCACAGGAACTTTCTCTGCTTTCTGTGGTTCAAAAACAACGATATGTCTGAAGGCATGACAGAGTATCGCATGAAAGTTCATGTTTTCGGCAACAGCCCTTCCCCTGTGGTTGCCATTTATGGTCTCAGGCGTGCAGCCTTGAACGGCGAAGCAGAGTTCGGTACAGAGGTGAGACATTTCATTGAGAGAGATTTTTATGTTGACGATGGACTCAAGTCACTTCCTTCCATCAATGAAGCAATAGGTTTTTCTTACAAAGCCCCAAAGTTATGGAATAGTCTTCCTGTTAATGTTCGGGACTCAGACACAGTCTCAGTGTTTAAGTCTAGGCTAAAAACTTATTTATTTAGCCAAGCATTTTTGTAAATAGATTAACCTTAGGTAAAGGAGCAGATCTGGGGGACTCATGGACGTAGAGTATTCTGGTGAACTGGTATGTTTAGATGCTGTCCTCCCCACTCTCATTGTTCACTCAGGTTTGTTGACGGTGAGGTGATTGGTTGCTTTACATCTCAGGGAGCCCTCATGTTTGTGTTTCCTTCTGGCTCTCCCTTTTAGTTATGCTGTTATAGTTAGTCCTGCCGGAGTCCCTGCTTGCACTCTGCACTAATATACATTCACCTTATACATGTTGACTGTGACCAGACCTAACTGCCATCTCTCCTTATTTTCTGTTCTCTCTCTCTCTCTCCCTCTCTCCTTTCCCTCTCTCTGTCTCTCTGTCGAGCTATACATGTTCGCTCCTGAGTTGCCAGTGATCCAGACCCCTCTGCCCTCTGAAGCCGTCTAACCCGTCCTGGAGTCCTGCTTCTGGTTGGAGATCCCGTCACATGGATGCCCCGTGTGGTCTGCCTGGATGCGCTTTGTGGCTGGGGATGGTTTCCATGAAGACTGTCCTATCATCGATTGATGCTCTGGGGACCTGTGACTTCAGTTGTTCGATAGCTCAGGACTGGAATCTCCTACAGTCTACCTGAGCCTCCAGGAACAAACTGGACTCTTTTTAATTTAAATTTTAACACATCTCCTGTTACACTGAACTTCTAGTACACATTATTATGCTGATCATTCTCTTCTATCCGTTATCACCCAGATGAGGATGGGTTCCCTGTTGAGTCTGGTTCCTCTCAAGGTTTCTTCCTATTACCATCTCAGGGAGTTTTTCCTTGCCACCGTCGCCCTCGGCTTGCTCATCAGGGACAATCTTATCATTTTGATTCATACACATTGCATAAAAACTTACTTCTTTTTATTGTGTAAAGCTGCTTTGCGACAATGTCAATTGTTAAAAGCGCTATATAAATAAAATTGAATTGAATTGAAAGTTTGCTCAAGGCTACCAAAGATATGCTCACTATTTCACTTAAGACTTCATAAAATAGCGTCTAACTGCTCAGCCGTGATGCATGCATTCTCCCCAGCCGATTATGTTAAAGACTTAAAACATTTGAATCTAGTCACTGATTCACCCCCTTTGCAGCGCAGTCTGGGCGTGAGTTGGGATCTCCAGAAAGATGCATTCGTCTTCCATGTCAACCTTAGTGAGAAACCATTCACGCGCAGAGGAGTCTTGTTGACTGTAAATAGTTTGTTCGACCCTCTCGGTTGCGTCAATTACCATCCAAGGAAAACTGCTTCCCCGCGAACTTTTGAATACGCAGTCAGACTGGGATGCTCCTCTTTCCACTGAAAAGGAAACAGAATGGAACCTCTGGAAAGACTTATTGAAGGACTTGGAGCAACTCAGAATACCCCAAACTTACACTCTAACGTCCATAGCTCATACAGCCAGAAAGGAGATTAATGTCTTTACGGACGCATCCATTCAGAACATATCCGCAGTCGCGTATTTGAAATTAACAGATCGTGACGGAACATGTCATGTCGGGTTCATTATGGGAAAGGTCAAACTAGCTCCACAGATGGTGCATACAGTTCCCAGACTTGAACTGTGCGCAGCTGTCCTTGCAGTCGAAATAGCAGAACAAATTGTTCAAGAACTGGACGTAGAACCTGATACCCTACTGTTCTACGCGGACAGCAAAGTTGTTCTGGGGTATATCTGCAATGACACCTGACGATTTTACGTTTACGTCAGCAACAGAGTGCAAAGAATCAGGAAATTCACTCTTCCAGAGCAGTGCCGGTACGTTCCTACCTTGCAAAACCCTGCTGATGTTGCTACTAGACCAGTTACTGCGTCCCGTCTGATTGAAACAAATTGGCTTACCGGTCCCACATTTCTGCAACATCCAGAATCCATCCTTGCTGAAGAAGCTTCCTACAATCTTATTGATCCAGATACAGACGTAGAAGTACAAGCACATGCCACTACCTATTTAAACTCTGAATCTGACCTGGGTTCTCACCGCTTTGGAAGGTTTTCATCCTGGATGTCCTTAAGAAGAGCCATAGGTATGCTCAATCACATCGTTCAGTCTTTCAAAAACAAAGAAAGATCATGTCGTGGCTGGCACCGTTGTAAGAACTCCCACACACCTGAGTTACTGGCTCAAGCTGAAAGTGTCATCATCAGATGTGAACAGAGGGAAGCTTACAAAGGAGAAATAGCTCATCTGGAGATTGGAAAGCCTATTTCCAAGCAAAGTTCTCTCAAGAGGCTGGACCCGGTCCTGCAAGATGGACTCTTAAGAATTGGAGGTAGGCTAGAACAGTCCACGCTTCCCAGCGATGAAAAACACTTTCTTGTTATACCCGGCCACAGTCACTTAACACCCCTCTTGACGAATCATTACCATTACAAAGTGAATCATCAAGGTCGTATCCTTACTGAAGGAGCAATCCGTTCTGGAGGATTTTGGATAGTTGGAGCAAAGAGACGCATAAGTAGTATCCTTCGTAAATGCATCACTTGTCGCAAACAAAGAGGTAAAACAGCGGAACAGAAGATGGCAGTCCTTCCTTCTGATTGCATCAGCATGGAGCCACCCTTCACTAATGTTGGCTTAGACGTGTTCGGTCCTTGGAATATGTCAGCATGCCGTACCCGTGGAGGTCATGCTCACAGTAAAAGATGGGCAGTAATTTTCACATGCTTATCAGCTAGAGCCATCCATATCAAACTGATGGAGTCGATGGACACATCAAGCTTTATTAATGCGCTTCACCGATTCTTCGCCATCCGAGGTCCGGCAAAGGTTATACGATCGGACTGTGGCACCAATTTTACAGGAGCATGCAAAGAGCTGGATATGCTTGTGATCGCTTCCAAAGATTCCAGTGTGACAAAATACGTTACTGAAGAAGGTTGCAAATGGATCTTCAACCCACCTCATTCGTCTCACATGGGAGAAGCGTGGGAGAGGATGATTGGACCCTCAAGGCGGATTCAGGACCCCATGCTTCTTCAAATCAGTTCCTCACATCTGACGCATGAAATGCTGTCAACCCTAATGGCCGAAATATGTGCATCAACGCAAGACCCCTCGCACTAATTTCTACTGACCCTGAGTCCCCTCTTCTCCTCACGCGAGCAATGATCCTTACCCAAAAGGTGTGTACTTCTTCTGCACCTCCAGGATCCTTTGAGGGCACCAATCTGTATCGGAAACAATAGAAAACATCTTAGTGCAACATCTTGCCAATCTGTTTTGGGAAAGGTGGAAACGAGAATACCTTGTATCCCTTCAACCCCGTAAGAAATGACAAGGCAGCAAACCTAATATTAAGGAAGGATACTTGGTTCTTCTAAAAGACAGTCAGGCAAAAAGGAACGAGTGGCCTATGGCTCTGGTCACCAAAGCTACCACAGATTCTGATGGCAAAGTATGTCTTACAGCATGCTTACAGCATGCTTACAGTATGTCTTAAATTGCCCTGTGAATGTATATTGAGAAAGAAGATTGGCATTACATTTAATACCAGGCGGGGAGTGTTACCCGAAGACTTTCATTACCTTTTTCTCCCCACTAGAGGGTGCTGTTTCACACAGGTTTAATTAGAACTTAGTTTGACAAAACTTTATTTGTTGTGCATGCTAACAAAAAGACTCATAAAGCAGGCAGCCATTTTCAGCAGAGAGCTCGTGTGCTTCTCTCATCTTCTTTCAGTTGTGTAAAACCCTCAATGAATACACAATACTTTGTGTTTGCATCTTGTTTAGACATATTTTGGAGACACTCTAGCATTTTAGCATGTACAGTATTGTGTTCTCAGAGAGCACTATAACTAGCATTGCTGTGTTTCATGTATATTAATGTAAAAGTTGTATAATGAATCATTGTATTTTGTTTACCTGTAAGTAAGCATTTTCCTTTTGAATTGATTTGCAGTTGCAGGGGGGGTGTATTCCAGAAAGCAGGTTATGTGACATAAGATTAAGAGTAAGTTAGTGGATAACCCCGGTGGAACTTTCGGTTCCAAAAACGGAGGTAACTTTCTGGGTGTGTATGTAACCATAGCCACTTACTCTCTGAAGATAACCTGCTCGGTAACGGGTTATGTTCCTGGGCAAGTTTGTTTCAGAAGTTTATTGAGTATGGCATGCGGTTTTGATGATCCTGTGGAGGTGCACAAATTATACTTTTTTTTTTTCACCGGGAGAGCGTTATAAGTCTTTTTATTTCCTAATGATTATTTGAAAGAGTGTTATCAGTTTTCAAGGGAATCGTTAATTTACGTAACACATCTCTTGAAACCAACCGCATATTGCAAATGTCACAAACCGCGGGTCTGCGTGGGTTTTTGCATCAGGGCATTTTTTGTACAATGTGGGCGATGAAGAGCATGTGGGAAAGCCAACTCTGTGTAGAGCCGTTCGCACAGTATGTCTGGCACTTAAACGCTTCTTACACACGTTTGTTCTGTACAGTTCCCTGGCCATACACCTCTGCACGTTATTAATGAGAAATTCCACAGAGTGGCAGGTTTGTCCTTTGTAGATAAATCTATGACACATATTTAATATGTATTAATCCTATTTAGATCTATACATGTATTCATTCTGCACACACACTTGATACTTCCATATATGACTTTCTATTTCAGGGTTTCCAAATGTAATTGGGTGCACTGATGGCACCTACAGGGTTACATTCCTATTAAAGCTCCTTCAATAAATGAGGGAGACTATGTTAATAGGAAATCAATTTATAGCATCAATGAACAGGTAACAACTTGATTTTGTGTCCTTGATTTATTTAATTTTGTTTGCCTTGTTAAAATCATTAAACTCATTACTTTTTCCAATAACTATAGGTAATATGTGAGGGAACCCACATCATTACTAATGTTGAGGCAAAATGGCCAGGATCTGTGCATGAGGCCAAAATTTTCCGCAAGTCATCATTATGCCAGACGTTTCAGCAGCGTATATTTTGCTTTATACAATTTTTACAATTTTTATTTCTTTTTACTATATTTGTATTGTACACTTGAATCATTACATGACAGTACAATGGTTACTTGCTGGGGGACAGAGGATACCCTTGTCTGTCAAGGTGGAGCTGACCATAGGGATCCTCAAGTCTAGGTTTCAGTGTCTGTGTGGGCTCGGGGTCAGTCCAGTTAGGGCGTGCGACATCATAGTGGCTTGTGTTGTGCATTGCCACTATAAGAAGAGTATAGTGGTCCTTGTATAAAAGAAGATGGCTCAGAGGAACCCCTACAGATTTTTGCACACAACAGAGATGGACGACTTTTGAGAGTCAGGATTTGTCAAAATTACTTTTATTAAATTGTTTGCACTGGTCTGCTCTGCAGTTCATTTCTTTATTTCCTGAAAAACAATTAAAGTAAAATGAAAAAATGTGTGTGTGTGTGTGTGTGTGTGTGTGTGTGTGTGTGTGTGTGTGTGTGTGTGTGTGTGTGTGTGTTTTTTTACATTGCTTTATATATGCAACACTTTTAACATGCAGCAGATTAATATTCACACATTTATTAAAGTTCTCACCTTAAGGCGATGCTCCATTAATTCAATTTCTAGTGTTGCTTTTTTAATGTATAGCCTTTTCTCTTCCATTAGAAGTTGTATAAGGTCCATCTCCATGTCACTTTTTCTGATTTGTTTTTGAAGATGGACCTTATACAGCTCCTTACACAAGTTCTTACACTGCTTAGATTGTGCATTAAGGTTGAAGGACCTTCATCTATGGGCAAATCCTCAGGTATCTACTGTGAAAGAACAATGACAATTTGTTACTCTAATGTAAAAAAGGGGGCATGCATTATAATCATCATACCTCAGTGGATCTACCAGCATTGTCCACTTCTTCATTGACCACTTCAGATGTGGTCTCTTCATCATCATCTTCATCCTTCAGTGGAAAAATGCAAGTATACATTATCTGGCAAAAAGAAAAAAAAACTAAAGATCTAAAAGCAACTAAAGGTACCTGACAACAAAACACTTACAACTGTGATGGACTGTGTTGTTTCTGTAGGGTCCAATAATACAATCCCTCCATCAGTATCTATAAGGAAATACAATCCATCAAATTCTCATTACAGCGGAACCTTACAGTTCCACAAACCAAGCAAAGATTTTTAATAAATTTTTAATCGGAAACCGAGCAAGTATTAGTTTACGAGTATCATGCATCACGTATGCGACTTTTATTTTGACACCGAGCGGCAAGTGATTGCAACTGAGCCAATGATTTTTCTCTCTCTTGCCCTGCGGGAATTATGGGTAATCATCTCTCCTGCTGCATCCCCTGTGTCAAAATAAGAGTCCCCTGCTGCGTCTTAGTGCTCGTCTCTTATAATCAACATCTCCCTCTCTCTTCTGTGTGCCCTACACACGCACTTACTTTGTGTGTGCGTGTGCGCGCGCATGTAATTTGACACACACACACACACAGATCTCCCCGGCTGCACACCTTTATTCACACAGAAAACTCAGCTCTGTCGTGATTCTTTTCAAAGGTAAGGTGCTGGTTCATTTGGCTTTTGTTTTTTTTTTTACTTTACAGCAGTGATTAGTATGCTCACGCAAGTATCATTAGAGAGATTTATTTTTTTTATCCCGTTAAAACAGTGTTTGCATTGTGTATGTTAGTTGTGAAACTTAAAAAGCGAGGTGTGGAAGGGAGAAGGAGTTTTAATGTTTAAGACGAGGCGAGGGACTAATTACACACACACACATACAAATACACAGCGCCTGCGCACACAAACGGAAACACTTATCTGTCTGGATTTATTTTTTACTTTTTTTTAAATGTTCAGTGCAGGTTAATTTGTTTTATTTTTACTTTATATGTTGTATTAATTATTTTTATGTATTTATCGTTTTGGGTTTCAGAACGAATAATTTGAGTTTTCATTATTTCTTATGGGAAAAGTCTATTTGGTTTACGAGTGTTTTTGGAACATGAGCCCGCTTCCAGAATGAATTATGCTCGTAATCCAAGGTTCCACTGTATTATCAAAGAAAAACCAATAATGCAGGGGGAAAAAATGTCAATGCAATACAACTAAGATCACAGTAGCCTATACATCATATGCAGTTAAATAAAGTAAGCTTGCATAAAAAACGTTAAGAATGTTCAAAAAGCCTTTAAGTGACAGAGATAGTAATTTTTTTTGCAACTTGTGTTGCATGTTGTGTGTGATGAAGTTCCCCCATGAAATGCCAGCAACCACTGTTCGCTTTTTATTAAGGGACCGAGCCAGCTCCTCAGATGGGGCGAGGGGAGGGGAGGTGGTGGTGGGCCCCGCCAGTTAGACGGGCTTCAGCCTTCTTTCTATTAGCTACATGACAGAAAGAATATACTAAATTGTGTTTAATAAATAATTCAGTGATCGTGTAATCAAATATTACTATTTTGCAGAATGTTTTTGTGTTTCATTTTGACTTGGCTCAAAGTTCTTCTGGCTCCAGAAGGATTTCACCTAATTATTTAAGAAATCATATATTCCTAGTCAATATACATTGGTATTTTAACCTAAAGAAATGAATGGTAGGAAAAGTAAATGCTTTCATAGTGATTTAACAGTCAAAAGGGTGCGGAAGGAGTGTTTAATAATTGCATCATAATAAAAGGGGAGGCGATGTCAAATTAGCAATTTAATACACTCACGCATTAACTCTCTTTCTTTCGCCTCTGCGAAGTATGCCGCTTTTTTTTTCCACTTTTATTTTCCATTTTGACTCGTTCCATTGAAAACGTCTTTATGTATGCACCGTGTACACACATGGGTAACCAATAGGAGGTTGATTAAAGTTACTCTTCTCAGGTGTTTTGGAACCGACATACTCATGGAATCCAGGTTTGGGGTAAATCAATCCGGAGATTATGATTTACCAAATGGTAAGTTAACCCAGCTTTCTGGAATACCCCCCAGGACTACTGCGCAAAACTGCCAACATTGACACACTCAGTGTGAGACTCACTCAAACACTCATCTTGTCACGTTCTCATGCCACACATCCAATTTCTCACTTTTTTTTTATATTCAAAACAATTATCTGTGGAAGACATCAATTATCTGTTTGAGTAACATCAATGAGCTCCAGCCTCTTGTCAGCGATAAACAGCTTTTATTCTGCACAGCTTTTATACACTATAGTCCTGTGGCCAGAGCGCACCAGCACGATGCTCCATCACTTATTTCTCTCTGAGTGAAGGCAATCACAAAGTGATTAGAATAGTCATAACAGTGCTTAAAAGATCAACTATCTAATAAAATTAACTGATATTCAAATGTATTTACAGACTACAGCAAAGTTACACACCAGCTGCAGAATTAAAGAGTGTGATGAGAGCTGTAACATAATATTATCCACAGAGGGAAATACAGTACATGTAAAGATTTACAATGACATTCAAATATTTATATTGAGGTAAATCATGAACTCACCCACAGACATGAAACCTCTCCCAGAAAGCACTTCCTGTTTTTTTTTTTGTCTTTTTTTTTAGAATTACCACATGAGAAAAAAAGAAAGTTCATCAGATATGAAGAATATTTTTGTTGTCTCTTTTTAAGACTTAAGAATTTAGCTGTGTATGTAAGGGAATAAGGCGTTCAGCATCAGCTTTCACAGTGAAGCTCTGTGTGATAATTTTTGTGTGTGTGTGTGTGTGTGTGTGTGTGTGTGTGTGCGTGCAGTACATGAGTGATACACACCACTCTGGATGGCCTTTCTGTTTCATCATGTGCCGCAGTAAAAGACCTTGGTGTGATTATAGATTCCAGTCATTCATTCGAAGCTCATGTAGATAATATTATCAGGATAGCATTCTTTCATCTGAAATATTGCCTTTATAAAAATATATTGTCACTACGCAATGCAAAAAAACTAGTTCATGATTTTGTCACCTATAGGTTGTATTGTTGTAATGCCTTACTGTTGAACTAGGTGCATAAAAAAGCTCCAGTCAGTCCAGAATGCAGCAGCCATTCGAACTATTCCTAATGCGGTGGCACGATGGCTTAGTGGTTGGCACTCTTGCCTCCAGGGTCTGTATTCGATTCTCCCCAGGTTGAATTCCCATCTCAGTGTGCATGAGGTTTGCATGTTCTCCAATGCCTAGTGGGTTTCCCCCGGGTACTCTGGTTTTCTCCCACAGTCCAAAGACATAGAGATTAGGCTAATTGGCTTTCTCAAAATTGCCCATAGTGTGGGAGTGTGTGTATGTGTGTGTGTGCCCTGCAGTGGATTGGCACCCTGTTTAGGGTGTACCTGGTCTTATTCCCTAAATCTTCAGGGATAGACTCCAGGGCCCCCGTGACCCTGTATATAGCATAGATAATGAGTAAATGAGTGAGTATTCCTAATACTGTCTGCTGTATATCCCAGTATATCCCAGTGTAGCTAGTGCTAATGTTTGTTATATGTTTACAGATACAGTGGAACCTTGGATTACGAGCATAATTCGTCCCAGAAGTGGACGCGTATTCCAAAACACTCGTAAACCAAATCATCATTTCCCATAAGAAATAATGAAAACTCAAATTATTCATTCCACAGCCCCAAAAAATAAATACATAAAAATAATTAATACAATCTATAAAATGAAAATAAAAAAAAATTTATCTGTCACTTTACTTTACTTTAAAAAAAAGTACAAATAAATCCTGACAGATAAGTGTTTCCGTTGGTGCGCGCAGTGTGCGTTTGTGTGTGTGTGTGTGTGGAATTAGCCGCTTGTCCTCGCCTTGTTTTACACAATAACACTCCTCCTCCCTCTCCCCACCTCGCTTTGTAAGATTCACAACAAACACACACATACACACACACACACACACACACACTCAACGAAAACACCGTTTTAATGAGGGAAAAAAAGAAATGTCGCTGACACTGACATGAGCGCATACTACCGGAATCACTTCTTAAATTGCACAACAAACGGACACACACACAAAGAAAACACCATTTTAACGGGAAAAAAATCTCTCTGACACTTGCGTGAGAGCATACTAACGGAATCACTTTTTAAGTTTCACAACAAACACACACACACACAAACACAGCGGAAACACCGTTTTAACAGGAAAAAAAGAAATCTCTCTGACACTGGCATGAGAGCATACTAAAGGAATCACTTTTTAAGTTTCACAACAAACACACACACACACACAACAGAAAAACCGTTTTAACAGGAAAAAAAGAAATCTCTCTGACCTGGCATGAGCATACTAAATGAATCACTGTGGTAAAGTAAAAAAAAAAAAAAAAATGAACCAGCACCTTTCGTTTCAAAAGAATCACGACAGAGCAAAGTTTCTGTGACGAGGAGGGGGTGAAAAGGCAAGAGAAAGTCTGTGCATGTGTCGGGGTGTGTGTGTGTGTGCCGGTGCCAAATTACGCGCGCGGGCCACACATAAGAGACGCTGAAAGAGAGAAGAGGATGTTGATAATACAAGTAAGAGACGAGCAGAGTTTCTGTGTGTTTGCGAAGCCGTCGGGGCCCGGGGGGGCGGGGATGGGGGGAGTTAAAAGGTGAGAGTGTGTGCGTGTGTCGGTATCAAATTACGCGTGCGCACACACATAGGAGACGCTGAAACAGAAAGGAAGATGTTGATTATACAAGTAAGAGACAAGCACTAAGACCCAGCAGGGGAGACAATTAAACATAATTCCTCAGCGCAAGAGTGACACTCGGTGTCAAAATAAGAGGCACATGCGTGATACATGATACTCGGCACTCGTAAACCAAGTCTTGCTCGTTTTTCATATTAAAATTTATTTAAAATCTTTGCTCGTCATGTGGAACACTCGTAAAGCACATTACACGCAATCCAAGTTTCGACTATATGTTTGTTTGGCACTGAGACTAATTCAAGAATAACAATAGCAGTTCGAAAAGATGCGGTCGGCTGGCGTCACGTGGTTCGGAGGAAACACGTGATAGTCTTCGGCCCTCCCGGCTGAGTGGTAGTAGTAGCCTTAATGTGGGAGCCCCCTAGTGACGGGGAGGAATTGGACACGACTAAATTAGGGAGAAAATCGGGGAAAAATCCAAATAAATAAATAAATTTAAAAAAAATAAGACAAAAGAAGTCCTGAAGATCTTGAGAGAACAGTAGCTTTTGAACTACTGTCTCTCTGAGTTGCTTCAAATTGGCTTGTTTGTGATCCAACAGGAGTCCCAGATGGGACTACATTCTTGTAGTCTCAGGGTCTCATGTGTGTTCAAATTTAAATGTAAATTTTATTTGTCAAATAAACAGTCATACTGTCAGACCTTAAACATTTTAAGAAAAATAGAGTATTCTAAATAAAGAATATGAAAATAAGAAAAATAAGGAATATAAAATACGAAATAAGAATATAATAATAAAAATTTTTACAGTATGGGAAACATAGAAAACATTTGTTTTGGGGAACATAATGTAATGGCTCATGCCTGCATGGCTTTAAAACGGTTTCTGTGACCTTGTGGTGACCTGGTGACCATGAAGAAGGCCTAGATGTCTTTACCACCTTAGATGTGAGCAGGATGTTAAACTGCACTTCAAAGTGCTAAAGAACCTTTACATCTGCACTTTATACCTGGAGATCTTCCTGACAGGAGGCATCACAGCCTGGTTTCAATGTAAACAAATACCTGCACCAATGGATATAAATTAGAAAAGCTAAACTTAATATTTTTACTTTGATAACTTAATATTTTTACGAATGAAATAAGAGTGCTGAAGTGGTGTAAGTGAATAAATGGTATAAAGCACCATTGAGCTTTTTCTGTGAAGAGGCATCACAGCCTGGTTTGGGAACAGCACAATGCAGCACAGATGAACTCTACAGAGGGATCTGAACTTTACCTACAGCAAGATGTTCAGTAAGCCCCCTGAACAATCGACTCTTCTCTCTGTTACAGTCAGTTCTGCTCTCTGAAGGCCAGCACAGTGAAGATGAGGAGGAGCTGATTCTCACAGGCTGTTCAGTCCCTGAACATGGACAACACCTTGGACCGCTCACACGACCACCGCACCACTGTTATAAGCCCCTTTATTCTTTATAATAAACTCACACTTTGACCCTTTATGTAAATATAAATATTCATTCATTACATATATTTGCAGTTTCAACCAAAAATACGTCAGCGTCAGTGCATCCACTTTACCTGCAGGTATCTGCACAGCTCTCCATCTATTTTGCACTTTGTCATGACAGTTGTGCTGTGTCCCCACCCATCCATCTACATTTCCTTGTTCTCAATCTTCTTATATTTAGGGCCCAAGCACTATAAGGTGCGCAGGACCCTCTTGTTTTCCTAAGGATTTTTTTTCCCCCAGCCTTTTGGACTTTTCGGGGGCCTTGACATGCTCAAAAACTCATGAAACTTGGCAGAAGGTTGGAATCTGCTGCCATGAGGATGCCCGGGCCTGGGGCCCCCAGGGGCCCCCACACGAGATTTTGCTGCCTAGCTCATACTTTCACGTAGGCACACGAATCTCCGTACACATTTAGAGCTCATTGAGCCGAACAACTTTCGTCCTGAGCTAAACTCAACAGGAGGTCGGTTATTTTGGGTCGTTCACAAAAACGCACCCGATGGATTTTGATATACTCTTTCTAGGGAAATTATACAATCGCTATCAAACTGGGCCAAAGAGATCTAAAGACATTGAGGATGCAAAATTGCGGAGGGATTTTTGATATCTCAAACGGGTCAGCTGTGATAATGTCTTAAACGTATGCCGAAAAAATGATTAATAATTTTCTGTGTGGCATTATATTGAGTGACATTATATTCAGTGACACTTTCTGTGACATCACGTTCAGTGACATCACATTCAGGAACATCATAGTGTGAGGCTTTTCCTCCAGCACCTGCGGCCTATTGTACACACATACACACCACACTCATACACACACACACACGCACACACACACACACGCACACACACACACACATCACTAATGGTAATACACACAGACTCACACACCATACACACAGACTGACACATCCACACGTCACACACTCTTTCCCTCACTCTCTCCCTCACTCTCACACACACTAACCCTCACACACAAACACATCACACACAAACACATCACACACACACACACACACACACACATCACACACACACACACATCACTAATGTTAATAGACACAGACTCACACAGCATACATACAAACAAGCACAGAACACAAGCACATTTACTTGTCACACACAGATTGACACATCCACACATCACACACCTCTCTCCCTCACTCTCACACACACACTAACCCTCACACACTAACCCTCACACACTAACGCGCTCACACACACACGCATGCATGCATGCATGCACACAAACACACTCACACATCACACACATGCACACATACATACACCCATATTACAAATGTTACACTCATGCACACAAACACCTCTCACGATGCACACACACCTCTCTCTCACACACACACACACACACACACACACACACACACACACACACACACACACACATTAGCCCTGTATAGTGTGTGATGTGTGCAGGTTGTGCGGTGCAACCGAGTGGCAATGGCTTTTTCGAGGTCTTAACACACTCGAATAACACAGGGTGCTTGGGCCCGTCATTGTTGCTTGCAACTATATTTTATATTTTACTTTTGTAAACTACTCTTATTTAAATGTCTGTACATTTAATACTTATTTAATATTTTCACCAGTAAACCGTTTCTATATAAATAAAAGAAATGTTTTGTGTGTAAATTGGTCAGAACGTAGTCTTTCAATGATATCTTTACATTTCATACAATGGGGAACGCCGAACTAGTTTCATGAAAATTTAATGTCTGTCTGTTTATTATGTCACAGCATCACATGTCTGTCTTTGCAGTACTTTGATATCTGCATGAAGTTTAACCTGCACCATAAGTGAAATCAAAATGTCGAGTAAAAGCAACATTATGGGCAATTATGTGCCAGATTTAATAATATACTTATATTATAAATAAGCTATGAATAAGCTATGTTCTTACTTAATCAAACACCTGCACCAATAGATATTAAGTAGAAAAGCTAAACCAAATATATTTAATGTAATTAGTTCATATTTTCACTGCTGAAATAACAGCGCTGAAGCACATCACACTGTGTATGCATGTGTGTAAGAGTGTGTATGTGATACACTGATACAGTGTGTGTGTGTGTGTGTGTGTGTGTAAGAGTGTGTGTGATACACTGATACAGTGGAGTTACGTTACTTGGAGTTACGATGTTCGACAAATTGTTACCCGTGAAGTGAAGTGTGCATCAGCGCCCAAAACAGGAAGCATTAAGCATGATCCCACAATGGGCCTAAAGTAATTATACTAATATATAATAATTATATTAATATATAATATAATTACAGTGATCTTATATTATCAGTGGCATAGGGATTACCCGTCATTCAATCCTGGGTTGAAAGAAGCCTGGAGCCTATCCCAGGAGACTATGGGCACAAGGCTGGGTACACTCTGGAGAGGGTGCCAATCCACTGCAGGGCACATACATCACACACCCATTCACACACTACTGCAAATTTGGGAACACGAGTTAGCCTAATCTGCATGTCTTTGGATTGTGGGATGAAACCTGGAGGAAATACACCAAGCACCAGGAAGACACTCAGGTCATGCACACAGATCTGAGGTGGGAGTCAAACCTTCAACCCTGGAGGTGTGAGATCACAGTGCTAATCACTATGCCTATGCTATTCATTGTAACACAAACTGAAATGTGGCCTCTTGAGGAAAATTCAAATAATCCTATAAACAGGGAAGATGTTGTGAACAAACCAAACAAAAATCAGCTTTCAGAACAAACAACCTTGCGACACGACATCAGTGCTGATAGCTAGCAACCTAGAAACCAGCTACTGGCCCTTTCTACTGTGAGCTAAATATACAAGAGTAGTCTTACATCACATTATTTATAGCACAGGGTGTTTTTTTTTACCATTGTTGAATGGGCCACACATATATATAAACACACACACACACATACACAGACCCCTTTTCCTGCTCACCTGCACTTGTATGTGTTCCATAGAATCCCACACACACTACGGTGAGCAACGACGAGAGAAAACACACTGCCTTCTCAAAGCACTGGAAAATCCCCAGAGTGTGAACTGACAGAATGAAGTGAAAGTTACAGAAAAAAAGACCAATCCTATTCATCCCGTCTTCACCCCCTCCTAACACACACGCGCACACACACACACGCGCACACCCCAATGGGTACAGAGGTATACTTATGTGTTTTTGTGTATAATTACACCATAGTACTTTTATTTGGGCTTTTTTAGTTCTATACTTTCCCTTAATAATTAATAATAAGAACTTATAAATAACCTATCCTCTGCAGACTGCAAGCTTTCACACCAGGCAGGGATCAGAGTACTGCCCCAAAGTCTGGGATGTTTGTGTACTGTGACCTCTCCATATCGTGTGATTGTCTAAAAAATATCAATAATATTAGGCACAGTGCAACAGGGGAGTCTCTTCTTCTTCTTTTTGTTTATTGGTGGAATGTAAACCAATTAGCTGAGTGTGTAGGTGCTCAAGCATACTCAGGTTTGTAACAATATAAATAAAGTTAAATCTGACCAGGAGGGGAGTTTGATTGACAGCGGTACCTGGATACAGTATGGGGCTGTAGGTTCTCGTGTTCCTCAGTGAGAGAGGAGAGTTCTGCTGTAGCGAGAGTGAGATAAGGTCCAGTACATGGTGCAGCCCAGACACTTCCCCTGTGCATACTGATACACACACAGTGAACATTCTCAGATCAGCTTTGTAAACTGTAGATGTAAGAGAATGTCATTTGTAAAGTAATTACTCCAGGACAACTTTACTCTAGTTGTAGATATTTGTTGTTGTTGTTGTGTGTGCTTCCAGGACTACTGCGCAAAACTGCCAACTTTGACACACCGAGTGTGAGACTCACTCAAACACTCATCTTGTCATTTTCTCACGCCACACATCTAATTTCTCACTTTTTTATATTTAAAACAATTATCTGTGGAAGACATCAATTATTTGTTCAAGTATCATCACTGAGCTGCAGCCTCTTTCTGCTGAGTCAGCAATAAACAGCTTTTATTCTAAAGGCAAATCATCATTCCAATAATCTCAGTACACTGCAGTCCTGTGGCCAGAGCGCACCAGCACGATGCTCCATCACTTATTTCTCTCTAAGTGAAGCGGAATAATATTAGCGGTTGGAATTAAATCACAAAGTGATTAGAACAGTTATAACAGTGCTGAACAGATCAACTATGTAATATAATAAACTGACATTCAAATGTATTTACAGACCGCAGCAAAGTTACACACCAGCTGCAGAATTAAAGAGTGTGATGCGAGCTGTGACATAATATTATACACAGAGGGAATTACAGTAGAAGATTGTGTGAAGATTTACAGTGACATTCAAATATTTGCATTGAGGTCAATCATGCACTCACCCACAGACACATGCATGCAACCACACCCAGAAATCACTTCCTGCTGAAAAGAAAGTTCACCAGATATGAAGAATATTTTTGATGTCTCTTTTTAAGACTTAAGAGTTTAGCTGTGTATGTAAGGGAATAAGGCATTCAGCATCAGCTTTCACAGTGATGCTCTGTGTGATTTTTTCAGTGTGTGTTCACTCATGGGCAGTTTCACTCTGGATGACCTTTCTGTTTCATCATGTGCCACAGTAAAAGACCTTGGTGTGAGTATAGGTTCCAGTCATTCATTCGAAGCTCATGTAGATAATATTATCAGGATAGCATTCTTTCATGTCAGAAATATTGCCTATATAAAAATATATTGTCACTAGACAATGCAGAAAAAAATAGTTCATGATTTTGTCACCTATAGGTGGATTGTTATAACGCCTTACTGTTTGGATGTTCAACTACAGTAAGTGCATAAAAAAGCTCCAGTCAGTCCAGAATTCAGCAGCCATTATATATGGGGTCTAGATGGTGGAAATCAACAAACTGCACGCTAACCTTCCTTAAATGCAGGAAGAAATCATCCGTGAGTGACTGACAGTGTGTGTGTTGGTTTGGGAGTGGAGAAGAAAGAAGCATGGGAATAAATAATCAAAGAGCAGGAGAGCGGGCAGGAGACCATACTGTATAACTGAGAGGCATGAAAGGTAGGATTGATCCATTGCATGGTGGAGGGGAGTGAGAGTCTGACATCACAAGGTTTATTTATTTTGGTAACGGTGAAGGGGCCAATGAAGCGTGGTGGAGGTTTGTGAGAGAGGGTTCTCAGTGGAATGTTCCTGGCAGCAAGCATGACTCTCTGGCCTACCCTGAATTAGAGGCCAGAGAGAAACTACGATCTGCTTCTGTCTTGCAGTGGTCATGAGTTCGTTTCCAGACGGACTCATCATTACCATCATCATATCCTGAGTCAGCAATATGCAAAAATATCAGACGCTAGCTAATAAATCAACTAAAATTCCTCCAACAACCCGAGTCAAATAAAAGCCCTTTATAAATCAAATACAAGCCCTTTGCCAACCCAAATGGATGAGTGTAGATGTTAACGGGTTAAGGGATTAAAAAGAGCAGATAGCTAAATGTTGATAACTCAAGAGCAACCCCCACAGACCCTCCATGCTATTTTGATCAAAAAATAATAATTCTCAGACAGATCATTCCCCACTGCAAAATACTAAATAATATATATTATTAAATATACCAACGTAATGTAGCAGAATACAGCTTTTTTATGGGAATTTGATGCGTAGTGTGTGACACAAAACGATTTCATGCGCTCAAGGGGGAGACGTAATACAAAACAAATTAAGAGGCGAAAGCCTGAGAAACGGTCTCTCTTCTACACTACAGGTGTACAAAGGAGGCGATCTCTCGGTTTTCCATGATTTATTAGGCCATCTCATTTAATCTAACGTGTCTATACTCATCAATAAAACCCTCAAGCTTGTCAAGTCTTTTCTGGATGTTAACAAGGTGTGTGAATTCTGCTACACGGGCTACAAGAACACTTCGAGCCACATATACGTACGACATTGTAACGTGTGCTGAGACTCGTCTTGCCGTGACAGTAATAGATCTTGTCGCTCATCTTACTGCATAATTAAACATGAGAAAAAAAGGTTTACACCAACGCTATACTGTAAAAAGCTGTATCAAGTATCTTTGAGTAAGCCTTCAAGCCTTTTTTGCCTGTAAGTTGGGAAAAGATGAACCAGGCAGTGGTCAGAAAGTTCTAAAGCTGCTCTGGAGATGGAGCAATATGCATCATTTATTGCAGTGTAGCAGCGATCCAAAATATTTTTGTCTCTGGTGGGGCACGTAATGTGCTGTTTGTATTTAGGCAGTTCACATGTGAGGTTTTCTTTGTTCAGTAAGGTGGTTACCAAGGATAATTATAACAGGAGTCGAGGTGTTGATGCTCCATGTATGTGATCTGATCAGCCAGCTCTTGCAGGGCTGCATTCACATGTGCTTGTGGAGGAATGTACACACTTACCAGAATGAATGAGGTAAACTCCTGCAGCGAATAGAAAGGCTTGCAACTGATAAAATATGCTTCTAGATAGGGTACAGCACATCTTCATCACTATCACATCTGTACTGTTACGTGGCACGGTATGGAGAGACGCAACACAAGATGTTTTTAATGATAAGAGCCATGACAACAAAATAGGAGTGTGTGAGAGTGCTTGTGATACGCATGGGAAGACCTTCCAGTTTGGAGATGGCGTGGGATTATTAATTAGAAACTTAAAGAAAACAAAAGAAAACTGATAACACAAAATAAACAGAGCTCCGCTCTTGTAACTAAAAATAAAACTAAGGATCCTCTCAGAGCATTCTCCCTTACCGAGGATTTATTTGAGAGAGAGGAGTTTTTTTGCAAGCAAAAATAATTTGCTTGTTTTTCCAGATGTGACAAAAATATAATCATATAACCCCAATGCTATCATCCCTGCATTGTCTACCAGTTCAGCTCAGAATTAATTGCAAACTAGCATAACTTACATATAAGCCTCTAAATAGTTTAGCTCCCATATATCTAGCCAGTCATCTGACACATTACAATCCACCGCGTTCCTTAAGATCGCAAAACTCCGGACTTCTGGTAGTTCCCAGAATATCAAAATCTACAAAAGGGGGTAGAGCATTCTCATATTTAGCTCCTAAGTTTTGGAATAGACTTCCAGACAGTGTTCGGGGCTCAGACACAGTTTACCAGTTTAAAAGTAGACTCAAGAAACAACTCTTTAATCTCATAATTCATTCCATAACCTTGCACTCCAGTATATATATGGTATATACATATATATGCACACTCCTATCTAGTCATGCAAATATCCTGAACGGTATCTACGCTACTTCTTTTCCACCTGTTTTTTCATTATCTGCCCATCCCGAGGGAGATTGTAACCGGCTCCAGAGGCCAAATGCAGAGGCCATATCTGTGAGGATCTTGAGGTATCCAGAGAAGAACTAGCTCCAGCTGGATTCTACTTGATGATGGTTTGGATCTACACATGCTGCTCCTGAGCTCCCAATGACCCAGACCCCCTCTGTCCTCTGTGTGACATATAGAATGTTGTAGTTATATTAGAATGTGGCAGTTATACATTTATTCATTTTGATGCATGTTAAGTTTGCTTTAATCAGAGATTGCAGTGTCCTGTTTTCATTGTGTGTAATTTTTGATTATTTACAAATGCGTACAGTGATTGGTCATTGTTTTAAATGTATCAATGAGATAATTTTTTATTTTTAAGTATAATACAAATAGGTAATGCACATTATCCCCTGGACGGGTTGATCATGCATTGATCCACTGGTAATGTCTTTTACTTTGGAGCTCCGGTAGGGGGAGCCCGTGCTTCTTTCCCCTCATTAAATCTAAACAAGTGACGGTGAGAGCAGCGTGCTGGTCATTTTTCCACCTTTCTCCTCTCATTATCTGTCTTTATTTAAGGTTATTAGGGCTGCAACAACTAATCAATAAAATCGATAATGAAATTCGTCAACGAATGCCGTTATCGATTAGTTGGACTGATCACGTTACTGAGGAGCGCGACCACAAGATGCACAAATACACAATACACTCGCGCAATGGAGGTTACAGAAGCGTCTGCAGGAAAAAAAAAAAGTGCGCGCCTATGGCGTTATATTCCTGACACAATTCTGAGCGAACGGTTTGACATTTTGAGAGCAGACAAAGCACTATGTGCGCGTGCAGTGTCTCCACTGCGCGCTCAACATGTTCTCCACTCTGCCTTCACGCACAAGCAACATTTATTTTCTGTGCGCAGAACTCTGCCTCAGAGAACTCGACTCTGCCTGTACGCTCGTTCAACTTTGTCCAGCGTTACAAAACTGCCACAAAAACAGCCAATCACAGTCTTCCACACACAGCTTCTGATTGGCTGTTCCTTCTCTATCAGATGGCAACATCTGCAGTTAATGTTAAAATGCTGTATTTTGCGTACTCAAATGCTGTGTTTTTTTTTTTAATAGAAAGAAACAAGTCAGCATAAGTGAGTTCATTAAAAAAAAGAAATCCCCCATGCACTCCACAACAAACAGCCACTATAACGGATGCCATCCAATAAAATAAGAGAGTACAATTGTTTTATTTTAATTTTTATTTATGTATTTTTATTTTGGATAGTTAGAGGAGTTTTACTGTTCAAAAACAAACTTTGTCTTTAATTTAAGGTTTAAAATGTCAAAATTAAAGATCATTAAACTATATGTGGTTTTGCATTTTTAAAAGTTTAGTTTTATACATAACTAATACCCTGATTTATGGTTTTATATAGTTATAAGCAAAACATCAAATTAAAGAAGCGTTTAGTTTTTATTAGATTAATCAAAGAAGAAAAAAAATAAATCGCCCAACTAATCAATTATCAAAATAATCGTTAGCTGCAGCACTAAAGGTAATTATGCTCCACAAAGCATTACAAAATGGTTGTAGTAAACTATTAAGGATTCTATAATTCTATTAATGTTAAAATTGTTTGTTTAACTGGTTGCCAGTAGTGTCTAACTTGATTAATGTCATATTCGTGTTATGTTAAACGTTTTAAATGTTTGTTGTGATGCCAACTGGAATTGCTTTGTTGAAAGTAAGCATGTGTTTTATTTTGTTTTGTGACTGCTTTGGATGTTGAGATTAAATCTAAACAAGTGACGGTGAGAGCAGTGTGCTTTTCATTTTTCCACCTTTCTCCTTTGACTATCTGTCCTTATTTAAGGTACAATATCTGCTCATCCCTGTGCTGAACTGGACTCCAAGATAACTCAATTTCTGTTATACTGAACTTCCAGCAGCCTAACACATGATGTTATATAATTCCGGTTACCACCCAAATGAGGATGAGTTCCCTGTTGACTCTGGGTCCTCTCAAGGTTTCTTCCTACTGCCATCTCAGGGAGTTTTTCCTTGCCACCGTCACCCTCGGCTGTCAGGCTCGGTAGAGGGCGTTGTGGATCCAAGTACAGAGCTTTGGGGTGTGTGCCGATTGGAGTGAGGTTAAAGGGTGCTTGTGGTTCACTACGTGGTGCTTTGAAGCTGTGGTGTGAAATCCGCGTTCAGCAGGGAACGTTTTGCTGTAATGCAAAAGCAAGTAGTGCCGGCAAGAGTGCGCCGAGGCAAGGGGCGATGAGTCTGACGCTCCTCCGGAGAAGAAGTGCGCTGAGCCGGCGTGTAACCTGAGCCGTGTGCCGGTACAAATACGTGAGGCGTGGAGTGAAGCCGGAGCATGCAGAGCCGGCGTATGAATGACAGCGTGAGCTCGGCGGGGAGCGAGGATTAATCGTGGTCGAAGAGCAGGCAGAGGTCGTAGCCGGAGTGACGAGGGAAGGGTCCGTAATCCAAAATCGTGGTCGTGAGAGCAGGTAGGCGGTCAGCAACGGGAAATATCCAAATAACAATAAACCAAATCGAAAGGCAGAGACGTGGTCAGAAAAAACAAAGCGAGACAGGCAGACAGAAGAAAAAACTAGGCAGACAGAAGAAAACGCTGGTGAATTGAGGCTGGTAAGGCGCACAATAAACTAGCGACATGACTGAGTCACAGCGTGGCTTAAATAGGATTGGTAATTATGTCAGTGATAGATAACAGGTGTGGGGTGCGGGAAGTGAGATTGTGAGATGAAGGGAGTGCCCAGGTGATCATGACGAGGCTGTGGCTTGGCGTGACATGACATCGGCTTGCTCATCAGGGACATCTCATTAACTAAACAAAATTTTTATGCACTCATACACACGTTCATAAATTTTCTTTTCATTTTGTGAAACTGCTTTGAGATAATGACCATTGTTAAAAGCGCTATAGAAATAAAATTGAATTGAATTGAAAAAAGCTGCAGGAAAAACTGGCATGATTTAAACTGACCGCCTGAAGAAGAGGAAGCGGAGTTAGAAGAGAGCTTCCCTTTCCAGATCCCTCCAATCATGACTCTTATGGAAAAGTCCAGTGATTTGCTCTCCATAAATTTCATGCATTCTAATCCATGCGTCATGTGCAAAATATCACATTTAGTTTTAAAGCGTTCCGGTCAACATCCCCTTTGGTTCATTTTTACCATACAAACCCCAGCTCACACAGTAAAATCCCCCAAAGGTGCTGCTTTTGTCTCCCATATTATTCTCAATAGTTTTTTCTTAGATTTGCTCTCACACTCTCAGGGTCACAACACAGTATTGGCTGTTTTATTTGAGACAGATTTCTTCGATCTCATCCCATAGATTTGTGTTCTCAACACTCTGGTAAAGCTCCATTATTCTTCCTTTCTTTAAGTAAATTAAAAACCAACAAGTTCGACACTTTCCAGTCATTCGATGTGATCTGTGTTTTTCCAGTACACGGATTAAATGTAAAAAAACATCTCCCCGTCTAAATATTGTAGGAATGAACAGGCTACCCCAAAGTGAGCTATCAATCTGTCTCCTTCTATCTCATCTGTGCAGTACAAAGCGGTGGGAAGCTTAACCCAATCATGGAAAGGAAGTCTGCCATGCCAGGAGCCAGCATGAGTGTTAACATCGACCGACAACAGTGTAAATTGGTGTAAGAGGGGTTAGAGTAACTAAAAATTGTACTCAAGTAAGAGTCGCTGTACTTCAAAATAATATTACTTAAGTAGAAGTAGTCAACCAAAATACTCAAGTAAGAGTAAAAAAGTATTCAGTGAAAAGACTACTTAAGTACTGAGTAATTGTTTCATCGTAATGTCTGATTAAATTTTTTTTTTGAAATTATATAAGCAACCAGACAAAATGAAAAAATAATGAACAAATTTTGCCATTTTCAAATAATAAATAAAACATTAGAACAAGAGGTCTCACGTTAACATAAACTGTGTGGGTGTGTGTCTGTGTTTGCATGTTAGCTAAAACGTGCTGTCCTTCAGTCAATGACAGTTAAGCTTCAGAAGTAGTTGGCTCTCAAGGTTCTTGCACTGAAGCTGTGATCGTTTAGCAGTGAACAGGAGCCCTGTATGACTAAAAAGTCTCTCACAGGCTGCAGGTGCAGGAAGACCTGTGTTGACTTTGAGTGACATCTTACGGTGCGAAAAGTTATACAAAAGATGCCTCTCCAGATCTCCTGCTTCTGGTTTCCTTGACCCCAAAGATCCAAAGAAGTCATCTTCATCAGAAAGGCTGCTGTTTGTGCTAACATCTTCCAACTCTGTCTAGATGATGTCTTGTGAATTCAAGGCCTGTGGAAAGGTAAATTTTTCAAAAGAATTTTGGTCTGTGCATTATTTTTAAGCACTATTCAGACGGGACTAGTTTTACTGGGGGACGTTATAGAAATTTCTGTTTCACAGAGGTACTTTGTGATTTTAATCCCGTCCGAATCTGCTATGTCTGTCTTTTTCTCACACGACCTCTGTAAAAATTCCAGAGCAAATTACTTACTGTTTTTCAGCAAACTCGGCGGTCCTCTGAGAAATCTAATCCCGTCCGAATGTGAATGTCTGTGTTTGCCGAAAATGTTTTTTTTCCGAAACACGTTTTCTTGTGTGTTTTGGTCAACGTGAACTACCGTACAATCTCTAGCGCGCCGGTATTCGAGTTTCTGCTTTCTACGCTCCAATAGAAATCCTCATCCTCAACACGTGGTCATGCGCACCGCACACATGAAAAACACAGACACGCCCACCTCCGTAATAATCACGGAGATATTAGTCCCGTCCGAATCTATACATGAAATGACAGACGTCGGGTGAAAAAAATTCAAACTCAAACGTCCCCCAGTAAAACTAGTCCCGTCCGAATAGTGCTTTACTCTTCTCCTGAATAGGCTGCCAGTTTGCTGATGTTTGACATGAAAAGTTCCCTGAGCTTCTAATTCTTGCCACCCTTTGGTTTCGTCACTGACAAACTGTACGTCAGTGTTCACTAGCACACAATTTATTAACATAATCATATTTACTAGCTTTTAAGATGCTCTCCTCTGTTGTCCATGATATTCTGAATCTTTGTAGGAGTATTGCAGCTGCAATCAGCTCAGGCTCTTTCATGTCTACAAAACATTTCTGGATCCCTAGGGCATCAACAATAGGTCTACATATTTTGCAAAATGACTTAAGTCTCTTAAGCTTCTCCTGAAACTGGTAAAGTGTTGGCAGCAAGAAGCACATGTGGACAGATGATTCTCCTTGGAGGATGGTAAGGGCCATGGCAACAGGCTTCATCACAGAGGTGTACTCAGCCAAAACCGGATTGAACCTTAAAAATGTGTATACAAAAAGTCAAGAAACAGACAAGAAAGAAACAAGTCAGCATAAGTGAGTTCATTCAAAAAAGAAATCCCCCATGCACTCCACAACAAGCAGCCACTATAACAGATGCCATCCAATATAATAAGAGTACAACAAGTGTTTATTTTTTTATTTATGTATTTATATTTTGGATATTTAGAGGAGTTTTTTACTGTTCAAAAACAAACTTTGTCTTGAACCTAAAAAAGTTAGGACCTAAAAAAATACACTTAAAAAAGTGTATACAAAAAGTCAGGTATTTCTAATACAATGTATTTATTGTGCACTGTCCATGTTAAATGCACAAATAATTTAAAAATAATAAATAATTTTTATCTTCTGTTCTTACGCTGCAAGATGATAAAAGTATTTGATTAATAACATCTATAATTGTCATTAAGTCTTGCAAAGTTACTTAAGACAAGCAGATTCACACATTAATGATGCATAAATGTTTAAAAACAATGTAAGTTCTGTCAACTTACCGCTTCATCTTTAATGTTGTGCAACTGCTTTCTCTCTTTGCTCTTTCTGAATCTTCAATACCCTTTCCACAGCAAAGAACAGGGAGCGCCAACGGGCCTGATTGGGTCAGAGAAACTGCAGTTTGCATTCATGTTCCATTGTTTCACCAGCCATGGTTGACCTGCTGGTTTTATTTCACATAGCATAACATTCTGCAAAACCAGATTGAGACAGCCTCTTGTATGTTTCACTGGCAACTCCAGTGGCAGTGGCATCAACTGTTGATATAAGATTGAGTAGATGACATGCACACTTTTGGTGTCTTGGAAGTTGGTACCCAAGACCTGTTATCATTCAAAAAAGTAGACACATCGTGATACTCCACCTCTAACTCACTCTCTTCTGCCATATTATTGAGGGAGGAGTCTCCATCTTCCTGTCCATCACTCGCTTTTTCCTCTTTCTCCTCCCCATATAATTGAGATGCATTCAAGATGTTTGAACCACTGTCATTCTTTCTTTTTTGGGGATACTCACTACCACTTTGTCCAGAAACCTTCTTTCTCCTTCACATCACATCCTACCTATGTAGTGTATGTACTATGACATTTATCATTACCATTTTAACTTCTAGTTTCACACTTATGACTCTATTAGACACTATCCTCACTTCCACTACACTCTTGGCATACTCACCATTTCTCTTATTATCTAAACCATATTAAAGCAGTTTGAACCCACCTCCATGTTCTTAGCCTTACTTCCTTTCCCCTTGGTCTCTTGTACACAGTACAGGTTGTCCCCTACTTATGAACCAGTTCTGCTCCAGGTGGACGTTCATAAGTCAGATTTGTTCATTAGTTAGACAATCTGAGTCTTTGTTACAAATATACAATGTAAGCATACCACCACTTGACTAAATTTGTCCCATATTCCCATCATGTGGCCAAAAACCATAACCGCGCCTAATGACATGAATCTCACAGTAAAATGCTGTTTCTGTGCCTTTAAATCACAAGAAAATGTGAGGGTTCACCACAAGAGGGCACTGTTGCCATCTCAGGGAGTTTTTCCTTGCCACCGTCGCCCTCGGCTTGCTCATCAGAGACAATCTTATCATTTTGATTCATACACATTGGATACAAACCTACTTCTTTTGATTGTGTAAAGCTGCTTTGCAACAATGTCAATTGTTAAAAGCGCTATATAAATACATTGACTTGACTGTGTGCCCTATAATTTTGTTTTGTAATTTTTGTTTGAAGACTCAGTTTCCCAGAATGCACCTCAGTCAGGTGATGAGAGTGCTCACCTGAACCGAGGTAGGTCATTAGAACTTTCTATAAATAGCAGTTTGTTCTGGGAAAATGGGTTTTCTGACCACATTTCTTCCAGGAAGTTGAAGGTTCGGTACTGTCACAGTCAGGTTAGGCTCTGAACTCAGTCAGACACCACGCCCTTTATCTCCGGAGTTCTAATCACCTTCACCTGTCTCTAATCAACGGAAATCCATAAAAACCACCTCAGTCAGTGTCCGAGCTCGTAGATACGAAAGTGGACTCAACCGCCATCTCCAAGTAAGAAGATTCTTGTTAAGATTCTAATTTACCTGTGTTCTTGTTCCCAGAAAATACTCCAGTCACCCTCTCCGGACTCCAGTCGAGATATCGCTGTGCAGCGAGAAATTCCTCCTCTGCTGTCATCTCAGTTCGTGCGCCTCGTCTCCTCTCCTTCACGCAGCAAGAATAAGTGATCCTTTCCGGTGATTCAGAAAACTCTCCATTAGCTAACCAACTTTCAATATCACTTATCGCCAGTGCTTCATTCTGTGGTTCTCAAACTCGAAATAAAAACACTCATCCTGTTACTCACCATCTTGTGGAGTCCGTCTTTGTTACAGAAGCCCGGACCGTAAAACACAACTGAGGATGAGTGAACCAAACCCTATACTGGAGCTAGCGAATCAACTTCGCCTAGCATTAAAGGTACACCACCGCCCCCATTACAGGACCCCGCCAGCGCCGCCAGCGCTTCCTCGGCGCTCCCCGTTTCCACTCCTCTGGCGCAAACAGCGCCTTTCTCTGGTGTGGCGGGAAATTGCAAGGGTTTTTTACTCCAGTGCTCCCTGACGTTCGCCATGCAGCCGGCCTTATTCCCTACCGATCAGGCCAAAATAGCCTATCTAATTTCTCTTTTGTCGGGACAGGCACTACAATGGGCCGAATCCATCTGGTCACAGGGGGACTGCTGACACAATCTTATGATCTCTTCCTGGCCCATTTCAAGGAGGTGTTTGAGCGGAGTGACAGTGAAGCATCCGCAGGAGAGCAGTTGTACCAGCTGAAACAGGGTAACCGCTCTCTCCAGGATTATGCACTACAATTTCGCACTTTAGCAGCAGCGAGTGGATGGAATGAACAGGCTCTCATCACCATGTACCGTCAGGGATTAGAACCAAATCTAAGGCTCATGCTGGCCACCTATGATGATGACCTGGGATTAGAACAGTTCATCCAACTATCCATCCGTTGCTCCGCTCGTCTAACGTCCTGCCCCATTACAGCAGGAAGCAGGACCGTCTCTTTTCCACAAGCTCAACGGCTGTCAACCCACTTCGAGTCTCCTGAAGAACCTATGCAACTGGATCGGGGACGGATAACTCTAGCAGAGAGACAGAGAAGGTTGGCCCAGGGTCTCTGCCTGTACTGCGGCAGCATGGGGCATCTCAGGGACGAGTGCCCCATTCGTCCTCCTAGAACCATGGTGAGTGCGATTTCAAATAATATTGAAAAGTTGCAACCCCTTACTCCCACTGTAAGTCTTACTGCCTCTTATGTTATGGTTTCAGTGGCCGCCCTCCTCGACTCGGCTTCAGTGGGCAACTTCATCTCCGGAACCTTGTGCCGACATCTCAGACTCAAGACAATCCCGACAAAGAAACCTTACCAGATCCAGTCCATAACCGGGAAACCCCTGTCCCGCAGAACCGTTCATCAGCTCGCAGGTCCAGTCAGTCTTCAAATCGGTTTGTTTCACCAGGAAGAAATCCAGCTGTTAGTATTAGAGGAATCTACCTCCGATGTTATCCTAGGACGCCCGTGGTCAATCCAGCATGACCCCATCCTCTCTTGGACCACGGGGGAAGTACTTAAGTGGGGAAAGAACTGCACTTCCACCTGTTTCCCTACACTACCGTTAAAAATTCAACCCTTGAAACTCCAAACTACGTCAATCGAGAGCCCCGTTGGACATCAGTCGGTAGAGATTCCTCCTCAGTACTCCACCTTTGCAGACATCTTCTGCCCCAAACGGGCATCTCAGCTACCACCGCATCGTCCTTGGGATTGTGCGATCGAGCTACTTCCTGGGGAACCACTACCTCATGGACGTATATATCCTCTTTCACTTCCCGAAAGGAGAGCTATGGAGGAGTACATTGCCGAGGCCATTCAACAGGGTTATATTCGGCCTTCTACTTCCCCGGCCGCCTCCAGCTTCTTCTTTGTGGCCAAGAAAGGGGGTGGTTTGAGGCCCTGTATTGACTTCTGTAAATTGAATCAAGCTACCATCAAGTTCCGCTATCCCTTACCCTTGGTCCCGGCGGCCTTAGAGTGTCTCTGTGGGGCCAAACTCTTCACAAAACTCGACCTCCGGAGCGCCTACAACCTGATTCGAATTAGAAAAGGGGACGAATGGAAGACTGCATTTGTGACACCAACCGGCCATTACGAGTACCGTGTGATGCCTTATGGACTGGTGAACGCCCCCACAGTCTTCCAAAATTTCATGCATGAAGTCCTTCGAGAGTTCCTTCATAGGTTTGTCATAGTATATATAGATGATATTCTAATCTTTTCAAGGTCTGAGGCGGAACATTACCGCCACGTCACCCGAGTACTCACCAAACTACGGGAGTTTCAATTATTCCTGAAGGCTGAGAAGTGTGTATTCCATCAGTCATCCGTCCAATTTCTTGGCTATATTATCGATCAAGAGGGAGTTAAAATGGACGAAGGGAAGGTGTCGACCATTATCAACTGGCCTAAACCCACTACCATAAAGGAACTACAACGATTTTTAGGCTTCGCCAACTTTTATAGGAGATTCATAGAGAATTACAGCACCATAGCAAGCCCCTTGACCTCTCTACTCTGGGGAAAGCCGAAATCGCTGCAATGGAACCCTGAGGCTACCTCTGCTTTTCAACAGTTAAAGCAAGCCCTTTCTTGTTCACTCCAATCCAGAAGACCCCTTTGTAGTGGAAGTGGATGCTTCAACAACTGGAGTGGGGGCCATTTTATCTCAGGAACAGGGGAGACCGACCACTCTCCACCCATGCGCCTTCTTCTCGAGAAAGTTCAGCTCGGCTGAGAAAAATTACAATATTGGAGACCGTGAGCTCCTCACCATCAAGATGGCATTGGAAGAATGGAGACATTGGCTGGAGGGAGCTGCTCACCCATTTCTAGTATTAACAGACCACAAAAACTTACAATATCTGAGGGAGGCAAAAAGGCTCAATCCACGACAGGCAAGCTGGGCCATGTTCTTTACCCGTTTTAATTTTAAAATATCCTATCTACCAGGTACAAAAAACACCAAGGCCGACGCCCTCTTAAGATTGCATGCACCAGGTGACTACACAGAGGAACCCGTGTCAGTCCTTCCGGTAGAAATCTTTGTCAGCCCCATCGAATGGCAATCCCTGGCGTCCATTTCCGAACCAGCTGTCCACCGCACTGCCAATTTGTTCTAGAGAATGATTGAACTCCCCTCATTCATTCAATTCACTGCTCTTTGGGCTCTGGACACCCTGGGATCGATAGGACTCTTTCAATGATACAGGCATGCTTCTGGTGGCCCAATATGGAGAGAGATGTGAGGAGGTATGTCAAGGGATGCCCCGAGTGTGCCATGTCAAAAAAAACCCGACACTTACCAGCCAGAAAGGTCATGCCTCTGCCCATTCCCCAACGTCCCTGGTCACATCACGGATCTACCTGAGTCAGAGGGACGAACCTGTGTTCTGGTAATAGTTGACAGATTCTCGAAGGGGTGTCATCTGATCCCTCTTCGGGGTCTACTAACGGCTATGGAAACAGCTGGACTACTCTTGCTTCATTCTGTGGTTCTCAAACTCGAAATAAAAACACTCATCCTGTTACTCACCATCTTGTGGAGTCCGTCTTTGTTACAGGTACAGTCCTTAAAGGTTTTAATAATGTGCTGGACAGCTCTTAACCCAGCTCCAGTCATTTAAAATCATGTTTATTGTTTCCGGTACTTGATGCAGACTAATAATTTGACCTTTTTTAAGTGGTGACTTTTTTTTTTTTTTCAGTGTTTACATCTATACCTTCCTTATGTAATTTCCTTATGTAATTTCCATTGCCATATGTGTATATACACACATCTGTAGGCATATAGTATATCTCAAAAGTGAGTAGACCCCTTACATTTCAGCAACCATTTCCTTGTATATTCTCAAGGGACAATACTATAGAATATTACTGTCAAGTGGGCAGTCCTTTTTGTTTGGTTTCTGTTGAGTGTATACTTGGTTTATGTTTTGTAACCTCTGTTTAAAGAAGGCTCTATGGGTGTTATGTTTATGTTCATTTGGTGTGTGGATTCATGGAGCTGTCTTGTTAAATGTTACAGTTAGGCTGTATCTCTTCATGTGTAAGTACTGTTCTGTGTGGGCCTTCCTCTTGTTTAATTCTCTATATGTATAGTACCTTGTATGTTTAGACTATTTGTATGTCGGTCCACATGAGTGCGTAGCCACTAGTAGGTTTAACCGCTAGTAGGGTTAGCCTCCAGTAGGTTTAGACTCTAGTTGGATTGGCTGCTAGTGGCTTGGGTCTCTAGTAGGTTTAGCCGTTAATGTGGATTAGCCTTGTGTGTGTAGCCTTTTGTGGCTTGGTTTCCCTGGTAGGTCAGTAACTAACCTGGTTGGCCACTAACCCCATTAGATGCTAACCCGGTTAGGTCATCAATCAATGTAACAAACAGTTCAGCTACTACTCCAATTAACCACTAACTAGTTCAGTCTCTAGTCTCTGTGTCCCTGGTCCTGTCTCATCTATAGTCTCTAGTCCCGCCTCTAGTCCTCTCTCTAATCCTGTCTCGACCCGTCTCTAGTCCCTCCGTGTCTTTAGTTAGGTTCAGCTCCTTGTGTTGTTTGTGTCAGCTCTTAGCCTGCGTCGGCTAAAAGGGCCTGTGTCTGCTAAAGGGGCCTGTGTGTAGCTCTTAGCCTTTGTTTCAAGGTTCATTGTTTAAATTTCTATGTTTTTAGTTACTTTATTGTGCTTGTTTTATTCTGTTTGATTTGTTTTATTTGTTTATCTGCCTCTCTGCAGAAAATCCAAGACACCATTTTGTCCCAAAAGAAATAATGGAAACTCCAATGATTTGTTCCACAACCCAAAATAAAAAAAAATTAATTAAATAAAATTACTAAAAAATATTATTAAATATGATAATATTTGATATATGTAATATATGATAGAAAATATAAAGTGAAAATAAAACTAATAAAAACTAATTCTTTTACCTTTGAAAAGAATCATCCCCGACAGGAGAGGGGGGAGGTTATTGTTTAGGACGACACACACACATGCGCGCGGATGTTGACTTTACTTAGACTGCAAACTAGGTTTGCGAGGGGAATCCCAGACACCTTTCTATCGAAGGTTTCCACATTCTTGGAATTGTTGAGGATTTTCCCGAAATTAGGATTATCCACCATTGGGACACCTTTACATGATGTCTATTTTCTATCATTGTGCTCCTGGACTCATTCATTGAAATCGGTGAGGCCGACTCATTTCTCCAGCACACACAAACAATATACCCGACTTTAGACAAAATATTGTATATAATTGTAATTATTGATATCTGGTACACTGCAGTTTCTATTTTTGTACAATACACATGAGCTACTTCAATGATTTGTTCGCATATACAAATGTCTATTCATATCTATAGAAATTCAAACTCAAATGTTTGTAAATTACCTGTATATCTACCTCTCTCCGTTATTCATATTAGCTATCTTTTACCAATCATAGTGCCAACACTCATAGGTTCTATTTTAACCCTGTATGCTCTTACCTTTCCTGATTACTCTCTCTCTCTCTCTCTCTCTCTCTCTCTCTGAAAAGGTCTGCCCCCACTCTTTCTCTTCGTTCTTCACTCAAACAATTTCCATAGATACATATATTTATTGTCCACAGAATAAGGGTTTGAACATTTTCCCTTGTTAACACCGAGGACTTCAGGAACTAACGCAAGAACCTTGACTGAAGACACACGATTGATAAAAGACAGCAATATATATCTTAGTTGTATATCTTTATTAACTTGAAATTGTGTATATAACTGTAACTGGTTCTAAGAATCAATTAGGCAAAATGTAAAGTCCATGATGGTTGCCTGTTCAGTTTGTTCAGGCATAATGGTCACCTGTTCAATATTTTAATGTTTCAAATCCTCCACATGCAGAGCACTGAGCATAAAGATGAGATTTTATACTTCAGTTTCAAAGATTAATGACCTTACAGTAGTATAATAAATCCATAAACTTCAGTTGTTCTTTACAGTATATATCATGATCAGTCATTACAATTATTTTATGACTACTAAAACTAAAGGATTAGATACACAGGAGTCATAGTTAGCATTTCATACACAGGAGTCACAGTTAGCATTAGATATGCAGGAGTCAGGGTTAGCATTAGACACACAGGAGTCAGGGTTAGCATTATATACACAGGATTCATTGTTAGCTACACAGATTTTAATATCACTATACACTTTATCTTTGGGTTGCAGCATTGTGGTCCACATAGCTGTTGTTTTTGCAGGATTGCAGGTGCTTCATGATGTAGAATGTGTTTGTGTTGGAAAGACATCCAGCACTCATAGATGATCACAACACTGTAGTAACAACCACTAGCAAACCGACCATTACCCAGACAGACCTGAGTGGAGGATGTCCAGCTAAAGAAGAGAGCAATAAACAAATAAATGTAACAAAAACATGAGTAATTAAAATAAATTACTAATAGTCCATAGGCAGCTTAAGGATGGTTATTATGATATATAAAATTCTATATGTTATGATACAACGGAATGGGAAGTGTTCTTGATTATTTTCTTGATTCTACAAATCAGTTCACCATTGGCACTCACCTGTAACTCTCACAGTTATGGTTACCTGGACCAGGAAGTTATGTGCAGTGCACGTGTACTGTACAGTCAGGGATAAACTTAAACTCGTAGCTAGTGCTAATGCTAATGTTTGTTAGATGTCCTGTCTCGGCTCAAAACGACTGGCATATTGCCAGTGTGGTAGGGAGTGTTCTTGATTAGTTTCATGATTCTACAAATCAGTGCACCATTTATCATTCACACTCACCTGTAACTCTGACAGTCACCATCCTGGTTACCTGGCCCATGGAGTTGTGAGCGGTGCAGGTGTACTGACCCTGGTCTTTTATACGGATGCTACTGATATGGATGGAGGAACCTGAGACGAATGTGTTATTAGGTAAAGTCCAGTTGTAATGAGGGCGGGGGTTTCCTTCTGCTAAGCACTCCATCATCAGACTTCCACCTTCAGCTCGTGATATATTAGTAAATAAAGAGCCTATAATAATTGGTTTATCTGAGAGAGAAAAAGAGAGAGAGAGAGAGAGAGAGAGAGAGAGAAAGAATAAAAATCCTAATTATTAAGTTGAGCTAACTTCTACACAGACTGTCAGACTAAACAAGATCTCAGTAGAACTATTCCTAATGCAACTGTAGCTGCTGTATAATTAGGGATAAACTTGACATTGGTGTAGCTAGTGCTAATGCTAATGTTTGTTTGGTAGTTTGTTTACAGATACTGTGATAATGTTACAGACTCACAGTGTACAGTGATGGTGATTGGCTGTGATTCGGACACGACCGGACCTATGTCCATATTCAGCACAGCTGCACACTTGTACTGCACTCCTTCATCCTCACGTCTAGCTGTAATATTTAGTTTCACTGTCACGCTCACGTTCTTCATCTCATTTACCAAGTCTAAATGTGATGTTTCACTGAATAGTGTTGTTAAAGTGTTGTTTAGCTTTGGATTGGATCTGCTCCAGTGTACACTGAGTTTATGTCCAGGACCGACATTTTCAATCTGACACATCAGCTCTGTCTGATGTCCCTCTCTCCACACAGCGGAGGTCAGAGTAACACTGTCTGGTCTCTCTGTAAACACACAGCATAAACCATGTTCAATATGATAAATGTGCACACATTAAGAAAGTAATGAGATTTTATGAGATGGTGGTACTCACTGTAAATGGTGAGATTTACATGACTCCTACACTGATCATTTTCCATTGTGATGTAACACGTGAGATTGTTGGCTTCATCCCAGTTCGTCAGACTGTCTACCTTCCACATCACATTTGTTTCAGTGTCTGTCCTCGGGTGTAATGATTTAGACTTCCAGCCCAGCCAGTATCCCGTCACAGGTTTACTCAGTATGGAGCAGTTCACTTTAGCAGGATGTCCATACTCCACCAGCAGAGATGCCGGAGTGATGCCAGGATCACTACATACTTCTGTTCAGCACAATAACAAATTCAGAGCTAATTTTGTGTTTACGGCAAAGTACAATAAAAGTGTCTAATAATATAAAACATATAATTTTTTTAAAAACTTAATAAAAAAAAATAATAGAATGGCAAAATAGTAGTCAGGTTTACAAATCTGTAAAAAAGTTCTGATTGGTTGGCACTGGGACTAATGCAATAAAACATTGAATATTAAGAATTAGATTAAACATAAAATAAAATCATTAAAATAGAACTGAGTTATATTGAGGTGTGTATGTGTACTGATGTCCAGGTGATGGGCAGACTAAAGTTCTGATGACCCGCAGGTGGAAGCTCCCCCTGAGCTTTTCTATTTTGATCATGTGACTGTTGAAGTGTTTACCTTACCTCAGCAAGTCTGAACACTTCATCAATTAAATATAAAGAAGTGTCCATAATCCTTTTCAAACTTATACCATCCCTGGTGAAAAAAAAAAAAAAACATAGACCAGCATGGTGACCAGTTTGACCAGCATGTGTTGTGTTTTGGTGCTGGTATGCTGGTCACTTTACTGATGCTGGTCCACAGCATACCAGCATACTGTGGTCTGATTTTGGGATGGATCTCTTGTATTTTTTTAAGCGGTTGACCCCACGATAAGGCTTCACCTGTGACTACACACAACCAGCACATGGATTGACCTCAGATCCCAGGAAGGTCTGTATGACTGTGTATAGGGTGTAAAAGTGGGCTTTTACAAACCTAACTCCCTTTCTTCATAGTGCACTTTTCCTGTTCCCACTGTTTTACCCTGAATGTCTGTTTGCATGGTCATATGTAAGGTATGCCAGAAATGTGCCTTCTGTGTATAAGATCATCTGTGTCCCTCTTCCCTCAATCCTGGACATTTACTTTGCACTAGGTGAAAGAGGTGATATTTATATGTTTATAAGTAAGAAAAATACACAAATGTCAGGACATGTCAGAACTACTTCAGGGCTCATAAACCTGCAGACCCCTAAATAATGAGTGAGGGTCAAGGTCACTCAATTACACTACTGTGGTGTGAAAGTAACTGTGTGGAAGTGTCCCTCAGAGGTTGGTCTCATGTTTTGTTTTTGTTTTTTTTTTGTTTTTTAATCAAAACTTGTTTGCTGTTCATTGTTAAATTATCATGTTGTTACAAATGTGCATATTGTATATATTGTTACATATTACACAATGTTAATATTGTTTGTGTCGCCAATAAAGCGAGTTATTGGATGACCATCTTGCATGTATTCTGGATTTTATACCATACCAAAATTTGATGGGGTGGTGAACAGCTGGGGTGCATGGGCTGGATATGTTGTGCTTTGGTGCTGCTATGCTGGTGACCCTGCTTATGCTAGTGCTGGTGGGAAAAAAACAGCATAGACCAGATATCTGGTCACCAGTTTGACCAGCAATAATACCAGCATATTTTGTGTTTTGGTGCTTTGGGGACCAGCATACCAGCAATAGTATCATGGCACTATAATGCTGGTCAACAGCATATGAGCAAAATTATTCTCGTATGCTGTGGACCAGCATCAGTAAAGTGACCAGCATACCAGCACCAGCATACCAGCAAAATGTATGCTGGTCACCAGCATACCAGCACCAAAACACAACATATGCTGGTTAAGCTGGTCACCAGCTATGTGCCTCTTACTCTGGCTCTTTTCTCTTAAGGTGCATTCCGATCGGCCTAAGGTATACTGCACAGGCTATTCAGCCATGATAAGTGAGATTCCAAACAGCAGGGAGCAAAACTGGTCAGTTTAAAGATGTAAACAAGTGAACAATGGGTCTTTACTTCAATGGAAGTGGGAATGAATAAACACCAGATCATAAAAAATTGGAGCTTGAAAGGGGATTCATATATTTATTATCATTATTATAAAGAAAGACATAATATTAATGTCATGATAAAAACAATTCTCAGTACATCTTAATAAGTAATCTATTCATTTACAAGTTATACACATTTAAAAATGTATGGTAATGGTATGAGTTTTTGCTTCAATAAATATTCAAAATTTATTATCTGTAGTGAAATTTTCACAGCAGCAGCGAGGTGCACGAAGGAAGTGACTTCTGTCCTGGTGGCAGAGTGTTTGGAATTTGGTCGGGGAAGTTGACTTAACTGACATTCCCTGCACACGGAGAAGGGACAAGGGATCACCCTATGTGGAATGGAATGCAGCCCTAGAGTGTGTCCTGATTTGAGCTTCTTTCCATTCTGAAGTGTACTTCACAGGGTGCGCCCTACTTTCTTCTTCATTTGCAGGGAATGTCAGTTAAGTCAACTTCCCTCGACAAAAACATTCAGAACACCCTGCAAAAGTACCAGCGCAGACATCACTTCCTCCGTATGTTACCACTTTAACATATGCATAAGCACCTTAGAGACCTGTTGCTGCTGCTGTGAAAATTTCACTCTACGGATATTAAATATTGAATAGTTATTGAAACAAACTAATACTGTTATAAAACAAATGCTATTGAAACTTGTAACTTGTATAATTTGTAAATAAGTAATGATTAGTAATATACAAAGACTTTTTTACAGATTATTAGCCTATATAATACCAAGGATTCCTTGATTAAACTAAAATGTACATTTTTGTGTCCTTGTAATATGATGTCGCGCTCGATAATAATGATAATAAATGAATAAATCATTTTTCAAGCTCCATTTTTTCATGTTCCAGCGAGACGCAATGACTTATGGGAAATCTTTCATTCCCTTTGTCCGGTAAAGTGAAGGCCTGTTGTTCACTTGTTCTCTACATCGTTTGCAGTTCCCTTTGAACTGAAAATTTTCACTAGCAAGTAGTTAGAGGAACTGTGCAGACCTTGAAGCTAACAGATGAGAGAGTTATGTGTGTATCACCAAGATTGTACAAACATAACTCTCTCATCTGTTCGCTTCATGTAGTGCCAATCTACCACTTACAACATTAGTTTTGCTTCTGGTCACATTCGTCTGAGAGTCCTATCTCAAAAATCGCGAGAAAAACCCATTGGATATTCCTAGTGTGGTAGGAAGTGTTCTTGATCATTTTCTTGATTCTACAAATCATTGCACCATTCATCACTCACACTCACCTGTAACTCTGACAGTCACCGTCTTGGTTATGTGGCCCACAGAGTTGTGAGCAGTGCAGGTGTACTGACCCTGGTCTTTTATACGGATGCTACTGATACTGATGGAGGAACCTGAGATGAATGTGTTATTAGGTAAAGTCCAGTTGTAATGAGGGTGGGGTTTTCCATCTGCTGAGCACTCCATCATCAGGCTTTCACCTTCAGCTCGTGATACATTAGTAAATAAAGGACCTATAATAATCGGTTTATCTGAGAGAGAGAGAGAGAGAGAGAGAATAAAAATCCTAATGATTAAGTTTAGCTAACTTCTCCATAGACAGTAAGACTAAAGATTTCAGTAGAACTATTCTACTGAACGCTATGATGTAGCTAGGCTAGTGCTAATACTATTGTTTGTTAGATGTTTACAGATACTATTGTAATGTTACAGACTCACAGTGTACAGTGATGGTGATTGGTTGTGATTCGGACACGGGGCGATCTATGTCCAGATTCAGTACAGCTGCACACTTGTACTGCACTCCTTCATCCTCACGTCTGGCTGTAACATTCAGTTTCACTGTCAAACTCACGTTCTTCATCACATTTTCCAAGTCTGAAAGTGATGTTTCACTGAATAGTATGAAAGTGTTGTTTTGCTTCGGATCGGTCCTGGTCCAGCGTACACTGAGTTTATTTCCAGGACCGACATTTTCAGTCCAACATTTCAGCTCTGTCTGATCTCCCGCTATCCACACATTAGACACAGAGCTCAGAATAACATTGTCTGGTCTCTCTATAAACACATATACACACACACACACAGAGTAAACCATGTTGAATATAATAAATGTGCGCACAATAAGAAAGTAATGAGATTTTATGAGATGGTGGTACTCACTGTAAATGGTGAGATTTACATGACTCTCACTCTGATCATTGACTGTGAGGTAACACCTAAGACCTTCAGGTTCCTCCCAATTCATCAGACTGTCCACATTCCACATTAAACTTGTTTCAGTGTTTGTAGTCGGTTGTGATGATTTAGACTCCCAGCCCAGTATGTATTGTGCCATTGGTTTACTCAGTATGGAGCAGTTCACTTCAGCAGGGTGTCCATACTCCACCAGCAGAGACGCCGGAGTGACTACAAGATCTTCTGTTCAGTACAATAACAAATAAAACAGTATAATAATAGAATATATATAATAAGAGAAACTTAATAAAATTACAACTTAGTACAGTGAAACCTTGGATTCGAGCATAGTTTGTTCTGGAAATGTGCTTGTATATCAAAACACCTGAATTTCCCCCATAAGAAATAATTAAAACCCAGATTATTGCGAGCATACCCCAAAAAAATTTACAAATGAGAAAAATTTTACCCCCAGAAAAAAGTAAATATAAAAATAATTAATACACAATATTAAGTAAAAATAAAATAAATTAACCTGCACTTTACCTTTGAAAAAAGTAAAAATAATCTCAACATAGCAAATCTTGCACGCACTGTGTACGTGTAAAGCTAAAGTAAGATGAGAGGAGGAATGAATCCCTCCCCCCTCCATTCTCTTGTCTTACAGAGTGGCCTCCTTCCCCTCTTATTTCGAACACCCAAACACACACAACGGAAACACTGTTTTATCAGAAAACCTCTTTAACAAGGAACATCTCTAATGACACTCGAGTCAGCACACAATAAGGGATTCACTGCTGTAAAGTAAAAATAAAACAAATTAACCTGCACTTTACCTTTGAAAAGAACCGCGACAAAGCAGTGTGTCTGTGTGTGTGTGTGTGTGTGTGAAGGAGAGAGGGATGTGTGGAGTCCAATGACGAGCGCACACATAATGGAGTCAGTGCAGGCTGAGAGAGAGAGAGAGAGAATGTATCTTTAACCTCTCCAATGAGACTTTTTTTTGCTTTATACACGCGCACACACGTCTGTTATAATAAACAGTACACGTGTGCTGTATACACACCTATACAAACACAAAATAAAAGATGTTTTACATGCACACGTGTGGTCATAGTGTTATAGTAAACAGTTCACGCGTGCATGGATGTTGATTCTACCAATGAGAGACGCACACTACGACTGAGCAGGGTAGACGATTACCCACAATCCCGCAGCGAAAGACATAGAAAAACCATCGGCTCAGTTGTGATCACATGACGCTCAATGTCAAAACAAGAAATGCATGCGTGATACATGATACTCGGTACTCGTAAACCAAGACTGTATTAAAAACATTTGCTTGTCTTGCGGAACGTTTGCGAACCGCGTTACTTAGATAACTGTCTGAAGTTTAACCTGCACCATGTTATGAGCAATTATGTGCCTGATTTAATAATGTACTTAGTGTTACGGCGTGCGCCTGTGATGGGCGTGCGCCCAAATCTATTATCGCCCCTTGCTCACTTCGTAGGCTCCCTAAGTAGGCGGCACCCCTTCTGCAGGTGTGCGAAGGGACAGGGCCGCCTATGCGGGCCGGCTGGCATTGATTAACGTTAATAGGATCTCGGGCTTGCTCCGCATTATAAAAGCAAGGCATGGAGTTTAGTCCAGGGTCCGAGAAGAGCATAACATGGTGGAGCTCGAGAGTGGCATGTGAGTGGGAAATGGAACGTGCCCCAGAGACTTGAAAAAGGACATTGGGTTTCCGCCCTTTGATCTCCGCACTGAGGACAGCGCGGGAAAGAGCTGTGCGAGCTCCCGCGGCATCCTTCGCTCCCGCGTCGAGCCTGAGGCCGCACCCAAACAGAGCTGGGAGGGGCCAGGCCGGTTATCGACAGCTGGGAGGAACCGTCCAGGGAGCTCTGCCTCGCGTGCTCCGTTCTGCCACTCTGCTCACCGCCGCCAGCCGCGTGCCCGCATGCCAGCTGGGCATTGTCTCGGACCTGCACGTGCACAGATAATTTCTTCCCTTTCTTTCCGTCCTCCCTCCTTTTACCCTTTCCTTCCCCTATTTATTCCAAATAAATTACCCTTTTCCCCCTAAGATCTCGCCTCATGTCTGTGTTTCACGGTGCCGCCTGTGCAACAATGGGACGAGCCCGTTACATTAGTTACTAATAAGCTACATGCTGAATGAAAACAAAAACCTGAACCAATAGATATAAATTAGAAAATCTAAACTGAATATTTTTACTGGGATTATTTCATAGTAGTAGTTTTTAGCCTTGCTGGTGTGGTTTTAAGACAAACCTTAATCTTTATACAATCTACTTTTTGACAAATACGTGATATCACTGAAAGAGTTGTGATCAATGTACAGTTAAAATCTTTTTATATGATTGTGAGGGTTCACCACTAGAGGGCATGGGGGGCCTTAGATTTTAGGTTTGTAGTTTTTGTTTGTAGACTCAGTTTCCCAGAAGGCACCTCGGTCAGGTGATCAAAGTGCTCACATGAACCGAGGTAGCTCATTAGACATTCTATAAATAGCTGTTTGTTCTGGGAAACTGGGTCGAGCATTTGTTATGTTAAGTGGGCTTTTGTTTGGTTTGGTTATGGTCCGTTTTAGTTTGTGTTTGTTTTAAGGTGGCATATGTTTTGTGGAGCTGTCTTTGTTAAATGTGTTAGTTTGTTTCTTAGTCTTTTTGGTTTTTCCTTGTGTAAGTATCACTGTAGAATGTTTAGTTCTTAGTCTGTTTTGCTACTAACATGGTGATATTAACCTGCCTAGTTCTTAGTCTGTTTAGACTCCTAGTTTGTCTAGTCTCCACATCTGCTTAGATCTTAGTCTGTTTAGCCACTAACCTGCTTAGTTCTTAGTCTGTTCCCTACCTAGTCTGCTGTGTACGCAGTCTGTTTATCCCTTAGATCTTTGGCTACTTGTCTGTTAGCAACTAGTCTGATTAGCTACCATCCAGCTTAGCAGCTAGTGCACGTAACAGCTAGTAGGCTAGGTCTCGGTTTAGTGTTTAGTTAGTCCTCTTGTCTGTTTTGTATATTAGTCTGTCCAAGTTATTTGATTAATATTGCTGTGTCATGCTAGAATTGGTTTAAACCTTTTGTTTAAAGTTCATGTTCTGTTCTTTTTCGTTTAAATAAAAAGACCCTCTGCGTTTATGCCTGTCCCTCTTTGCCCATGGCTATCACCAGCAGTTTGTGACAATGATATATAAAATATATATTTATATTCATATTTTATATGATATGGTTCTATTGAGTGAAGCGTATGGCTATGCCCACTTAGAGGCAAAAGCGCTGAATTGATTAGCTTTGTTGAGTGAAACGTGAACCCACCTGTAGGGGGAAAAAAAAACATTATATTCATCCAAAAAAGCGCGGGCTGCTGTGACATAATCTGGCACATAACTGCTCATAATTTCCCTTCCACTCACCGTTTCAATTTAACGATTCAATTTAAGTTTGGGCTAAAGAACACAATAAAGAAAAATCTTTGAATGAGAAGGTGTGTCCAAACTTTTGGTCTGTACTGTATATATGTATGTGTATATATATATATATATATATATATATATATATATATATATATATATACTGTACACACACAATGACGAACCATATGAACTTTGTGTCTAGCAACACTGCTACAAATCTATATGGGAGTTACTTCAAATCCCACTTCAAGGTATTGATTCAGTTTAATACATGCAGAAACCAAAATATGGTCTCTTGTGCAAAATTTTAATATTCAGATTAACAGCGAAGATGAGATGAACGATCATCAGCTTTCAGAACAAACAACCTAACGACGCTACATCAGTGCTAACCTCAGCCCAGGTATTATCCATTTCTACTGTGAATTAAACATTAAAAGTAGTCCTACTGTATATCACACTAATTATAACACAGGGTGTTGTTTCCCAGTTTAAATAGGGGATACATTTAGGATACACCCACTTCTCCAGGCACAACTACATCACTGCTCACACACACAAACACAGCTTTTCATGCTCACCTGCAGTTGTATATGTTCCATACAATCCCACACCCAGTGCGGTGAGCAACGTTGAGAAAAAACACATTGCCATCTCAGAGCATCGGAAAATAACCAGAGTGTGAACTGACAAAGTGAAGTGAAAGTAAGAGGAATTCTCAAAGACCACTCCTAACTCCCCAAAGACCAAAGACCACTCCCCCCCCCCACACACACACATAGACACACACCCAAAAGTGGAAAGTACAGACGTATGCTATTTTTTCCCAGTATATTTGTGTATAATTACACCATAGTACTTTTAATTGATTTCCTTTTCTTTTTTTTATCTGTGTTTCTAAATAAAGTCTTAATAAAATAATTATTTATTAGCACATTTAATGAAGATTGCTCAATAATGAAGGCTGCTTTCATACCAGGAATGGACTGAACTGTCCACATTCGATCCCAAAGTCTGATAGGTTTGTGTATTGTGACCTCTCTGTACCAAAGGTGTAAAATGTCATCTCGCGTATGGATTAAATCAGGTAAAAGTACCACTGTCAACACCATCTGGGACCTCTGAACACTGGACTCTATGTGTGTGTGTGTGTGTGCTCAGAGGATGATCTCATCCATCTCATCCTCGCAGTCAGAGCTGGTACAGTGGGAGGCAGGAGAGAGGGGTGATTGTGAGATTGTATCAAACATATCAGTAATATTAAACAGTGAGTTTGATGAAAGTTCTTGTTTTTGTAGATTGATGGACTGCCACCTGCTGTATTAAAGTGTGGAAATACTCAAGTAGACTCAAATACAGAGCAATATTACTAATGTGAAATCTGGTCACAGGGGGAGTTTGTGGTAACGGTGGCAAGGAGACAATAATACCTGGGCATGGTATTATGCAACTCTGTGTAAAGTCTGAAAGCAGCTTAAAAGTCAACATATTAAATAGCTTTATTTTAAGAATAGAAGATAATATAATGGGCTAAGAGTTTCCACTTCAGAAACCAAAAGTTTAGCAGTAAAGTCTGAGACAGTTGTATATCCCTGACCTGATTTATCTACAGTTCTAGATGGCTTCATGCGAAAGCACCTTTTAATTAAAGGTTTGTGAGCTCAGATAAGGAGGAGGAGGTGGTGGAGAGTAGAGCCCAGAATCTTGTATTGTTCCACAATTCCTGCATAGTTTCATAGTTGATTGGGAGGGTCTGTAATTACTGGTACTGCTCATGGCATGCCACGCAGTAAAGCCCAGTTCCCGCTCTCTGCCATGGTGAAAGCTGATTTGGCCAAGACATGGATCATATAGATTAGATCAGTAACAGAATAACAGGAAGATAACAGAAACACACATACACAGCTGAAAATAAAATTTACCAGATATGGAGAATGTTTTTGCTGTCTGTTGTTAAGACTCAGGAGTTTATATGTGTGTGTATGCAATACATGGGTGATAAATGCCAGTCTTAGTCAATTGGCTTTTTTAAGACTCTGGAATTTAGCTGTGTATATGTGTGCTGACGTGTGTAAGCAATACATCAGTGATACACACTAGTTCCAGTCAGTTGGCGTTTTTCCCAGTGGAGAACAAGCTTCATGAATCACAGGAAGGAAATGAGTGTTATTCTCCACCCGGGGCAAACAATGCAACAGAAACTTGTCTTTTTATAACAAAAATGAAAAACATTAGAGTTACAATAAAAAAAATGCAGAACCATGTCAGTTCACACACCTACACAATTCTTTAAACAGACACCAGAACCTCTAGTAAAATAATCAACTCTTCTGTTAAGTGAAGCTGAATACCTTGTGCAGTAAGCTTTCTGATCTCACAGTAACTCCAGATGGCCTTTCTGTTCCAGTGTGATTATAGATTCCAAACTTTCATTTGGAGCTCATGTAGATAATGTTACAAAAAAATAACACACAGTACGATATGCAGTGAAATGCTTATACGGCCGCCCTGACCATAAAAAAAAATAAAAAAATAAAAAAAGAGAATTAACAACAAGAAATAAATTATGGAATAAAATAAGTTTGGCTATAGAAAACAGAACAAAAATATAAGAAATATAAAAAAATATCTATACAAATATAGAAAATATATGTCCAAAATATCACCAGGATAGCATTCTTTCACCTCAGAAATGTTGCCAAGTTAAGAAATATATTGTAAATACGCAATGCAGAAAAACTAGTTCATGCTTTTATCATCTTTAGGTTGGACTACTGTAACGCCTTACTGTCTGAACGTTCCACTAGGTGCATAACCAAGCTTCAGTTAGACCAGAATGCAGAAGCGAGAATCCTCATCAGAACCAGAAGATACGAGCACATCAAGTCGCCCTATCTTATCCACACTGCATTGGCTCCCTGTGAAATCCCACCTTGATTTTAAAATACTACTATTTAACGCAGTAAATTGTCTCATGCCAGAGTATCTGAGTGAACTGCTAGTTTCTTATGATCCACCACGCCTACTTCGATCAGACGATTCAGGCTGCTTGGCATGTATTGTAAAAACTACAGTCTCAGTGATTACGTCAAGGGTGAAAGCTTATTTGTTTAGCCAATTGTGTAAATTGATGTGGATTAGGTAAAGCTCTACTGTTTTTTTACTACACTTCCTCATTATTCTGTGCTCTGGTTCTTTACTCCCTGGAAGTTATTACATGTAGCTGAAGTTTTCAGTAAAGGTCACTGTAGGTCCTTAGGGGTGGAGTTTAGTGGACATTGGGGATGATGGGGGTTCAAGACGTTTAAAAATATATATACATCATTTAAACGTTGACCCCACCCACTTTACCTAGCAGAAACAAAAACAATCCAAGTGTTAAATCTACAGTTTGCTCATACTGATCATTCGGTGTAATTAGACGTTTGTTATTGCACTACACATACACACATTTATTACAGGAAACAAAAACACAAACCCTGTCTGATTCAAAAAACATGTTTTATTAAAAGTTTGATAAGTGTGTGTCTGTGTGTGTCTGTGTGGGCAGGGGTGATGTTCACGTCTTCAGAAGTCTGTATAGTGCAGCAGCCTGAACATAGGAAAATAAAGAGCTGTTACCATCAAAAACAAACACACACACAGACAATTTCTTCTTAGCGTGGTACTCCCTCCATGTATTCTCAACAGAAAATTTGCATCTGATGACTGACACCTGCTGGACAGACGGTAAACTACAGGTACACACAGAATGTTTCTGGCTGCTGAGAGGTTCATCAATCCTGCACTTTATCTTGATTAAAACTCATTTACCTGAATTTTACCGCATCTCTTTAAATATACACACACAAACACATATCAGGGGTGAGTGATGAGTGTAGAGAGCGGAGAGAGGGGAAAGTGGGTCACTGCTTTCCCTAACAAAGACACACAGCACACATATTTGTGTGTATGTGTGTGTGTGTGTGTGTGTGTGTGTGTGTGTGTGTGTGTGTGTGTGTGTGTGTGTGTGTGTGTGTGTGTGTGCGCGTGTGTGCATATACCTGAAGAGTAGCGCCTGTCCTTTATCGTTAGCGATGGAGTAGAAGCCGCTGTGTGGTGAGAAGTCGAGGCAATGCGGTCTGTAGATAGTCTTCTTCCGGAACAGGGGGAAGTTGGAGAAAACACTGAAGCTGGGAATGTGGACCTGTACACACACACACAAAAAAAAACACAGAGTGAGACACACAGAGTTACACACTAAACCTGACATCGTTTGCTGTTCATATTTAGACTCACTGCACTAGAGTGGTTTAGACGCTACACCTAGTGCACTACATGTCTAGTAGGAAACATGTTACTCGTAAGCTCATCTTCTCACACACACACACAGGTGTCTCCTGCACTTGACTGGAAAACTCACATTAAGTTCACAAATCTGAAAAGTTTGGCTAATGTCTCACAGGCAGATTTCTGTGGAATGAGGAGTGGGCAAAATATGTGTGTGCGCATGCATGTATATATACACACACTTCAGGTAAAGAAAAACTCTAAATACTAAAAAAATCTAAATTAAATATTAAATAAACTTTGTCAATATATTTTTTCCCTTTTTTTATATTTAATACAAAATTTTTGCCATATGTTATATATTGATATACTGTATATGATAATATTATAATAATAATAATAAGATAAAATTATTATTATATTAATATACATAAAATAAAAAAAATCAAATTCAAATTTTATTCGTCACATACACAGTCATACACAGTATGATATGAAGTGAAATGCTTACATCATTCTATTTATTTTCCTTAAGTTATTTGGTGTAATATTACATTTTGTTTAACTATCCGAGTCATTTAAATTGGTAAGAAAAGAAAAAAAATTTACATCACAAACAATCACAAATACTTTTTTCACAGCACTGTGTGTGTGTCCCTCACCAAGCGTGTAGCTTCGTCCTCTGCGCGAGAGCCGATGGCTAAGATCTCAGACGTGGGGTTGAACCTGAGCGAGGTGGCGGCCGTCAGCAGGTTCATCACACACTTCAGGGGTTTAGGAGACGAACTGTTTACACAATCCTTCTGGGAGTAGATATTCACCACACCTGACTGGGAGCTAAAACACACACACAGGACAAAAACATCATCATCATCATCATCATGTTATACCTCACCACACCTCCACCAGCAGTTTCGCACTGTAATGGTCAGGTCCAGGTCCAATCTCAGTGTGTGTGTGTGTGTGTGTGTGAAGATGAGACTCACCCACAGGCCAGGTATCGATCGTCTTTAGACACAGCGAGAGACGTAGCAGTCACACAGCCATCATCTCCAAACCGGTTCACACACTTACTGCTCCTCACGTCCCAAATAAACACCTCACCGTCCTCTGAAAAAATACACACACACACACACACACACACACACACACACACACACACAGACGGACGGACACCAGCAAAGAAGAGGTTATGAATCAGACAAGTGTGCATCTTGGACTTCATCTCTATGCAAAGTTCATATCTGAAAGATCCGTAACACACACACACACACAATAAAGTACCTGAGTTGGTAAAGATTTTACTGCCGTCTGAGTTAAATGCTGCAGCACACACGCTGCCATTAGCCTTCATACTGCGAACCACCTCCTTCGTCTAACACACACACAGAATCAGAGACATACAGAATGAATTTTGTTTATAATGAGGTGTGTGTGCATGTAAGTGTAACAGTAAGAGAAGACGACACTCCTGTACCTTCATTGTCATGAGGTGGAGGAACCCTGAGGAACCGGTGAGGAGCAGGAACTGTCCATCAGGAGAAACTTCAAACTCCTTGACTCTCTGTTCATTCAGACCTGCGGGAGGAACATCAAGCGGAACATGAAGAGGAACACTGAGAGGAACCACCAGCATGATAATGAGACGTACAACGACTGGATTAAAAATCAAATACGGTGCGCGCTATAATCTGAACTGTTATAAAACCTAAAGGATTGAGATGTTAGAGAGGGATCAGAGTTGTGTGGGCATGCAAGTGTAACTCATGGCTCTTATGTCTTCTGACCTTTGACCCTGGGCACGGGGATAATCTTCCCCTCCATCATGTCATAGATGTAGAAGAGCTTGTTCCTCATGCCCGTTGCCACCACCTGCTCTCCGTCCGCGCTAAACCTCGCCTTATTCACCGGGAAGTTCTCCAGGTGGATGCTCTGGATCTTCGGGTTCGTCTTACCGTCCACCTGAGAGGAGAAAGAAGAACCACACAGGAACCTTACCTGCTGATCTGCAACTGCATTGAGGTGTACCAATCAGCAGGAGAGTGGAACACTGAGGCTGTAGTTCACCCTGTCCAGTAGAGGACACTCCTTACCTGGAAGAGGGAGATGGTATGGTCGAGACCGGCGGTGAGGATGACCTGAGCGGAGTTGTGGAACTGCACCGAGGTCAGACGACCTTCACCTGGGTTAGCGTTGTTAGCATTCAGACATTTCTTCATCTGTAGAGAGAAACACAACAACCTGCTGTCAAAACACAGCAATTACACACACAAACACACATCCATTAACTAGCTATTACACACACACACACACACACACACACACACACACACACACACACCTTAATAATGCCTTTAGGGAGAGTTTCTGATGCAGCAATGTAGTTTCCTGTCCTCTGCATCAACTCATTATCTTCATCATCATCATCATCATCATCACCTAACAACAAACAAACAAATACAGAAGGAACGCGTGTGTGCGCGTTCTTTTGTAAGTCGCTCTGGATAAGAGTGTCTGCTAAATGCCTAAATGTGTATGGTTAATGATTCTTCATAATGATTTAGTAACTTAAATGATCCTTAAAATGATTTAGAATCGTCTGAGATCGAAGGCATTGAAAGTGTATGTTTACTTCAAATGATTCAGAATCAATTTAGAGAAAAAAGAAATAATGAAACACAAAGTAGTTTCAGTGGGAATGCGAGTGCGTGTGTGTAAGTTTTTAAGTGATTCTTCAAAGGATTCTGAACCACACGAGTCAGTACCTTTCCTTTTGCTTTTCTTCACAGTGGACTCCGCCCAGGTCGGGACTCCGCCCATCGCCTTTTGGAACCTATCAAATGTGAGACAGGTGAGTGTGTGGTTGACCTGTCACTTATTTCCTTACATAGATCCATATACTGGTTAAACATTGTGTGTGTGTGTGTGTGTGTGTGTGTGTGTGTGTGTGTGTGTGTGTGTGTGTGTGTGTGCGCGCGTGAGAGAGAGAGAGACTCACTGCTCTTTGAGGCGCTGATGCACTCTCTGTTTGGACATGGCCGCTTCGGCGTCACTGCGAATGAAGTCCTTACGGAAACGATGCGTCATGTCCACCCTGCGGAGAGACACCACAGAGACATTGTTACACACCTGACGAACACCGGATTAACAGCTGAGATACACCTGAGGAACAGCTTAGTAACACCTGACTTACACCTTAGTAACAGCTGGGGTACAGATAAATAACACCAGAGCACAGACACACTGTGTGTTGTGTATGCTAAAGCACAGAGCTGCAGAGACACCAGGAGCTCGGAGAGAAGAGAGATGCTGGAGGTGACACACACGGAGAGCTGATCCCGTGTCCGCGGCCACTTTTATCATTTCACCTAAATGTTACTTGTAAAGGTGAGTGTCTATGATCGTTAAAACTAAAAAACTGGTGTGTGTGTGTGTACAGTGTTTAACATCTTCTTACACTTCACACAACATACACTCTATCTTTACAGTTCTACATCAGGACAACTGTACCGGGTGGTGTAACCTTTGACCCCTACTCTGAGCACTTACTTTTCCTCCACATCGTCATCCTCGTCCTCCCACACCGCTCTCCTCTCTGTGTGGACC